>JAJLRJ010000003.1:3057043-3174543 GCA_024195265.1 Dendrophyllia cribrosa
CAATCACAAAACTGAAGCCCGATTTACAGAACCAGGTACAAAATGTCCAGGATCATATGATTGTTAAAAGCTGTTTATTATATAAAACATCGTAACTACATCTTATGAAAAGCACGTGTAACCGATCGCGGAGTTGTACAGTGCCAGCGAGAGGATTTAAACCGTTACGCCTAAAGTGGCATGTATTCCCGGGGATGTATTGAGGAGAGTGTTGGTATTTAACTACTGTGGTGTGGCGTGAGTATTGTCTAGTGTATTTTGAATGTTTCTCTTCACGTCGTTTGCATTTTTGTTGATCGCAACAACCGTAAAACACACCACGAAACTTTCCCCAGTTTGAAGCCCCAAAGAGTTACGTTTTGTGAGAGCCGAGGGGGTCAGTGGGTGAGAGGCGGAGGCGGGTTGCTATGAGTTAACAGTATAAAATTAATGAAGCAAAAATACCGTTTATTGTGAAATATTGACGTTTTTCGGTCTTACAGAGCTGAGCAACTAGCTCATGAGAAAGGTTTAAAGATTAATCAATTTTGCCGGGGGAAAACATAAATGCTAATTTAGGTTTATTCGTTGCTTGAAAATAAACCTGATATAATTAACGCTAATCTTAAAGTGCCGACATACATTGCAAACAACGTTAAGTTTCAAGTTATACGTTTTTCATTCTATCTGTTAAGAAAAAAGAAAAACAAATAGGTTCAGTGATATACGAATGATGAATCTCAAACGTTTACACAAGTTCATCTACCACACGTAAACCTGATGTTAAAACATCCCTCGGGTGTCGATCCAACGAGTACATATAATTGAAAATACTTGGTTCGGTAATACCGCGCTATTAAAATTTTATGTTGGATAATAGTCAAGTTGGATCATATAAAATCCTTTATTAGAGATGGTTTGAAGGTGTAGTGAGTATGGATGTATATTTTTATACGTCAGTCTTTAAGTGCTAATTCAGTGTCGCCCCCCGCGGCAAAACAAAACATGCAACGATGCTACACGCCAAATAATCTGATAATATTTGTGTTTTCTATACGTTAGTCTTATTAAGCTGTCAAAATTAGCTCACGTTCCGATCTTCTCATGGACTCAGCTTGTTGAACGGCAAACAGTTTGAATAAATGACCCAGAAACATGAAAGAGACCGCGCTAGACAGGGCATTATTAGCTTTTATTCAAGATACAAGAAAGAAAAGGGAAGTGTTCTTCATGTAACTGTTACTAATTAGTCGCTGACTCCAGTATTGCAGCTGAGTTAGCTATTTCAAACACCTCGGTGATGTACGGGCAGAACGGTTAAATGAAAAAAAATTTGCATTGCTTTCCTGAGGGTTAGACACATCAATGTATTCTCCCGGCAGTAACATAAATATCTTGAATCATTAAATATACATCAAACAGCTTCTCAAAATGGATGTAGATATCTACAATCTAGGAAACATGATTTAAAACTCGGTTAATTTAAATCTACTCACCGAAGGTAAAAAGTTTCCAAAGTTATCATTTCATGCTAATGATACTGAAAACAACTAATTGATTCATTCTAACGTTGTCTACGACGGTGAGGCGATAATTAAATTTTTCTCATCTTGCAATTTCTCTTAGTAACAAACCCCTTTGAATACGTCCTTTTCAGGTCTCCTAGTTGACCTTAAAAATGGCCGAAGGAACTTAAAATAAAGCCGAACTGACAGCTTTGTGAAAACGTCTTTAGAATTGAAAGAATAGACAATAGAACACCTTGTTGTTTTTCTAAATTTGTAATTTTGCCTCGGACAGTTCAACTATCGATTCTCCTAGAATGAACAATTTAAAATTAGCAAGACCTTAAAATTTGAGCGTTATATCTTACTTGGAAGCGAAGATATGTGTCAGTGAATTTTCAAATTTCAGCTTCACTATATACGTAACAGACAGTAAATGTATACCATGAGGTTTATTTTGTAGGTTTTGGCCGAGCACCGGGACTATAAACAGCAAATAAAGCTATTTACACTGTATATATATTTTTTTATATATCTTCGTAAATCAGTAAACACTAACACAGCAAAGTGCACGAACTAAGTTAAGCAACCACGAACGTGGTTAGACGGAGGCCAAAAAAAAAATTGCCAAAAACAACCCTCGGGGAAAAATTGACGGCAAATCTGACGGTAGCCGTGAACCAAGGCCCAAGCTCCAAACAGCCCATACTACGAGGCTCTACAAAGGTATACAAAGCTTATATGCCCTACTGCACTACCCGTGATGTCCCAGGCCCTGTCGCTTCCGTGAGGCAGAAATATTACTTTTCAAGCAGTATTCGTATAACCACTCTATCGTCAGAAATTCCATTTTTTTTACAGGCATTTGTATGACGGTACCGCATTTCCGAACCCGGTATGCATGCAGGACTTTCGTACCACCATAACAATATTCCATATTCACTGACCTAAGTATACCTCCCTTCTTAGTTCTATATAAGGTAAAACGATCCCAAATTTGATGGTTTGCCAATTAATAGGTGCACTTTCCAGCAGGATCGATGGCTTGTCTGTTTATGCTGAAATAAAAACGAAAAAATTAAAAAAACATATAAGGTGGTTTACTCTCTTCTGCGAACAGTATCTGGGGAGTAAATGAGGTAAATGTCCTCGATCAGTAGAACGAAATTGTTACACAATTTTTACAACTTTTTTTACTACATTAACGTTTTGGACACATAAAAAATGCATTCAAAACAATATTACAAGCTCAGTAGTATCACTTGATGAGAACAGTCTACTGCTGACAATTAGCACATGGTCGTACATGTATGCTAAAAAGGCAAATTTAATTTACACGTACAGTTAAAATATTCGCGACAATGAGCCATTTAACTTTGCGCGAAATTGATGAAGAAAAAGGCACAGAGTATTAGATGAAAGGGAGATTGTCCCGGCTGAAATATCGTGTTTTCATTGTTATGACAAGGAGCTTGCTTTCAGCTTTCTTTATTATCTTAAAATAAGTGGGAAAAATCACCAAAAGTGATGAAAACAAAGAAATATTAAAGGGGCTATGTCGCAAGGTGAGTCTGCGCAATGAGTTCCTGTCATGTGACGTCGCCTGACGTCACACATGTCAAATTTCTATTGTTCCCTCCCGGATCGCGGCAAGTTTTATCGCGCTTGCACTCGTGTCGAACCACGCGAAGTAAACAAACACACGATCGATTTCGCTTTTAAATTCCTCCCCAACTTCCACCACTACTGGAAGACATCGAATTTTTCGAAGGTACGACTAACAAATCGCAGAAATAATTTAACAAAAATCTAGCCAAGTAAATACTCTAACTAATTTGTAAACTTGAGATCTATCCTTCCACGCAATACGACGAGATGGAACGGATTGTAGCGAATTCGACAGTAATGGCCACCAACTTGATAAAAAGCCACCGGACGTTTTTCAAGTTGTTAGTACCCAGTACTCACCCGCCATCCTCGCGACATAGCCCCTTTAACCAAAGAAAAAAAAAATAACCGCTAAAATGTTAAAACCCACAAGACTGGCATTTTTGATTTTTTGACAGGCGGTCAAGAAATCAAATTTGATTAACTGTAATCCACTTCAATCCTTGCAATCCTGCTACTGCTTTTGTTTTGCTCAATAGAATCATTTTATCCAAGTTAGGGCCTGGTCGCACTACAGTCAAAACAAAAATTAGCCCGTGCAAAATGACATAAAAACAAAAACATTCAACAAAAAGCGTGTCCCACCGAAGCGGTTTCTTTTGTTCACCTCGACTTTTGCACGAGCTAATTTTTGTTTTTGACTGTAGTGCGACCAGGCCCTTAGTTGTATATTTGGTGGCATTTGGCGATATAGAGCGTTTTCACTCACGTGACCTTCAGTCCCGTGGGACTCAAATGACAAAGGCCATGGCAGCCGGCACCGCGGCAGAACGTTTGCGCATGCGTAAACTTCAAGCACTTCCGGTCCGTTAAACTACCAGTCAACATCGATGCGAACAGCATAAAACAACACTTCTGCATGAACCAACAGACCTAGATTTTCTAGATGCAACGATGGAAGGACCAAAACCGAAGAAAATTATGGTACGTACACGGTCCGTGGGTCATTCGTCCATTCAATTTTTTATTTAAATGAAAAATTAAAAAACGATGTCCGTTTTGGATTTTCTTTTTTTTTATCAGAAGAAATAGAAAAAAAGCAATATCAAAATCATTTTACTTCTTTCCTTTAAAAAAAAATTAAAGTAGGGCATGCATTTTTCATTTTTACCGTCGACAATTTAGAGAAAATTAAACAACCGACATCATTCTTTCACTAACAGTTGAAACCAATGTTAAAGTTTTATGACATCGCTGATTATTCCGTTTTCGACGAAAGTCCAAAAAATTGAAAATTGCGATCAATTTTCAATTTTTGTTTTTAAGCTTAAAATTGAAAATCGTTTGCACTTGAGGTGACAAAAGGGTCCGTGGGTCATTCGTCCATTCAATTTTTTATTTAAATGAAAAATTGAAAATCGATGTCCGTTTTGAATTTTCTTTTTTTTTATCAGAAGAAATAGAAAAAAAGCAATATCAAAATCATTTTACTTCTTTCCTTTAAAAAAAAATTAAAGTAGGGCATGCATTTTTCATTTTTACCGTCGACAATTTAGAGAAAATTAAACAACCGACATCATTCTTTCACTAACAGTTGAAACCAATGTTAAAGTTTTATGACATCGCTGATTATTCCGTTTTCGACGAAAGTCCAAAAAATTGAAAATTGCGATCAATTTTCAATTTTTGTTTTTAAGCTTAAAATTGAAAATCGTTTGCCCTTGAGGTGACAAAAGCACTCCAGTGGGGGAGGGTGATGTTTGGATCAAAGTACGTAAATCGGGGTATCCCATCCCCTACCCACTGCGTCATGAGTCAACCGTCAACCTCGTCCCCAGCGCCATCTCCGCTTTCAAGATGCCGCCATCTTGAAAGTGAAGATGGAAGAGTCTAGGACTGAATTAAGAAAGAAGCGGGAAATTCATGTGAAAGAGTAAACAGCACAAACATGGACGACTTTAGTGTTGAATATATAAAGGATCTTGTATTAACTCAAGGCAAAACACACTCCGAGGTTAGCTCATTACTAAAAGAAGCATTTCCTGATAAGAGAGGCCTTACAATGTAGTTCGAGGTCACTAAGAAAGTTTTGTAATAGATTGGGAGACATTGACAAAACTGTTTGTCAAATAACGAGCTTGAACAGTGTACGAAGGACATCGTTGCTTGGTTAAGCTTACGTACGGTATATTTTGAATAACTCTAGTCTACTACGTCGTTATCATCCTTTATATTTCCATTTTCTGCTTCCTCCATCTTTGTTTAAAACGTTTCTCTCTGTTATTTTTATAATTAATCTTTGCTTTGTCCAGTCTCCAATATACGATATAGCTTATAAACTTCCTGAAAAATTTCATTTTCCTCCCCTTGGAATATCCAGTCTCTAGTTCAATTTTGTTACTGCAAAACCTGTGCAAAATTCTGTTGTTTTAGTACACCAGCACGGGCCACCATGCAACACCCATAACTTCTTCTATATATTTACTTATCAGGAAAATACAGCAACCTCCCTCTTTTAACCTTCCCTCCCCCTGGGGATAAATATATGAATAAGCGGGGCGGGGAGGGGGGTGTCTTAGTAGGAATGGGTTTCGGTTTCAATATGAACAGTACTTTTTCACATCGCCTTCCATTCTTGATCTCACAACGTTAATAGGCGACTTGTAAGTATTTATTAAGCACCCCCCCCCCCCCCCCCCTCCACCCTTTGTGCGAGTCTCCCAGAGGTCTTAATTGCTTTTTCACCCTGGGAACGAGGTTGTGCCCTTAGTCCAAAAGGAGTGGGGTTATTTTCCCCTCCCAGCCTAGTCCTAAGCCTATCCTACAGTACGTTTTTACTCTTAGCACCGCAGCCACCCTCACTGCGTCAACTTTTTCCCTAATTCGCTCAATCGATTGCCAATTTTCAATTGAAAACAAAAATTGAAAATTGAAATCAATTTTCAATTTTTTACTTTGCTCAATCTCAACCTATTTTAAAATGGAAACAAAAATTGAAAATTGATAACCAATTTTCAATTTATGTTTGCAAAGGCGAGTTGAAGTAATGTTAACGATGTACCCTTTTCGATTTATTTCATCGCATAAAAATGGACAAATTGTATTAGATAAAACAATTTTCCAATAAACATTTTAGAAAATCCAAAACGGACATCGATTTTCAATTTTTAATTTAAATAAAAAATTGCATGGACGAATGACCCACGGACCCAAAAGCACTCCAGTGGGGGAGGGTGATGTTTGGATCAAAGTACGTAAATCGGGGTATCCCATCCCCTACCCACTGCGTCATGAGTCAACCGTCAACCTCGTCCCCAGCGCCATCTCCGCTTTCAAGATGCCGCCATCTTGAAAGTGAAGATGGAAGAGTCTAGGACTGAATTAAGAAAGAAGCGGGAAATTCATGTGAAAGAGTAAACATCACAAACATGGACGACTTTAGTGTTGAATATATAAAGGATCTTGTATTAACTCAAGGCAAAACACACTCCGAGGTTAGCTCATTACTAAAAGAAGCATTTCCTGATAAGAGAGGCCTTACAATGTAGTTCGAGGTCACTAAGAAAGTTTTGTAATAGATTGGGAGACATTGACAAAACTGTTTGTCAAATAACGAACTTGAACAGTGTACGAAGGACATCGTTGCTTGGTTAAGCTTGCGTACGGTATATTTTGAATAACTCTAGTCTACTACGTCGTTATCGTCCTTTATATTTCCATTTTCTGCTTCCTCCATCTTTGTTTAAAACGTTTCTCTCTGTTATTTTTATAATTAATCTTTGCTTTGTCCAGTCTCCAATATACGATATAGCTTATAAACTTCCTGAAAAATTTCATTTTCCTCCCCTTGGAATATCCAGTCTCTAGTTCAATTTTGTTACTGCAAAACCTGTGCAAAATTCTGTTGTTTTAGTACACCAGCACGGGCCACCATGCAACACCCATAACTTCTTCCGTATATATTACTTATCAGGAAATGCTTCTTTTAGTAATGAGCTAACCTCGGAGTGTGTTTTGCCTTGAGTTAATACAAGATCCTTTATATATTCAACACTAAAGTCGTCCATGTTTGTGGTGTTTACTCTTTCACATGAATTTCCCGCTTCTTTCTTAATTCAGTCCTAGACTCTTCCATCTTCACTTTCAAGATGGCGGCATCTTGAAAGCGGAGATGGCGCTGGGGACGAGGTTGACGGTTGACTCATGACGCAGTGGGTAGGGGATGGGATACCCCGATTTACGTACTTTGATCCAAACATCACCCTCCCCCACTGGAGTGCTTTTGTCACCTCAAGTGCAAACGATTTTCAATTTTAAGCTTAAAAACAAAAATTGAAAATTGATCGCAATTTTCAATTTTTTGGACTTTCGTCGAAAACGGAATAATCAGCGATGTCATAAAACTTTAACATTGGTTTCAACTGTTAGTGAAAGAATGATGTCGGTTGTTTAATTTTCTCTAAATTGTCGACGGTAAAAATGAAAAATGCATGCCCTACTTTAATTTTTTTTTAAAGGAAAGAAGTAAAATGATTTTGATATTGCTTTTTTTCTATTTCTTCTGATAAAAAAAAGAAAATCCAAGACGGACATCGATTTTCAATTTTTCATTTAAATAAAAAATTGAATGGACGAATGACCCACGGACCCCCTCCCCCACTGGAGTGCTTTTGTCACCTCAAGGGCAAACGATTTTCAATTTTAAGCTTAAAAACAAAAATTGAAAATTGATCGCAATTTTCAATTTTTTGGACTTTCGTCGAAAACGGAATAATCAGCGATGTCATAAAACTTTAACATTGGTTTCAACTGTTAGTGAAAGAATGATGTCGGTTGTTTAATTTTCTCTAAATTGTCGACGGTAAAAATGAAAAATGCATGCCCTACTTTAATTTTTTTTAAAGGAAAGAAGTAAAATGATTTTGATATTGCTTTTTTTCTATTTCTTCTGATAAAAAAAAAGAAAATCCAAAACGGACATCGATTTTCAATTTTTAATTTAAATAAAAAATTGAATGGACGAATGACCCACGGACCACGAATGACCCACGGACCTTATAATCCCAGTTGTACAGTCAGCCTCGCTTTATTATTTTATTCGTATATCTAGACAATGTACGATAATAACAAAATTCTTTATTAACAATTTAAAAAAATATCTTAATTACATAAATAAAAATAGAAATAATTGATAATAAAAATTCAAAATTCTATAAAATTACAAATTCCATGATGCAGAGATATTAAAATTATACAATCGAATTATACTAATGACGGCTAAACCAGTGTCCATAAAACGCCCTGAGTATAAAAGCATATAAACCGTGTATTTCAAATATCCGCACTAGCTACATTTATTTTACAGTCTAGACAATGTACTCTCTGTTTAACGGCTATTGAATTCTTTAAACAAGTACGTGTTCAACTGCTCCATAATGACATCCTCCACAATGACATTTCATAAGCTGACGTCCGATCTCATTCTCATAAGTGTATGTAAAGCGCCATGAGACATGTGATATGTGCGCTATACTAATAAGTCTCTTTTGTTATTATTATTATTATTATTATTATTATTATTACTATGTTGGCATTCTTATTATAATTTCTTCTACATTTTTGTTATAGATGTCAACGATTGTTCCGTGAACGGGATCATTCCTGTTATTTTTTATAATAATACTCTTAAAGCATTCCATTTTAGTGCGGTTTTCAGTTTGAGTATCGAAAATAAATTCGCGTTTGCTTTGGTTTTTCATTGTTACGCTTAAAAATCTCGCGCCACTTTCTCGACCAATCAGAATTAAAACCAAATCCAATCGTGACTTGCCTGCACGCGTTTACCCGCGCTTGGCACCGGCGACTTGTGTTTGCTTTGAGTTCTGATTGGTTCATTTGATTGTCTGCGTCTGTTGTGATTGGTCAGAGTAATTACTTGGGTTTTGATTTTACGACAGTCAACGGAAAACCTCGCTAAAGCCAGCTCCACCAATTCATTTAACTAAATAGTTCTCATTTCCATTTTAGCCGAGACTTCTCAGTGGAGACGATGGCGAACCCAAACCCTCACGCCAAATATTTTCCCGCCCCAGCACCATTTTCTTTCACGTACGAGAACTTATTGACGTGTTTGTACCGAAGGAACGAATCACACGACGGAGGTACATCATTGAATGCTAAGCATGTACATCAAGGTAACAACAAAACTGACTTTAACTTTTATTTACTCAGATGCCAATTAAAATCAAAATTCATGAAAAAAAGTTACATATTTTCTCGGTCAGGACAAAAAAACTCGCTAGTCTTCAAATGACTTGTGAAAAATGTAACTGGCTGTTTTATTTAAATTTTCACCAAATAGCATAACATTTTTATTATGCAGAAGTTTTTGATGATGGGGAAGATAATTGAAATATTTTTTATTTAACACAATAAGACAATGAAAATAATGTTTTAGAAGCGAAAAAACTTACAATGATCGGAAACCAAGAGTATGGGCGTCCACCGGAAACGGAAGAACGAACCGGAACCAAAGGTCGCGCTTCAAAAACTTTACAGAAGAAGGTCAATTAAGTGAAGGGTATTGTAGTGGAATATTAGACTTTACACTATTAGGGCAAGTCACACCTTATTTAAGAAAACAATTCTAACTGTATTTTTTTTCTCGATACGTTCAGTGACCTCTACTTCAAACACCTCTGAAAAGAATGATAAAAGGCTCAGCAACGCCGTGAAATCTTGTCCAGATGAACTAGAGCTTTGTCCCTCAATAACTTCCAGTTTGATAAACGGGGTGCGCACAAAACAGGTTATTCCAGAAGGAACCTGGATGGGCCCATATCAAGGAACAATTGTGATGCCCAGTGACGTCACTGCTGAAATAGATACGTCATACATGTGGGAGGTGAGAGGTTACGTCAGTTGCAAAACCTACTACAGCTAACAAAATACAGCTAACAAAATACAGCTAACAAAATACAGCTAACAAAATACAGCTAACCAAATACAGCTAACCAAATAAGCACAAGAGTCTTAGGGCGAGTTTTTTTGGGGGCATATTCTGATCGTTCTGAAATCAGAATATGCTAGTTAAACTATGTTGTTTACATTTTCACACACCGAAAATGTTGTAGGTACACATAGTGAAAGAAACGACTTTGTTCCATATTTTATGAGAGGGATAGGTGCTATGTTTAGAGGTATTCTGTTTGGAATGGCCAGAATATCACAGTCCCAAAAACAACGCGACCTTTAATAGGGACACAGCTGAAGGGAATGAAATATCAGCACCTGAAAGCTTGTATAAAGGTATATAGGTATATACGTGATTAGAATATTATAACCGGACGAAGTTAGTTACATGTTTATTAGATGCAATGAATTGAACACAAAACGTATCCAATAACGGCACTCGTTCGGAACAGCTTCTGACAAAGGTCATTAAACGGTCTTTTGCTTTGCAGCTAATTTGCCTAAATAGCAGGCTAATGTAGCTCTTAAGAATGCCACTTGCCAATATATCATCACACCAAAGGAAAATGTAATGCTCACCAGCTCCATTTTCATTTTATTAGGGTCGTTATGTTTCATTATTTTGTCCAAAGACTCAAATATTAGAACAACCTTGTGCAGCAAAATAAACAGTACCACAGGAAAGTACTGCTCAATAGCATTCGCAGCCTGAGATCGACTCAAATGTTGGAAACACAAGGCCTGAACCTGGCAGTAAAACGGGCGTTAATATGATATCGATGTTCACTTAGGAAATTAAGCATGATACACAAGTTTATCTCGATAGTAGAAACATGTGGCAAGCCGACTATGGATCGCACCACTGACACGCGCTCACAGCATCGTTCAAAGGACGAGACGCACACATTAGTGAGCATAGCGCGGGTATGATCGGCATATTTTAACATGATTTTGCTTTATTTTCTCAGATTTATGAGAACAGCAAATTACTGCATTATATTGATGGAAGTGATGAGAGCAACTCCAGTTGGATGCGTTTTATTCGCTGCGCCCGTCACAGGAGCGAACAAAATCTTTACGTTTTTCAATACAATAAAGAAATTTACTACAGAGCGTTTGCACCTATCCCTGCTGGAGAAGAACTACTAGTGTGGTATGAAGACAATTATCCACAGTACATGGGGATACCGCTGAATATCACAGACATTGGTAAGCAGCTGGATCACACTGCAAGTAAGTAGCTACAAGTGATTATTCAGTTTACGAGTTAAAGTAGTCTTTTTATTTTCATAAGTAAAAATACTTATCCGACGTAAAGCACGACATTACGTTGAATAATTGTTTATACGACAATCATCGTTACTCAAATCATTGCTTTTAAAAGTGTTTCCCTTTGGACCCGGTCAAAAGAGAATAATGCGCTTTTATCCGACGTTTTGCTATGCATTCGCGCTGTAAAATATAACACATGTGTAAACCGTACCGTAGAGGGTTCAATAGAGGGAATGCCTTATTAAAATGAGACCAGGGGCCGGATTCACGAAATCCTCCTGAGTTAAGATGTATCATAAGAAATGTTTATTAACAATGGGCAATTGTTGGAACGACAATAGGCCATTGTTTGGCCATTGTAGCCAAAGGGAAAATAATTACTCTGGCCAATCACAACAGACGCAGACAATCGACTGAACCAATCAGAACTCAAAGCAAATAAATACAGCCGGCGCCAAGCGCGGGAAAACGCGTACAATCAAGTCACGATTGGTTGAAAAAGTGGCGCGAGATTTTTAAGCCAATCACAAACCCGTCAATTTCGATATTACGTTCACCACTAGATTACCGCGCAAATTTCAAACCTTGAGAGTCAACGTACAAGTTGGAGGGCCATGGTTTCGGACTTTTGTTCCGCTATAAAAGGGAAATCGAATAAAGAGAAAATAATCAACACTGTTTATTAATGTTTTTTTTCGCAGATTGTCCAGTCCATTCTGATGCACTAACACAAGTAAATTCTGCCAAACACGACTCTGAAAGGAACATTCACGGAACACCGCGACTGTCTTACAAACCAATGGCCACAAAAGGTTTAAGCTCAGCGGTTTTCGCGCCATCTTCGAGGCAAGGGCACTACCGCACTCCAAACTTCTTCACTTCCGATGAGTATCAAATTGCGCATGTGCGGAGAGAAACGAAATACTATCAGAGGGATCAGTATAGGCAGATGGTCCCATTCTCCAAAAGGAGAGCAATTGTGATTCAAAAAGCTAACGATGCACCAGATCCATTTTGTATTTTAACAAAGGAGAAATAAAGGCAGTTACTTCGAGTGACAGTTGACGCCTTCGCGTGACAGTTCACACTCATAATGAGAGGGGACTCATACATTTTATTGTACTGTTAATAGTTTCACTGACTTGTAGTTTTTGTCTCAGTTATTAAAGATGACTAGCTTGTAAATCTAACCAGTTGTATTATACAACGGCTTTCCGTCGGATAACCACTATATAGTGTATATATACTTCATTTGACCTCTCTTCAATACTCGGTTAATTCTATTGTTCCTCGAGCACAGCCTGAAATCGCCCAAGAGTGCGGGACGAGCTACGGGATTGGCAATGATCTAGACTTTTGAATTTTTGACTGTGTAATTATTTGCTTAAAATGTGTTACATTGCGCATCAAAGCTGAATGGAGGGATTTCCCTCACACATTTCAAGTGATAAGGAATGTTCGTCTCGAATGAATGACAGGGACGTGATTAGAAAATATATATATATATATATATATATATATATATATATATATAAATATAAATCAAAGTACCGCACTGTAAATAGAATGTTCTGCTGTTTGTTTATTAAAGCTCTTTTAAAGTAAGTCCTGTGGATTGATCGTCTGTCTGCATGTATAGTGTTGTTCATGAATATTCCGTATCCCACCATTTAAAGATTCTTTACGATATGTAGGGTGTTGTAGGAGTGTTTTTATGTTAATATGGAAAAAAGAGTTCTGGAGGAAGGGGTACAACTCGCCCCCACCTCCCCCTCCCTCGCCCTTCGGCATAACCCCACGCCAACACACTGGGCCAGTTCCACAGCTCGTCTTTATGCATACCATCCGATCATCAGGTCTAGACAAGAAGTGCAAAAACGCGGAAACGATTTTTATCTGACCTGTTTTAGATCATGTTAAAATCAACTAGAGCGCAAAGTCTCCCTTGAATTTAACAAAGACAGAAATTCGATGTTTTTGCAAAAACATATTGTGGTTTTTCGTTCCAGTCACAAGAAATCTGAAAGGATTCAGAAAAAAAAATAGCTTGGCTGTGGAATTTACTTAATTTCCGGCTATAAAAATGGCCTGGTTATGTGGAGAAAAGCTGTTCCTGGTAATGCACCCTGGGCCCAAGTCAACATTGTCCATTTTGTGTTTGTGCTGACCGAGATAAGCGTTAACCGCCTTGGTTTCGTTCTTTTCTTTCTTTCAACGAATCCGAAGAGCCTAATTAATAAACGGCGTTCATCTTCGGATCTGAGAAAAATTATCCTGATGATATATGTGCTTTTAAGTGTTTGCCGCTTACGGTAACCTTTTCTCATTCTCAGTGATATACCAGGGTGCATGGGGTGTGAGGAAGAACTTCCTAATTTCCGGTACCCCAGGGACAATTTTTCTCCATGTAACCGAGGCCCTAGCTATCTTCCGAACTTTTTACACCGTTTTTCCTATGATTCTTTACGCATTCTCCTGGAACTCGCTGATGCCTTGCTAAATGACTGGCTTGTGAAAAGGTCTTGTTACATTTGTCACAGTTAAATGGTTTTTCGCCCGTGTGGGTACGTATGTGATTATTTAACGTTGTAGCGCCTGAAAAAGCACGGGAACAGAAACCACACTTGTACAGCTTGTCATTGGTGTGTACGTCCGCGTGACTTCTCAATTCACTTGGAGCAGCGAATGAGAGCATACATTGTCCGCATTGATAGGGCTTCTCAGGAGTCTGGGAACACTCATGCATTTGAAGCAACACCCGCTGAGTGAATGTCTTTAAGCACTGCCGGCACCGCCACATGCCGAAATCCTCCGAGGATACCCCGGATGTATGAGTTTTAATTGGCTCATAGTAGAACTGGTTTATTCTGTGCAGGGGAGGAGCCTGGGGCAAGTGTGGATGAAGAGCGGGCATTGAACGCTCAGCAGTATGTCCATTCTTAAGTGCTTGTCCTTCGCTTGTACGGGGAGAAATTTGTTGACCATCTGGAAAAGTCATGGTGTGTTTTTCTTTAGTTTCGTTGCTAACTTAGATTCGCATGTAATGTAAAATAGCTCTACACGTAAAGTTTTTCAGAGTTTCTCAGAAGACGTTTTACACACAAGCAGCAATGCTTATAACGTTTATAATCTGTACTTATTTATACTGATTACTTATGGGAAATAAACAATCAATCAATCAATGCTTAATTCCTTAACTTAGAAATGAGTGTTTCCGCGAAATGACCTGCAGGCTCACTCTATAAGACGTAAACCATGAGCCAAAGTGAGGACTTTAGTCAATACATCAGTTCTTAGAGCGGCATAACAATGTTGCCAATTCAAAATCCGTCACCTTATATCAAAGTTTTCTAGGAGACCCAAATTGAGCGTTACTATATTTTTGAGTACTCGACGATAGTAGTAATGATGATGACGATGATGACGACAATGATGATGATATTGTTGATGATGATGATGATGATGATGATGATGGCAATGATGATGATGATGATGATGATGATGTTGATGATGATCGTAATGATGATAATGATGACGACGATGATAATGATGATGATGATGATGATGATGATGACGATGAAGGTTTTTGTGTTGCTGAAGTCATTTTTGGTCTCACCGAAAATCATCTAACTAAAACCTAACGTTTAAGTGTTTTCTTCTAATGAGCGATGAAACAGAGTACTCACTATCGATAAGCTGTGATCTCGTCACTTCCGGTGCGAGAGCCGTCCCCTGAGAAAGTCCTCTACCTTTTGTGAGCAAAGAATCTTTTATATCAACCATGCCTGCCTCGAGTTTTAACTGTTTGTTTGATGAGTGCCCTTGTGCTGCTTTGCTCTTTAACTTTATTTCACTGCTTAATTCTTGTTCAGTTTTTGGTAAGTCTTTTCTCCTTGTATGCATTTGGTAAGGAATGCTATCAGTGGACAAAGGTCGTAACATGGAGCTTCTTATTGACTGTCTACCATTTGAGCTTGTTGGGATAAAACCTATCTCAGTTCTTTTGTTCTCTCCTCGCAAAGACCCTGCAAATCCAGGGCCACCCCTAAGAGCAGGTGGACCACTCGGTTGTCCTCGGCCAAACGAGCTACCCACACTGCTTATCGGGCGTGTAAGACGAGGTTGCACAGCGCGCACTGATGGAACTCTGAAGTTTCCCGTATAAAGATTTTCCCGTGAGTCAACGATACCATATTTTTTAGCATCTTGTGTTGACGATGTGACTTGTGTAGATGTTGAACTGATTTTTGGAGAACCTCGAGAATTTGAGCATGTTACTGAAAAGAGAATTAAATAACAAAAGAAAGGTCACAAACTGGTATTTACTTCAGGTCACGGTATGAAGCAGTACTTTCCTGTGGTGCTGTTTATTATGCTGTACAAGGTGATTCTAACTTTTGAGTCTGTGCATGAAATCCTAAAGTGTGACCATTCAAGTGGAAGCTATTGAGCAGAACTTTCCTGTGGCCATGGTACTGTTTATTATGCTGTACAAGGTGATTCTAACTTTTGAGTCTGTGCATGAAATCCTAAAGTGTGACCATTCAAGTAAAAGCTATTGAGCAGTACTTTCCTGTGGTACTGTTTGTTATGCTGTACAAGGTAGTTCTAACTTTTGAGTCTGTGGATGAAATCCTAAAGTGTGACCATACTGAGCAGTACTTTCCTGTGGTACTGTTTGTTATGCTGTACAAGGTAGTTCTAACTTTTGAGTCTGTGGATGAAATCCTAAAGTGTGACCATTCAAATGAAAGCTACTGAGCAGTACTTTCCTGTGGTGCTGTTTATTATGCTGTACAAGGTGGTTCTAACTTTTGAGTCTGTCGATGAAATCCTAAAGTGTGACCATTCAATTGAAAGCTATCGAGCAATACTTTCCTGTGGTACTGTTTATTATACTGTACAAGGTGGTTCTAACTTTCGAGTCCGTGGATGAAGTTCTGAAGTGTGATCATTCAAGTGAAACTGAGCTTTTTAGCAATGCTTTCTTATTCGGAAAGTTTTTATTTTGATAATTCAGGGTTAAAATGAAAAAAAAAAAACAGTAAACAAATATAGCTTGATTCAGTTGTCAGTCATCCAGCCAGATTCTGTGTTAAGATTGTACATTTTTCTGTTATCCTCAATCTTCATTTCTTAACCGAGATTGATTATATTTTTTAATGATGCGCAGTAATTAACCTTTTCAAATGCTCAAGCTGAACGCCGGACCTAAAGCGAGAAACATAATCTTTAATTTACTGCAAATATATTATCAAGGCAAACTGAATACTAGAAAAAGAAAATCACTTTGATGAAAAACCAAATTTTTGAAACAAGAATATTTAATGTTTGGAGTCTGAAAGAGTTCAAGTTCTCACCAGCATCTCTGTGAAATTCATAATCCTGCATTACCAAAGGAATCCCAAGGAACTGCGGGTATTTATCGTCATACCAAACCAACAACTCTTTCCCAGGTGGGATTTCCTTGAATGCTCGGTAAAATATATTCCCACAGTACTGAAAAGCGTACAGGTTTTGTTCCTTTAAGTGACGTGCACAACGAATGAAACGCATCCAACTGGAAGCCTCTTCATCGCTTCCATCGAGATAATGGCTTAGTTTACCGTCTTTAAAGATCTATAAAATAATAAACATAAATGAAAGTTGAAAATTACATTCAGATCTTTACTGCCCAAAAGTCAACTTATGAGAGCGACTAAGTTGCGAAAGCCCTCGAGCGACGAAGTCGTTCTCCGCCTGACTGTGAACTCAAACAAAATGGACTTTGAGAAAGTCAGCCCTCCCACTTTTCACCTTGCTCCGCGGTCCCTGAAGTCTAAGATCTAACATGCGTTAAAGGGGCTTAACGGCTTATTTTCATGTCTCTTGGCAGTTTTCAGCTATTCATTCATCATCTTTCACTTTATGCAATGATGTTTCATTACTTTATACTTCCGTTTATTTTGCTGAGTTATCAATTTCGCTGTGTTTTCTCTGAGGCTTCAGTTGTCAATTCAAAATTCTGTTAATGCCTACCTCCCAAAGGTAAGAGGAATCGATGTCTGGTGTGAGGCGCTGGGGAGTGATACGCCTGCCCTCATACGGACCAATCCATGTTCCTAGAGGAATATGTTCTTTTGCACAAACTCCGTAACTCGCCCCAGGAATACCCGACATGCAGAGCTGCACTTCATCCGGGAATGATCTTATGGCATTTGTCAGTCGTGGTTCTTCGTGATCAGCGGTAGTCTTTTGTTTCTTTGAACATGAAGATTCTGAAATATTAATGAGCAACAACGTCATTAGTGATGAAAGATTTTGCATAGTAAATAACTCGCTTACGCGCTTGTTTACCAAGCTTGGTTCAGTATATTTTCTGAGTCCCGACAATTAACTATTATAGCGCGAAAGCGCGCGTGATATTGCCTAATTCTTAGCCGACGAGGCCGTAGGCCGAGTCGGCTAAAATTAGGCGATATCACGCAAGCTTGAGCGCTATAATCGGTTTTATAATTCAACACATTGATAATAAAGCACAGTTTGAAGAAAATATATCGAGGCCGGTCCGTCATTTTTGCATTCTCTTGTCAAAATGGGAAATTTACATCCATCGTTGGATATACGTCATGTAGACATAGCGTATATCGATAACTTTTTGACCATATTTGGGCAGTGTATCAATGTGTTGAATTATAATTTAGAATAGGTGTGTGCCGCCAAGGTTCTCAAACCCTGACCCTATTTAAGGGTAGAAAAACGAGATTTGATATCCTTTTTAAGGCCCAATTCAGGCGTGTAGTACAGTTTTAACAGACCATATCTTTTTCGTTTTGCGCGGGTGGATACTGCAATTTAGCGACCCTATCTAAGGAATATCTAAGGATCACAACACCAACAATACCAAAAAGGATACCCTATTTAAGGACTGAGCACCTCAAAAACCCTACCATATCGGGCGGCACATACCTATATAGCGTATATAAGGGAGTACCTCCCCCCCCCCGGGAGTAGGACTCCTGCAGACATTCCATATAGAGTCTGTGACACAGCATCCGACGCAGTCAGTAGTTTGTTTTACAAACTTAAAGTTCTTAAACTTAAACTCAAGTTGTCATTAAATTTAAAAAAAAACAGTCAATACAATTCTGGATGATGTTTGAAGTCTCTTTCACTATATGAAGAACTGATCATCGGCAAATGATAAAAGCAAATTTAATATGCAATTGCGATACAAGCCTGATTTTTTATTGCTTATCAGCTTAGTGATGTCATCATCAGGGCGACTTCAAGCGACTGTCACGCGCAGTCGCAGTTGCCCGTACAAAGAATGACCATGGCTATAACAGCAGGAACGTAAAGATTTTACTGCGTATTTATTGGCAGAAATAAGTAGATAACGACTGAACCACAGCTCTGTTTAGCGTTTCTGTTCAATTCGCCACTTTAGAAACGAGAAGGAAACTGGGCCGAGTGAACTTTCGCAACGACTTCTGGGATCGTTATAGGGGACGCTTCTTTTGTCTCTGTCCCCAGTAACAGTCCCAGAAGTCGTTGCGGAAGTTCACTCGGCCCAGTTTCCTTCTCGTTTCTAAAGTGGCGAATTACAAGAGCGATGCTTGAAAACTCTTTGGTTAATTTACCCTCCAGGCTCTAATGTTAATTTATATTTTATAAGTATTATTATCTGTAGTTTTTCTTGTTTAGTGTGTTCTTGTAAAAATGTATATATCTATTGTTACGAGTAAAATAAATTGATTGATTGATTCGATGTATTCTTTCAGCGCGCATCGGCCGGAGCCGAATGGCTGGCCCTAGGTAAAGAAAGAAAGAAAGAAAGAAAGAAAGAAAGAAAGAAAGAAATAGAAATTATCGGCCATGAACCCCTTATAGTCAAAAAACGCCCCTTAAATTATTGAAATTGACAAGCGAAATTGATTATCACGTCAAAAGCTTAGAAAATAAAGTAGGAAAAGTGGTAGAAAAATAAAATCTCGTTTCACACGAGCTTTGTTGCACACTTTCTGCGCGTGATTAAGAGGTATTTCCGTTTTTGAGTGTAACTTTTGCCCTCAGTAGAAATCCAAGACTTATAAGCGGAAAACGAGCTGAGATGATATTAAGCGGCGCAATGCAAATTTATGGTATTAATTAATTTGCTGCAACGTCATGCCTTAAAAAATTCGTAAACACTACAGCGAAACCGGAATTTCTTAGAACAATTAGTCCAGGCAAATGAATGAATGAATTATGAATGTCAACAAAACACTTGAGCCTATAACTGCATTCTTGTCGATTCATCATTGCAAGGTTTAATTCAGTAAAATAACAAACATAAAAACTTAGTAACGTTTGGTAACAAAAATGGCTTATATTGCGTGTCAACTGATATTGTTGTAGTCGGAAACACGTGTCAGGAAGGCTTGAGCAGGTATCTGCCTCGGTTCGATAGTTATATGACTGCCTTATATGTCCTATATAAGAGCGATAACGAAGGCTTGGAGCGCAAACTCTCTTCTCTGCAATGAAAGGAGCCTTGTGCTACCCGCCATTGTTTAGTCCCCTCTCTAGTAATCTTGCCCTTTCTATTACGGTCTTTACTAGTACTAGTACCCGTGTTCTGCTATTACTGCAACTTAAACAAATACCACTTATTCGAAGAATATCTTTAGATTTCTTCATTATAACTGAACTCAATAAATTGGCCCGATGTACTACGATATACATGGTCGCTAATTTTATACCTTGGTCATTTTCAGCCTTTCTTTTCAGCTTGTTCACATCGATAACTCTCGCTTTCTTGGAACCATACAAGAAGAAATTGAGTGTTTTCTCGTCAAATAGAAGATAATCCTGCTTCCCCGTGTTCTTCTCTCGGCGTGCATTTTCGTGTCGAGGACTGGTCTTGTATTCCATAAGCAGTGAGCTCATGCCGGCCCTGAAGAAGAAAGATAGAGTCGTTTTAGTAATTAAACAAGGCTGAAATCTCTTTCTGCAAGAAATAAAGTTTATTATCTGCAATATATATTAAACAAATTCTAGAAAATGACTCAAGTTTGCCGGCAATTCGGCACTTTACGGCACCGGTGAGAACGCAATTGGTGTACTTACTTGCAAGGCCAGCTTGTTTTTTTTTTATAGTTAACATCACTAGCTCACAAAAAGTGGTTGAATCCAGGTAATTCTCAAGTGTTGATCCATTTTTTTTTAAAGAGATAAATAAACAGAACTGAGCTGTCCGTTTTTCAGCTTCCCGCTTGTCTGGAAAACCCTTACCTTAGTCTGAACACGTTGTAGTCAATATCATGCGGTGTCATGTACAGTAATTAACGACGGAATCCGGCCGAACTTTGAGTTGGTTCGCTGTGCCGGCTTTCCATCGGTACTTAATTACAAGTATCTCAGATGCTTTCTATAAATACTGCCGTTAACTATCGGCTTCATGTTCTTCTTTTTTCAAATTTTAGGTAAAAAAATTGAGCTCGTTTATCTTCAGCCTAATACAGCAGGTTCAGTTGTAATTTTGAACCAAGCTGTCGTGAACTGAACAAATCGTATACGCTACTTGTAATAACTACGACATTTTAAGGCAACATCGATTGCAGCAAAGAATTTTTAATCCGAAATGACGTTCCCTTGCGATGTTTTTGCCTTAGAACTACATGTAGTTTACCTAGTAAATTCGATTGATCTGTGCGTTAAATCTGATAAATTTGAATGTTTTCGAATCGATTTACTTCTCCAGACAAAATTCTTCATAAAGGCATGCATTATAAGCACTCAGTAAAACTTGATTTAAAGGCCTTTCTGTTTAATCTTCCGGCTTTTTTTATAAGCAGATTTCACAATCAGCCCCCGCATAGTGAGAAGCCGGTATAAAATAAAAATCGGTATTTTTTCCTCCTTCGAACAGTATGTTTTTAAAAAAATGTTGGGTTAGTTCCCGTTTGCAACCGGCTGGAAAACAAAAGGTCTACTAAATAAAGTTGAAACAGGAAAATTAATCACAATTTATTCCTTCTGCAGATCGCGGAGATAAAAAGTTCAGGTGTGGATGAATTTGCTGTTACGAGATCAAACTGTGAAATTGTGAACTCAGATACGGCGGATGTTATAACGAGACGGGAAATGAGCATCACGTTTCATTTGTGAAACTAAAGTATAGCCGAGAAAACGTGCAGAATTTTAGTCGTTCTCAGAGCTAAACTGTCAATATCTCTAATTCAGCTAAATGCATAAAATTTGGATTGATGCTAGTGTTATTTCATAAGGATTTATTTTGACTGACAAGTCCAGTTTCAACGCCTGCAGTGAATGTCTAGCCACGATTGTAATGTGGTATTTTAAAACTGGGGAATTAAAGCAATTAGGAAATCAGTCGAACTTAACTTCCAAATCTACGTGTTGTTTTGCTCCTGCTGTATTCCATAACTTGATATCACTCTTTTAGTAGCTTGATTAATTATCTTTATCTTAATATCCCAACTTACCAATAACGGGCTATCCTTAAAACGCAATTTGATAGTTCCTGGTTGACTCTAAGACTTTTTGCTGTGGACCCGACAGCAGTCGCAGTTTTCTCTGCCAGTTTAGGTGCAAGCGCACAAATGTTCTCTTGTTTCACTCTTACGGAGCATAAAAATAACACTCCAGCCCTCAATGGCTGTGAATACTCACCGCATCGCATTGTCCAAAAATTCCGCATTCCAGAGAACACCTCGTGATCGATTGTGACGGTGTCTATAGCAAAACTGCTGTGAGCATGTTTACTACTTTATTGTCTGGCACATGCAAACATTTTTGCAGTAAAAATCCCGAAGTAAGGTTATTAGTCTGTTTTGTGAGATAAAGGGACCCTTTTTTACAAGCGAATACGTTCGAAAGTCTGCGTCAGATGACAAAGCAAGCTGACTCATGACGAAGCTCCACTTAGAACATGCAAATTAGATTTCATTACGTGAAAGCGCGTATTAGTTCTCCGCTAGAATATAGTTGATGAACTTGCCGGTAGAGAAATACAAGGCATGCATTTGTTTGTTTACTTGGAAACTTGGTTACTTGATGGGTTTGTTAGTCAGTATTGCAGACAATATACGCATGAATATAATTATAGATTAAAATCAAACGTGACAGTGGCCTTTGAGTTGAGTTTTTCTTCTTTGCATGATATTTGTCCGGCTGGAGAGAAACTCGGTTTAATACAAGTTATATTTTCAACTAGTTTTAAACCTACTCATTGACTTTTAAAATGCGGGAGACTTCTAAGCTCTAGGTTATTCACTGTTGTCTAAGTGTGACAAAAGTCATGAATCCAAAAACAACTATTAAAAAAATTCAACTCAAGGAACTGAGCGTATATAAGCTCAAACTGAACACTGATGCGCAATTTAGCACGATGCTCTCTCTCAGAAAGGGAAACGGAAAACTTCAAAACCTGAAAAGCAATATTGCTTGAGGAAACAGTCTTCGGCAAAGGTTGTAGCCTTAAGGCCAGTATTTGTTTTCCCGGCATTGACAATGTATGCGGAACTTTGAACTCTCGAGAAAGCAATTTAATCTGCACTATAGAAATGATTGTATTTTCATAATATTATTCTTTCCTAAGCCATTTATCTCATTAATTATGTCATCAGCCGACCGCAACACGGAAAATTTTTCTCGAAATTTTAAAATAACTTCTTTGGCTTTGTGTTTAGTCACGAAAACAATTCAGCTTTACCTCAGGTCTATATAGGAAAGTACAATTCTATTTAAAAGCGTTGATATCAAATCTTGGGAAACAAAGCATAGAAATATGTGAGCTGTATACATGGCGCAATATATACCCACAGATTAACAAGAACAAATTCAGCCGCTTATCTCGTGCATGTAGTATTGAAGTCACATTCAGAGTGACATTGGTGGAGTTTGTCTGGGTTTTATTTGACTTTTTCACTCAGCAGGAGTAATTACGTTCAAACTGGCAAAAGTGTCCCAGATTTTCATTTTGCAAAAAAAAAATAAAAAACAATCAATATCACATGAAACTAACGTTTCAGGACAGTTATCACTCAAGCAGTTTAACTCTGTGAGTTTAAGGTGTGTTCGGAACATGTGGTTGATCCACAATATCTTCGGCTCGATTGTCTAGAACAAGATAAAATTTTCCCTCAGTGTAAATCTTGATCTCTTCTTTGGCCTTTCCACATAAGACTTGGGCATATGTAATCTGCATCAGGAAAGCGTTCAGTTTTTATTTGATGTTTCAGTCTCTTAAACCCGTCTCCAATTTGTCAAATATTTGCTCCTCAGTTTTTTCTAAAAAAAAATGCCACGTAAAATGTTACGCCTCTATTAGAAAGCTTATTATAGTTCAAATTAAGGACAATATTTGACATATTTCGAGAAATTTTAGAAAACAAACATCACCATAGGAAAGTACTGCTAAATAGCTTCCATTTTGATCGTGAATCTTCATCGTTTAGGATTTCATCCACAGACTCAAAAGTTAAAACCTCCTTGTACAGCATAATAAACAGTACCACAGGAACGTACCGTTCATTAGCTTTCATTTGAATGGTCACACTTTAGGATTTTATCCACAGACTCAAAAGTTAGAACCACCTTGTGCAGCATAATAAACAGTACCACAGGAAAGTACTGCTCAGTAGCTTTCATTTGAATGGTCACACTTTAGGATTTTATCCACATACTCAAAAATTAGAATCACCTTGTACAGCATAATAAACAGTACCACAGGAAAGTACTGCTTAGTAGCTTTCATTTGAATGGTCACACTTTAGGATTTTATCCACAGACTCAAAAGTTAGAACCACCTTGTACAGCATAATAAACAGTACCACAGGAAAGTACTGCTCAGTAGCTTTCATTTGAATGGTCACACTTTAGGATTTTATCCACATACTCAAAAATTAGAATCACCTTGTACAGCATAATAAACAGTACCACAGGAAAGTACTGCTTAGTAGCTTTCATTTGAATGGTCACACTTTAGGATTTTATCCACAGACTCAAAAGTTAGAACCACCTTGTACAGCATAATAAACAGTACCACAGGAAAGTACTGCTTAGTAGCTTTCATTTGAATGGTCACACTTTAAGATCTCATCCATATACTCAAAAATTAGAATCACCTTGTACAGCATAACAAACAGCACCACAGGAAAGTACTGCTTAATACTTTTCGTTTGAACTTCGTGCATAGACTCGCATTTTTTAAAGGATTTCATGCACAAACTCACATGAAAAATCTTCGGTTTGACATCGATCATTGCAGAAAGTGTGATGGCAAATACTGAAACTTGCACCTTTATTAGGATCTCGAATTCTAATATAAACCTTGTGGGGCTCGTTAAATTTGAATATAATTTGTTTATCTGCGACAGTCGCAGCAGTGGGTCAGAACCACTGAGCCTTTGTCATTCGAGTGATATTCGACTTCACTCAGCTAGAAGTCTTGACTTGCCGCATTTTGTAAAAATCAGCGAAAAACTTTACTCAGGAGCAAATGAACCGGCACATTTTAAAGTCATAACATTAAATGCAATTTTACAGATAAACTCGTGAAATTATGAAAAAATGAACATTGAATGTAAAGCAATAGCACCAGTCACAATACTGAATCAGTATTACATAAATTAAAACGAAACCAAAACAAAAGCGAATGAGATGAAAGCCCGGAACGCTCCACTGGTTAAAAACTGCAAAATAATAATGATTTATTGCCTATCGTTTGATAAAGTATGCTAGAATTGAGGTAAGAATCGGTATGTCTTCAGTTGCTTTCAATTTTATATAATTGTCAAAGTGTTCGAGGGGCAGACCATCTGCACATGCGCAAGAAAATGGCGGGAAAACTGACTCGCCAACAACCCGCATGCAATGCATGATGAGGAATAATCAAAGCCTCGATAGTTCAAGCTCGGTTATTTCGAAATGCAAAAAACGTAAAACTGTTTAATTTGGTGCTGTTCATATATTTTTGCTGACTCGTCCAACTTGTTTTTCTTTTCGTCTAATGTTTAGCACTTTACTGAGGTGTGCAACGGCATAACTAAAGCAAATTGAGACTGCAGATAAATAGAACCAGTTCTGCCAGTGAAAAATAAGGCGAGGGGAACCACTTGAGGTATCTTGAGGTGTTGCTTTGATTAGTCTTACAAGATTGAGATTTAAAGCAGCAAGAAAATGTATTGTAAGAACACTGACTGCGAAGCCTAATCTGTCCTCCATGTACTTATTTAAAGTGTGTTTTCGTCATGTGCCGCTTTGTTACAGTTCCACGAGTAACAGATGGTGAAAATCTGCACCGGATGTTCATTAACAACGATGGAATTTATGCCTTAAAAGCTAAACAACTGACACGAAATAAAAGCAATTCAAGCAAGCCGCTCTCAACAGAGTTCAAATTGAGAAGTTCCGCTTCGCAGTTACTTCATCAGCTGGCTTCCTAAGGCTGTAAGTAATCTGAGAAATCTGCAAAGATTTGTACGCTCCAAACACCATTTGATGGTTTTGTTGCAAAATTAACTAAGTATCACATTTATAATAAATTATTTATATATTAGTGTTACAACGTTGAAACAAGTTCCAATGACGATAGTAAGCGATAGAGTGGCGTCTTGAGAACATTTTAGTGACATTTTTCGTGGAGCCAAATGCAGCCCTAGGTGATAAACACAGATTCACAAGCTTTTAAATCCATTAAGATATAATTTAGCACCATTAAAAGCTTTTCCTTGAAACATACAAATCATGTTCGAGGGTATGGATTTCACACTGAAATCTTGCTTTATTTTTAGCTGTGCGCTGAGTAAGCTTAGAAGGTCGCAGAGACACGTTCTTTCCATACAAATACTGTTGCAATTCAATGTAATATCGATATACTTATCAGTTCTTCTTTTAAGTTCAATCACTCGTTTAATAACTACAAAATAAGAGCATATATTTATATTTCATTCTATATTTCGTGTGCTCAAGTATGGCCGTCACTGCCTAAATAGCCGGTATAGTCTTAAGGGTACTGAATTTAGTATCAAGCAACATTGCAAAGGTGCTAAATTAGAAACTCATGGTAAAGTTGCAGCTCACAACGCGGTGCCACATGGCTTAGAGAGAAACGGTCAATTTAATCAGTAAAAATGTCAAACAATTTAATGGCTCTTGGACGCTGTAGGTAAAATCCTGAGAGCTAAAAGTTTTGATGCCATCGGCGCTTAATGGATGGAAAAGTTATGACACGCTCAAGGTGACTGAAACACAAGGTAAGTTCGATCTATTTATGTTGAAATGTCACCAAAATTTACAGGATTTTCTATCACTTAGCATTCTCTTAAAGATGTCATTTGTTTTCCGTAACATTTAATGCGTGATCGAATTTCTACCTGCATAGCATTTGCTTTCGCTTCAGTTTACAAACTCTCAGTTGTTTTATATTGAGAATTCTGTTATACTGCTCAAAAGCCTCATTTAGTCTTTGAAAATCGTTTAAAATTAAAGCAAATATTTGCTAGAATTTATCTTTTGATTGTAAACATTACTTCAATTGCTTGTTTGGAACATGTTTCCGATTCCGCGTCCTCTTTTGTTCTGGCATGGCACGAGAATGGCACGAGAATAAAGGAACCCCACCCTACACAGGTTAATACCACATGGGTTTATTTGTTATTTATTCTCCCCGGCTGTTAACACGTAAAAATAAGCCTACTGTATTTGATTTTCTTAACTAAGCAGCTACGTAAACGTTTGCTTCCTTGTTTATTACTAAAGGAAACAATCTTTCCCTGTCTTCCTTCTTTTTCACGAAACTTATGTTTCTTTATGCGTTGGAAATTTAATTTTTAGTTTTTAGAGTCGTTGTGACGTTGAAGGATTCTGTCAATAGAGTACAAAATTTGCAAGAAATATGATAAAATCATGGATCATTCACAGCGAAAGCTTTTTCTACATCTTTCTTTTACTTCCACTTACAAGCATTCCTGCAATCTTTGGAACCATATAAGAGAAAACAGTTTCTTCATCGATGAAAAGGTCATATCGCATGTCGTGTGGCCCACAATAACTGGCTAACGTATTGATAACACGGGTCGAAATTGTACAGTAAAGGTTCTTTCACTGCGGTCATTTATCTTACTTTTTGGTGAACCATAAACTTAAAAAAGTCAGTAAAAAACTAATCAATTACTGTTATGTTTTTAAATGTTGGTATCCCCGCTTTCAAGGTACGATATCAGAAATTATTTTTCGCTCGTTTTCGAAGTATACCCTTTAGTTGACCGGCCGCTCATGAAATATTAATCATATTTACTAAAAGCTCGCGGTCACTTGTATCCAAGGCCCTGAACTTTTTAACTGCAATACGACAGGAAATATTTGTTATAGTTCCCTTCAATTATGATCAGGCTTTTATTTGAGAATGCCATGTGTATACAATGTTGTAATTAGTCGGTATAAAGCCCGGGCTACCAACAACAAGAGTGACACTCACTAGAACAAAAGGGAAGGCTTGATGTGTAGAGAGCATTTGCTGAGCCGAACCAAATCTAGGAAAAACGAACAATTGTTACGGTAAGATATTGAACTAAAAATAATTCTTTACGATGATACATGCATTGATCATTTTGTCTTTTTTCCTTTGGAAAATACGTAAAAGCGGTTAAATTAACCCGCGTTTCCGACCATCATGATCATGTCGAACGCGTGTGACCTTCGCCATTTCAACCTCTCTTCCCTGTTTTACTGATGTTTGCTCATCTTGTTATCCTATTGCTGTGAAAATCTTTTTTAAACACTATTGTCATCACTGACAAAGCTGATGTTTGCTTGTAATACTCTCATTTGTTTGGCAATTTCTTTTTCACTTGACCATTAAAAGGCGGACAGTTGCTGCCGTGAACTGAGATCTCACGTCATCCGTCTTTCTAGTAGCCTTTGAATTGATGTTTGTTTGTTCAATTTTCATTACATTGCTGTGAAAATCCTTTACATGACTGAATAGCATGTTCGTCTTATTTTTTTATTTGTTTGGCTGATTTTATTTTGTTTGCGTTCAACCCCTTTTAAGTTTGGCTTGTCATTCTCGTGCGGAATGGACTCGGTTCGCTTTTGTCGATGAAAATAAAAGGTCTTTTAAACAAGTAATTAACTCACCTCACCTTGCTTGGAGCCTCTATGAATTAAATAACATTTGTTTTTTCTCACTCTATTCTTTTCATCAGTGAATAGCAATTCCACTTGAGATTTTTTCGACCAGTTGGCAATTTCTTTCTCGTTTGACCATTCTATCGGTGGATCACCTCAAGCCGTGAAATGACTCACTTCATCTTTCTTGCCGGCTCTGGATTTATGTCTTTTTGTTCACCTTGCAATGTATAACGTGCCAATCCTTTTCATTACTGAGAAGCATGCCCACTTAAAGTGCTGTTTGACCGATTCCGTTAACTCTTAATAACCATTTTTAGTTGGGCCTGTCGCTCTCGTGAATGGACTCTGTCTTCATCTTTGTTGACGAGAGTTAAACGGCTTCAACATGCTCACAGCCTCTGAATTGATGTACGTTTGTTCATCTTTTCATCAGATTGCTGTGAAAATCCTTTTCACACTGAATCATTAGTGACTTTTTTTTTTAAAATGTCAACCAGTTTAAGGCGGGCCAGTTGCTTCCGCGAAAGGACTCACTTCGCCTTTGTTAATGAAATTAAAAGGTCATTTAAACAAAGAATTAACTTCTTCCCTCAAATTGATGAATTATTGAAGATATGCAGACGCAAACTATAATTTACTTTGAATTGTAAAACACCCAGACACATAAACACAATGTACAGACGCCGTCGGTGTGTTTCCCATAAATAACCGATGCTTCGGCCAACTTTAAAAAACCGTATTCATAGTGAATTAATATTTTTTATCATTATCACCTTTTATTCTTTATCATGCGTTCCTTAGAATTTATGCTTGGAATGATTTTTACGGCATCACCACGTTTTTCAAAGCTGGCGTCCCTGCATTCTTAGCAGTGTCATTTTGTGAGGTTGGGTGCCCTGTAGTCTGGTCCAGTTTAACGTAATTTCAAATCGGAACTTCAGTTCATTGCGTTTGAAGACATTTATTTTTTTTTAACTAAATCTAACCTACAAAACCTAATATTCAGTCATCTAGCTAGCGAAGGCCAGGGAAATTAAATCCGTGGCAAGGGAAATTAAAACCTTGGCAAGGTTCGCCATAATTATTCCTTGCCTGCGGTTTTCAAAAGAGAGACAAAAAAAATATGTGTTCAACCAATAAGTCATTCCAGCCATTTCATTTACATTAAAGGTGTGTCACTCTATTTCCAACATCTGATAACTGCCCAATTTGTCTGCTCGATGTACCAAATTTGAATTTTGTATTTACTTATTTTTTATACCGGGTGCTGTGGGGGGCGTTTGCTTTCGGAAGGCAGAAAGAGAATTGCTAAGGTTCCTAGACCAATCGGAGAGCTTAGTGAATGCGGTAATTAACATAAACGAATGGATAAGGTCGTATTTCATACATTGCGTTAATAAATCAGATATTGCCTGCAAAAACTTTTCCGAACAAAAAAAAATATTGGTTAATCAGCCTCATCAACCCGAGTTGAAAAAGAATTATCTATCTATTGGCCTATTGCCTCGTTAAGGCAGGGGTCCACATGAACGCCATTTTTCCGCCACTTGACATGGCTTTAATGGAAATCAGATCTCGTTCACGTTTCAAGCGATCCAATAACCCTCTGCTCATCTCATGAATCTGTGTTATGGGGTGTTTTGTAAATTTTTGGGTGATTTTTGGTTAAGTTTATTAGGAGGAAATAGTTTTTCTCAAAGGATTTGTAAAATTAAGAGAAATAAGAAATATTGAAGATTTAGTAAAGTTTTAAAATTAGAATTTGTAGTTAATAATTAATAGATGGACACCACGTTAGTCCACTAGCAACCTGGGGTGCTCTTGAGTGGGTATTAAGTGTCTGTTGGTGTTCCAAATATCATTTTCTTTCTTCTATCCCTTCTTTAAACCTCTTAAAATTTCATTCAAATTCACGTGTACCCCGCCCTAAGCGCCCTGAAACTTGATCTTGGTTTTATACTCAGCAAAATTTTCAAATGTCGAAAGGACAATAAAGGTATTCTACTTTTAACGTAGCGCAATTTACATAAATCGCCATTTATTCTGACTGAAGCCGCACCAATAAACTCGAACGGTCAGTAAAGTACGCATCCAGCGATTGCGCAAGATTGAAGTATTTTATTGGTCCTCGACTCTTTCATAAGCCGGCCTTCGTCCGTAAATGAATTACTCAGGAACGAAACGCAAACCAAGACTAAATCCTATTTTGCTTCCACTGTTTTCTCTAAGGTAGGATGATAAAATACTCATATTTATTTAGTAGAAGTCATTACGAGTCTGTCTTGTTTAGGCCAAGGCCTATAAATATTATGAATTTTAATTATATCTCAGGTGTTCCCATAACACAAAACACTATTCGGTGAACACTTTTTTCAAACGCCGAAAAATATAACAGTCACTTAAAAGCAAGGAAATATAATTGGTTTGGCCTACCAGGAGCTTTTAAATTCATTTTTAAATAAATTGAATGCCAAATTGTTCAATTGGACCAAAACAAAATGGTAGGCAATTATATTGAAAGAAACTTTATTTTCGTGCCCTTGCAATGGAAAATTTGTTACATTCCGTTTCGTTGTAAACGAATGGATGTCATTTACTTATTGATCAAATGGTTCGTCATATATCGAGAGCTCGTTATATCGCAAGTGTTCTTTATTGAACCACAAGACTCGTTAAATTTGAGAAGAAATAAAATAAGATGAAGGATTTTGAATTTTCCGTGATTAACGTACGTAACATGCTCCATGATTTTTTCCATACTTGCTTCTTCTAGCGATAAAAAACACGTTACGAAAAAACGATCATTGTTTTATTCCTGTTTTACTCGCGAATCATGCACGAAAGCGTTTAACGGGTTGTTTGGAACAGATACTCATGCAAATTTTTTTGTCTGGAATGGATTAAATTCTATTTTTCCGCTATCACTATTTTATTCGGAAATTTACTGTCATAACTAATTTCTCAGCCAAGTCCGGCACTAATTTTTTGCGCGAGTTTAATTTGGTGGATGGATGATTTTTTTTTGTGCTTTGAGAGAACTGTTTTTTTGCGATTGGTAAAGACTGTTTTTTCTTGCTGGGAATTAATTTTTGTGATTTGCAGGAAGTAAGTCGCGTTCAATAAGAATTGCACGGTACCACTAAATGCATTATCACCCGAGTTATAACTGGCATTTTCTTTTTCAATCCGATATTCTACTTCGTCTACAAAGTCACTTTCTGCCCCACAATCGATCAGAATTATGTGTAAAGGTGATGTTTTTATCTAATTTCGACACTGGAGTAAATTTTTGCTGAAAAAATTTTTGCAGGAACATTTTTTGCGGATCGTGAAAAAGCCGCAATAATCGCCAAACTTTGAACCCGCAAAAATTTAGTGCCACACGGGGTGAGTTCGGCAAATCCGGAAGTTCCTTCTAGTTCGTCATTCTCGACGGAACAGAGGACAATTTTGATATGTCGGTTAGTTTTGTAGCGCATTGCATATGGTTGTATATCAGAGAGTGAGGGTGAGGGATAAGGCGGGAGTGGAAAAGGTCCATACATGCGTTTTTAATACTCTTCAATCTGGCCAATGTGGAAGCGCGGCAAGTCTAGTGGTTAGTGCGTTAGACTTCAGATCTGAAGAATATTAACTGAAGAGGTTCGATGGTTTATAGGACAGACATAACTCTGAAATGTACTGAAGGTCGGTGGTTCGAACCTGGTCTCAGCTGTCGTGTTGTCTCTCTCAATCCAGGTGTATAAACGGGTACCGGGGAGAAAATACTGGGGGTAACCCTGCGATGGACTAGCATCCCATCCAGGGGGAGAGTAGCAATATTCCTTGTTGCTTCATGTTACGAAAACCGGGTTAAGCTCCGGCCGAAACTCTGGCTAAACTCCCATCGTCTTCTCATTATGTATAAAACACGCGTTAGGTTACTAATAGGCCATTCCCTCTTCTTCAAAACAAGGCCTTTTTTTTTCCGTTTGGGAATGAAAACTCTTCATTATATGAAGGTCTTACCATTTGGTCTCTCTATAGCAAAGTGATATCTTTTACTCCGGACACCCCATTATTACGGACAGCCGATTTTCAGGTCACAGCGGACTTTCTGTGCATTTCTCTTTTAAGAATAAAAATTGAATAATATGTTGATGCGGACGCCTATTCATACGAAGAACGGAGCCTTTAATTTTGCCCTTTAGACCAACGGAAACCATCTCATGCAGTACCTCGTTTAGCCTATCTTAGCTGTTCATAAATCATTAAAAATGCCTCAAATTCATCAAACATTTTAAACATTATCATTTTGCTTGTAAAAATTCACTTGCTTTTATCCAAACGTCATAAATTATTACTGGAAATGGTATGTGAAATGCACTGTATTTTCCTAGTTGATAAGTTGCAATAAAATGCATAAATTACGTTGCTTGATACGGACAAACCGTTATGAAATGCACAGTTAGTTCCACAGTCCCGGCTGTGTCCATATTAACGAGGTTCTTGGTTTTTAGGACAGTCATAACTCTGAAATGACTTTTGACCCTTTGCTTTACCAGTTAATGATTGTTTTTGCTATAGATGGAGGACAACTCGTCACAGCAGAAAACAGAGTGTCAAAAGCCGCCATCAACTGTTGTCATGAAGCCATCTTCGCCCGCATTACAAGAACAAATTACTTCCCAACTCCTTCAGTATGTACTGTTTGGCAAAAATCCAGTTAAGATGGTTAGCGTTCACGAGACCGGCACTAAAAGCATATTTGGTAACCCAGGTAAGGGAGTTTACCGCTCCAAAAGGTTTATTTACCTTTTTTACCACAAGCAAAACCACCCATTTACAGATTTAAAAGTTCGAACCACCTTGTACAGCATAATAAACAGTACCACAGGAAAGTACTGCTCAGTAGCTTTCATTTGAATGGTCACACTTTAGGGTTTCATTCACAGACTCAAAAGTTAGAACCACCTTGTACAGCATAATAAACAGCACCACAGGAAAGTACTGCTCAATAGCTTTCATTTGAATGGTCACACTTTAGGATTTCATCCACAGACTCAAAAGTTAGACTGACTACCTTGTACAACATAATAAACAGTACAACAGGAAAGTACTGCTCGATAGCTTTCATTTGAATGGTTACACTTTAGGATTTCATCCACAGACTCAAAAGTTAGAACCACCTTGTACAGCATAATAAACAGCACCACAGGAAAGTACTGCTCGATAGCTTTCATTTGAATGGTCACACTTTAGGATTTCATCCACAGATTCAAAAGTTCGACCAATCTTGTACAGCATAATAAACAGCATCACAGGAAAGTACTGCTCAGTAGCTTTCATTTGAATATTGTCACACTTTAGGATTTTATCCACAGATTCAAACGTTCGACCCATCTTGTACAGCATAATAAACAGGAAAGTACTGCTTAGTAGCTTTCATTTGAATGGTCACACTTTAGGATTTCACCACAGATACAAAAGTTAGAACCACCTTGTACAGCATAATAAACAACATCATAGGAAAGTACTGCTCAGTAGCTTTCATTTGAATGGACAGTGTCCAGTGTAAGCTTAAAGAATGTTTAAAGAATGTCTTCTAGAAATCGAAAGAAGTTAATTAACAGTTCTAAATAAAGTTTTGTTTTAATATAATCAGTTGATGGAACATACCAGCAAGATCAAGAATCTAATAAAGTTACAACGCGGGAAGAAAACGAAGGAACAAATATTACCATGGGAACCGGTAACAGACAGTCCGCGAATGAAAGTCTTAGTTACGCTGTAGCTTCATTCCCGGATGAAGTGACGTTGTGCGTGTCGAGCATACCTGGGATGGCTTTTGGAGTTTGCGCAAAACAGCACATTCCTGTGGGAACGTGGATTGGTCCTTATGAAGGCAAGCGCGTTAACCTTGATGACATCACAGCTGATATGAATACGTCACACATGTGGGAGGTAAGATTTAGGACGGACTGACTACAAGACAGCTATCAAACCTAAGCTTGCACTATCGCGCGAGACTTGGTTGTTTAGTGAATATCTTCTCAATTAAGTGATACTCCACATAAGAACTACCGTAAACTTCATTGTTCTGCCGCATTGGCTCTTTCCCACATAGAATATCTTTGATTTTAAGAATAGAGGAGGGGCTGATGGTTTATAATTATATTTAAGTATAAAAATAAAGAAAATCCATTTGCGTCAAATAAATTTTGGGAAATGTTTGTGCTTAACCAATCAGAATAGCAGAAGACAATAGCTAATAATTTTGCTTATTTGATAAAGTTCCCCAAATACAATATCTTTTAAAAATTGCATGTTGTGGGATTGGGTCTCAAATTACTTGAAACCTTAAAATAATTAGACAAAATGCACCTTGAACCTTAACTTTTTAGCGGTTTTCGAGTCTAGGCCAATCAGATCACTAGTTGTAACAATGAAAAAAGTTGACATTCCATCGTGCATTGCGTTTCAGCACTTTCCTCCTTATGCGGATCATTACTTAATCTTTTACGATATATATATTAAAATTCTTACTTGGAATAAAACCGAGGTTCAAGGATGAATAGTTGATTTATTTTGTTTTATTTCCCTAAGCCTCGCTAGGCCTTTATAGATTGTGCTAGTAAATAGGCCTTTATCGCGCGGCGGCCATGTTGACTCCCCGGAGAATAAAATGCTTTGCTTTTGCCCACTCAACCTCGTTTTCAACTTTTTCACTGCGAGGCTGGGTGGCGTAAATCTTTTGTTTTTATACAAAATGGCGGGGCGTGATAAAAGCCTATTGAGTCAAAGTTGCTCCCAAAAATGGTCAAAAGTTGCTCAAAAGTTACCAAAAATCGAAAAAGTTGCTCCCAGAATTTAAAAAGTTGTTTGCCAAAGTGAATTTTTTTATTCTGAACAAAATCTTAAAACAACATGCAGAAATTATTTGATGTGTCATATAACTTAAGTTTGATCCCTCCATTATAGTTTTGGTTTTTACAAAGACGCAGATGGCAGGAAATTCATTTTCATGAAGTATCCATAAATATCATGACAGTCAGTATCACTAGATAGCACTGCTAAAATAGACTTTATGACATGTCACTGTTCCAAACAACAACAACATTTAGCTTTATTTGCATTTTTATCCCTTGGCCAATCTGGCCAAAGCCCGGCCTCTAGCCGAGCTCACCCCGGCTTTCAGGCCAGGCTTTGACCCCGGTCTACACGGTCTGGCCAGGCTCCTGATGCAAGGGGACTGTAGAATTTACAATATTGCAAAAGCTTACAACTAACTAACAAAAGGAAAGAAAACAAAAATGATAATAATATTCACGTTGGAATAATTAAATTACATTGGTAACAATTTATATCTCGAGAATCAAAACAAGATGAAATAAATTAAATTAATTGCATGTTTAGAAAGCCTGGAAGAATTCATTAATTCTATGATCAGTTCAATTACAGGTAAATGGCTAATATTTGGTATAAAAGTCTGTATTTATTGTAAAAATTATCTCTTATTTTGAACAATAGAAAAGAAAATGGATTTCGTCTTCGATTTGATTTGAACCACAAACTGGGCAAAGCCTTTTGTCTCTGAGAATTTTGTTGTATCTGCCCAGTTCGATCATAAGTTTATGATTACTTATACGTAATTTAGTTAATGCCCTCCTATCAGATGCTCTTCTAGTCAGGCCTAGATCCTGAATTTGAGGGGGTGTATTCGTTCTTAAAAGTCTTATAAAATTCTAATTTTTGAAAATGCTGAAGTATATATATGTTGCCAATAAGAAATATATTTCTGTTTCATTAAATTTGTACAGTGTTGGGGTTAATAAATCGGGGTTAAAATTTCTGAAATTAAAATATTCGGATATCTTCATAAGATTAGAGTGAAAGCTAACTTTACCATTCGAGTGAAGATCTAATGAGATTAAGAAAGATTGTTTAACAAAAGAGTCTTGGGGTTTATTTTGAAGGTATAACAAGTAGTTGAGGATTCCTAGATTAATGGCAATATTTTGAGGAAATCGACCAAGTTCAGCTCTGCACGCAATATTAGAAGCGTTATTACTCACTTGAAGGTAGCGTTTACAAAACTGAAGATGCGTTCTTCAAAACAGTTTATAACAGTGTATGCTAAGCCTATTTACAGCCTCTTAGCACTATTGTATCTGATAATGACAGGAGCCGCCAGATAATCCTCGAGCGCAGACTCTTGCTGAGCATTACATGCATTGTTTAGAAGGCTAAAAACTCTCTCAGCCTTCTAAACTGTTGTTATCGTTCCTTTCCAGTGCTGCCATGAGTGAAATAACAATATGGTGCGTTGATCGCGGGCGATATTGAATTAATAACTGCTGACCTGTTTGCGGGAGCACATCAATTCGTACTGGGTTTACATGTCTACAGCATTTTTAGTATCAACCAAAACAACTGCAAAAATTTTAGTTCATTTATAATGGTAATTGAACTAGTGGAGTGTAATTTGATCTGAAATCATACGCGTGATTGCGCGAGTTCGATTTGAAATCACAAGAATGATTTCAGACCAAAATTACACGACACAAAATTCAATTACCACTTTATTACATCCATTAAAGAAAGATGCGATTTAGAGCAAAAAATAGTGCAATTCGGGAATAAATCGCACTGCTGAGGGCCAATCAAATTGCAAGGATCATCAGTGATTTCAAAATGGATGTAATAAATGTGTTTATACCTCAGATGGCTCATTAACTTTGTTGCCCAAAAGTTGCTCTGGGAGGCAGTCCGCGGTTTTTAAAACTAAGCAGCGCTCGTTCGCCCCCCAAATACGTCTATCTGCTTTCTAAGCAGGTCGCTAGTGAAAACCAGCCTTTATTGTTGCTTATAAATGAAACGAGAACCCTGTTTATTTTGCAGATTTACGAGAACAGTAAACTAGTCTTCTTTCTGGATGGTAGCGACAAGAATACGTCCAGCTGGATGCGATTCATCCGCTGCGCGCGACACAAACAGGAACAGAACCTGTTTGCATTCCAGCATAACAAGAATATTTTCTATCGGGCTTTCTGTGATATTCCTACCGGCTGTGAGCTATTGGTCTGGTATGAAGACAGCTATGTGAAGCACATGGGGATACCCCTGGGAATTGCGAACAGAACCTCTCCGCATCATTTAACCGGTATTATTTTAATTACCCAGGGAAACAGAAAAAGCAACCGGGATATTTGTCGAGAATTTTTAAAAAATCCGTTAAAAGAACCAATCTTTTTGTTTGGCGTGACTCCGACTTAATTTGAGCCCTAAGAGGTGACGAAAACGAAACAATAACTGCGTTAGGAAGTTAACTTCATCATGACAATTTTATTCTCATAATATCCGGCCAGGGGGTTTTTTCCTTTCTTTTTCCTGGATACCGTAAAACCCCGGTTATAAGCCCCCACCCCGCTTATAACCCCCCTTTCCCATCCCCCCACCCCCCGGTTATAGGACCATCAGTTTGGTAACAAAACATTATTCCAGTTGTACCACCTCCTATATATAAGCACACCACAGTTCCTTAACAGCAATTCTTTACAAACATTTGCAGCAAATTAACTAAAACAACGCTTATTTATCACAATACTTTTTGTTTGCCAGCCAAAAACCCTAACGAAGTTGTAGAAGCCCAGGGTTATAACCGGGTAAAAGAAATATTATGCCAGCACTATGAGAAAAACAAATTAATCTTGCTTTATATCGCTAATGTAGCAAGCTTAAAACGATTTTCAATCAGAGTTGAGTAACGGCCAAAACCACTCCAAATGAAAATAGCAGGAGCCCAAAATAGTTACTCTGACAAATAGCGCAGTCGCAGATAAGTAATGGTAATTGGACTGAGTGGAGTACAATTCAAGGGGTAATCGGGCGAGTAATTTCAAATCGGCCGAGCGCGTAGCGCGAGGACGATTTGAAATTACGAGCACGATTACCCCTGAATTGTACGACACGAAGTTCAATTACTAATTAATCGCATCAATAACAAAATTCGAGATTTAAAAGTCTATGTCGACTCTTTTGTACTAAAAACGTCTTGGATATTTTCTATTAGTTTGAAAGTAGAAGGAAAACAGCAGAAAAGAACCCATTCAAGTGCAACTGATTGACGCGCGCGCAACTAAAGTGTCCAATTAAAGCTATCCAATTACAAAAAGTTGTAATTGGATAGCTGTAATTGGACACCCACGTGACCGCGCGCCAATTACGCGAGAAATAGTCACGCGGATGACCAATCACAATCGAGAATTTTGTTATTGATACGATTATCCAATAAATCAATCACATTTCAAAATTTAGTCATGTCAAAAGTGGGAAAACGCGTGCAAGCAAGCCACGATTAGTTTCGGATTTACCTCTGATTGGTTGAGAAAGTGACGTGAGTTTTTAACTTATAAAAGAGCGCAGAAATGCAAAACGAAAAAAAAATACAAATTAGTTTCGACAACCAATGAAAAATGCTTATCAAGCAGGAATCTCCAAATAATTAGTATTGCAGGTACAGTGGGGTAAGCTAAAGTTCAAAGGCGTGGCTGATATAGTAGAACAAGGAGCAAAGGACCGCGAACGAAAGTACGTAGCATCTATAGAAGATCTGATCAGCCAAAAATAGTAATACAAACAAAATAAGCAAAGCTGATAATACGTAGAACATTTAACGCGACAACGACATGATAGGGCCCAAGCTGAAAACCAAAATGCAACCGTGGACAGTTGTTTCGACCTGATATAGTGCACACTAATCTGGGGTAGTGGGAAAGTGGGTATGGGGTAAGTGGATAAGGGGGTAAGGGGGGTAGTGGGATAAGCTAAAGTTCAAAGGCGTGGCTGATGTAGTGTACACTAATCTGGGGTAAGGGGGTAAGGGGCAAAGCGGGTAAGGGGGTAAGGGAGGTAGTGGGGTAAGGTAAAGTTTAAAGGCGTGGCTGATATACTGTACATTAATCAGCATCTGTATTTTTTTGTAGAGAAAATATCAAGTGTTAAACGTCCCGTTGCTGTCCTTGCTAGTTTACGCGTAAGTGAACCATCAGGGGAACAAAAACTCCTCGTTGGTGCTGAGAGTGGGTCTGATCCGAGCTGGGAACAGAAGAGGAAATCTTCTCTGCATAGTTTGCTTCCTCAAGAAGCCTCCATTGGATCCTTGGCTCCTACAACACAGCGACACGTCAAGAAAGTGAGAGCTCAGCAAGAAATCAGCAACAACAACAACAACTCGCTGGCTTACAATGAGCCAGCGTTAAGACTATCTCGCGCAGGCCCAGAACATAGCAAAAAGCCCATCACAAGCAAACACGAAGGGACACGTGATCGAAAAATACTTGACGAAGTGGTTGGCAGCATTGGGGAGAGCGGTGAGTTCAAATGTGGCCAGTGTAAAACAACATTCACTCAGCGATCTCTCCTTAACAGCCATCTCTGCTCGCGCATGCCCTGTAAACCTTACAGGTGTGGCCATTGCCAAGAAGCTTTCGCCCAACCGAAAGAACTGCGCATGCACGCAGTGGTGCATGTAAGCGAGAAGCCATTCAAGTGTGGTTATTGTTTGCGGGCGTTCAGCGGAGCAACGACTTTAAACAACCACGTGCGCACACATACAGGTGAGAAGCCGTTCCCCTGTGAAAGGTGTGGCAAGTCATTTTCGCAAGCATTTCAGCTCAGTCGACATCGTAGGCTTTGCGTGCAACATGCCGACTAATATTTAATTTTAACACGCAGTTAATTGATAGACTGGTTATGAACTTGTAAACTTCTAAGGTCGAGTGAGACCAGATTGGACATCTTATTGAGACTTATATAAAGGATTAATTGGTTAGCTTTTAGTTAAGTTCAGGGTTAGTAGTTCATATAGTTAAATTTAGGCCTAAACAACCCCAGATCCCGGAAGCTACGTGATACTCTGAAAGTGTAGGCTTTGTAAGCCTAAGCCTAGCTGAGGTCACCACCGTTCAATCCTGAGCGAGGAGTTTAGACTTTATTTTTTACACTTAAAAATTTATTGAAAATAAAATTCAGTGTCGACATTACGCTATATACTATGCTTGTTGTATGCAAACTATACCTTCCCTTTTATTGTTAATTCAATTTCATGAAAACTGATTAAGCATCAGTTAAAGCTTTCGAAAAACAAAAGGTGACAAGTTTTATGAATGCTCTTTAACGAGGTTTCATTTATAGAAGACAAAGCGATATTTGAATCTTACTGTGTTTGTTCTGCGTGATTTGTATCTTTCCCCTCTTGATCGTGACGCACACACTTTCGTTGCCAAGAGCCGTCAAAATAAGAGTTAAAAAATACTGAAAAACAAATAGCATGAAAGTATACAAATATTAACACAGGAACATTGTTTGAATGGTCACACTTTAGGATTTCATACACAATCGATAGTTAGAACCACCTTGTACAGCATAATAAATAGCACTACAGGAAAGTACTGCTCAGTAGCTTTCATTTAAATGATCACACTTTAGAATTTGATACACAGACTCAATAGCTGGAACCACCTTGTACAGCATAATAAACAGCACCACAGCAAAGTACTGTTCAGTAGCTTTCATTTAAATGATCACACTTTTGGATTTCATCTGAAGACTCAAAAGTTAGAAGCACCTTGTACAGCACAATAAACAGCACCACAGGAAAGTACTGTTCAGTAGCTTTCATTTGAATGGTCACACTTTAGGATTTCATCCTCAGACTCAAAAGTTAGAACCACCTTGTACAGCATAATAAACAGTACCACAGGAAAGTACTGCTTAGTAGCTTTCATTTGAATGGTCACACTTTAGGATTTCATCCTCAGACTCAAAAGTTAGAACTACCTTGTACAGCATAATACAGGGGCACCCAACGAATCTGTTCCTCACTTTATCTGTTCCCCAGCGGAATTCTTGCTGGCTGGCAAAATATTCTGTGTATATATATTTTTTAATTACCATTTTTGCGCTGGCTGACTTGAGAAAAGAGTCGCAGGAACGAACCGTGCAGGCTAACTTGAACAGATCGAAAAGAGACTGGATCGAAGAAAATTTGAGAGGAGAGAGACTGCGACGAACGGCTTTCAACCAGTTTAACCGGTTTCCACGATTCAACGGGTTTCGGCGCTTTATTTTGTTCGTTTCCCGGGATTAAATTCAATGGAGCGTACTTCCCGCTGGAATATGTGAAACAAAAGGTAAGATTGAGCTTGGATATTACTTTCGAATGCTTGCTTTATCTGTAATGAACATTTTTTAATAATAGCAGTATTTGATCGCATAAGAGTTGAAAAAACATGAGAAAGTGTTTGATTCGGCCGCTAACTCTTGGCGACTTTCTTTCTCTTTTGCCCCGGACTTTAGCTGGGACTTAACTGTAATAACATTCACCACTTGTCAGTTGTTTATTCTGGTTGCTTAACCCATTGATGACCGGGCAATTTTTCAATTTTAGGAATTCTGAAAAACAGTAAGCTTATTACGCGACCGGGCGACGCGAGTGAAGTTAGAACTACTAAAATCCAGGTCTTGTTTTGTTTACATAAATCGCTTTTCAACCTATTTAATGAATGAACAAAGACAAAAAAGTGGACAACAAAATCTTCCTTTGAAAAAATGTATTCAAATATCCGTTAGTTTATGTTTAAAAGCAAAACGCGTTCCATTAATTGGCGCATCGAGGAGCTGCCTGGAGCTGTCCCCTTGCAAGCAGAATTCAACGACTGAGCACATGGCGAAATTCAAAATGTCAACCCGACTGAATTTGAACACGTTTTATAAACATTTCTCCAAAAAGTCAATCACAAATTGATATCAATATAAATTCCCATAATTCTGACCAGAATTAAAGTAATTTATTTTGTCTGTGAATGCAAAGCTAAAATTTATGCAAATTGCGAGTGAAATGTAATTTGAGAACATACGTTGTACATTTCAGACTGACTTTTTCATCTTTGATACTGAGTATGCCCAGGATCCGTATGCCCAGCGCGTTCAACGGATTAAACCGATTATAAATAACAATCAATCAATTGATTGAAAATTTCTGGTTTTAATGGCATTGATTCAAAAATATATCACGCGTATGTAATGTCACACATACGTAATACCTTAGTCATGTGAAAACATTTAGCTTGTTTTGTAACTAGTACAGTTACTTGTAAAACTCCCTGAAGTCTGCGATAGTCGGACGTAAAGGTAGGAGAAATTAAATCAGTTTTACAAACTTAAGTTCATAAAACTGCTGCTTACTAGTTTAGTGTTACAAAATTTATGATTTGAAACAACCCACCCCCACACCACCTCTAACATGGGACCTGAACTAGAGCTTTTTACAAAATTAATGTTTAAAATGTTATTAAACGCACTGATAAAAATGTGTCCTTATAATTGTTGTTTCTGTTTATTTCGGTAGACGGTGCAAAACACAGGGACTGTTTTTCAAAGGTACAGTAACCTGATTATAAAAAATCTATTTGATTGAAATTATATACAGTGGATCGCGTCTCAGATATCTCCAATGATTTAGTTGTTGTTGTTAATTAATCTTTCAGTGATCTTGGTATAATGGATTGATTTTACCTCTGCTTGTAGTCTTTACTAGGCTGTGAACAGGCTCTCTAGTGCCTGTGGGGTACAGAAAAGCCCCGTAATATTATATAGTGACTTTTAGAGTAAGGGTTTTAGATTTTGCAATTCAATGATTTCATTTGAAAAAGCACAAGTGAAAAATCGCAATAGTGGTGTCCAAATTAAAGTGGTAGAATTTATGTAATGAATTTATGTAATGAACAGTGTTCACTCAGCGTTTACTAATTCGGTACATTATTGTCACCAGCATACCACAGTAGCCAATCTATGACTGCCCAGTCTCCTTTCTCTTTTTATAGTGTGGTTTACTCAGGCTTGTGATGATGAAAATTATTTTTTGTTCATGCGACTCCTATCTGTTCTGGCAGGTTGAGTCAGTCTTATGCAATGAGTGTTAACTTTATTGGCTGTTGGTTCTTACTACTGCTTTCTCTTCCACCAGGTTGAGTCAGGCATGACAAGTATTCATTTGCTGTTTGTTTTTCCTACTCCTTCGTCTTCTGTAGGTTGAGTCAGGCTTGTGATGACGAGCATTCATTGGCAGTTCGTTCTTGCGACTCCTTTCTCTTCCGCAGGTTGAGTCAGGCTTGTGACGACGAGCATTCATTGGCAGTTCGTTCTTGCGACTCCTTTCTCTTCGGCAGGTTGAGTCAGGCTTGTGATGACGAGCATTCATTGGCTGTTCGTTCTTGCGACTCCTTTCTCTTCCACAGGTTGAGTCAGGCTTGTGATGACGAGCATTCATTGGCTGTTCGTTCTTGCGACTCCTTTCTCTTCCGTAGGTTGAGTCAGGCTTGTGACGACGAGCATTCATTGGCTGTTCGTTCTTGCGACTCCTTTCTCTTCCGCAGGTTGAGTCAGGCTTGTGACGACGAGCTTTCATTGGCTGTTCGTTCTTGCGACTCCTTTCTCTTCCGTAGGTTGAGTCAGGCTTGTGACGACGAGCATTCATTGGCTGTTCGTTCTTGCGACTCCTTTCTCTTCCACAGGTTGAGTCAGGCTTGTGACGACGAGCTTTCATTGGCTGTTCGTTCTTGCGACTCCTTTCTCTTCCGAAGGTTGAGTCAGGCTTGTGACGACGAGCATTCATTGGCTGTTCGTTCTTGCGACTCCTTTCTCTTCCACAGGTTGAGTCAGGCTTGTGACGACGAGCTTTCATTGGCTGTTCGTTCTTGCGACTCCTTTCTCTTCCACAGGTTGAGTCAGGCTTGTGACGACGAGCTTTCATTGGCTGTTCGTTCTTGCGACTCCTTTCTCTTCCGAAGGTTGAGTCAGGCTTGTGACGACGAGCATTCATTGGCTGTTCGTTCTTGCGACTCCTTTCTCTTCCGTAGGTTGAGTCAGGCTTGTGACGACGAGCTTTCATTGGCTGTTCGTTCTTGCGACTCCTTTCTCTTCCACAGGTTGAGTCAGGCTTGTGACGACGAGCTTTCATTGGCTGTTCGTTCTTGCGACTCCTTTCTCTTCCGAAGGTTGAGTCAGGCTTGTGACGACGAGCATTCATTGGCTGTTCGTTCTTGCGACTCCTTTCTCTTCCGCAGGTTGAGTCAGGCTTGTGACGATGAGCTTTCATTGGCTGTTCGTTCTTGCGACTCCTTTCTCTTCCGCAGGTTGAGTCAGGCTTGTGACGACGAGCATTCATTGGCTGTGCATTCTTGTTACTCCTTTCTCTTCCGCAGGTTGAGTCAGGCTTGTGATGACAAGCATTCATTGGCTGTTTGTTCTTGCGACACCTTTCTCTTCTACAGGTTGAGTTAGGCTCCTAACAGCAAGCATTCTTTCTTTGGCTGTTCTGTTTGTCATTTTCCACTTCATGAATTTTTTCATTATTTTGTCTACAATGTGGCTTACATGTAATTCACAGGCAGATGGATTACCTGGCGTTCCGATTGTCCAGATATGGTAAATTGTAAATGGTAAATGGTGTGATGATAAATAGTTTTGCATTAATGTTTCATTAGTTCCCAAGCCCCTTTTGGTAACTTTATTCATTTTTTTAATTGCTGGCTGGGAAACAGACATTTTTTATCCAGCTGGCTGGGAATTTCCCTATGTTTTATGCTGGGAAAAAGGAACAGATATATTTTTCCCAGCAACTTAGAACAACACCTGGAAATGCTTTTATATCATTTATTTTAATTTATTTGAGTAAAATAATGCATTTTACCAAAGATTGTTCGTTGGGTGCCCCTGATAATAAACAGTACCACAGAAAAGTACTGTTCAGTAGCTTTCATTTAAATGATCACACTTTTGGATTTCATCTGAAGACTCAAAAGTTAGAAGCACCTTGTACAGCATAATAAACAGCACCACAGGAAAGTACTGCTCAATAGCTTTCATTTGAATGGTCACTGAGAGTAGGATTCCATCCACAGACTCGAAGATAGAATCCGTACATTACACTATTGACGACTACTCTAGGTTTGGCGTTGGTGAAGGAGTTCAAAAAAGTAAAACTCAGCGGACTCACCCATTGAGTTTAAGTCGTGGATGCTGATAGGGATTCCAAAGTATTGTGGGTAGATATCTTCATACCACACCAGCAGCTCTGTTCCTACAGGAATATCCTTGAATGCTCTGTAATAGATGTTGCCACAGTACTGAAATGCAAACAGGTTTTGCTCGTTTCTGTGATTTCATCCACAGACTCAATAGTTAGAATCACCTTGTACAGCATAGTAAACAGTACCACAGGAAAGTACTGCTCAGTAGCTTTCATTTGAATGGTCACACTTTAGGATTTCATCCACAGACTCAAAAGTTAGAACCACCTTGTACAGCATAATAAACAGTACCACAGGAAAGTACTGCTCAGTAGCTTTCATTTGAATGGTCACACTTTAGGATTTCATCCAAAGACTCAAAAGTTAGAACCACCTTGCACAGCATAATAAACAGCACCACAGGAAAGTACTGCTCAGTAGCTTTCATTTGAATGGTCACACTTTAGGATTTCATCCACAGACTCAAAAGTTAGAACTACCTTGTACAGCATAATAAACAGTACCACAGGAAAGTACTGCTCAGTAGCTTTCACTTGGATGGTCACACTTTAGGATTTCATCCACAGACTCAAAAGTTAGAACCACCTTGTACAGCATAATAAACAGCACCACAGGAAAGTACTGCTCAGTAGCTTTCATTTGAATGGTCACACTTTAGGATTTAAAAATCCCTTAACGTTATTTTCTCGTCTTATTCAGCGTATTGTTTGTGTACTGTATGTTTTTATTTTGAGATATTATATGACTGTTATTACATATGAACTAATAAAATAATTTTAAAAACCATTTAGTTTGTGGTGTGCATTTTAATTAGTTCAACCTCCTTCATTCTCGTCCTTTGACCCTTTCAGCTCCACACTGATTCAAAATGGTGGCGCGGAGAAATGCCGGGAAGAGGCTGCTAAAATATTATACGAATCGTGAAGTATTTTGTTTTCGTTCCACTTAAAATAGTGATTACAATAACCTCCGAAGACGACATTTATTATGTGTCACGTGACAAATCAGTATTCCAAGAGCATTCGGCAGCCTTGTCCAGCGGTTTCTTCGTACCGCCATTTTGAACTAGGAGAGGTCCTGGAGACGAAGTTGTAATAGATGTCAAGAAACGGTTGTACAGAAGTTTTTTTTTCTAAATAACCCTTCCACTTAACAAGTTTACCATCCGTTGGTATTTTAAACAGTGATAAGAAGTGACAAATGAATCCTGCGTTGATCATCCATTATTTTTTAATCTAGTCCGCAGGCTCTTTAGTCCCCAGGCTCTTCTCGGTTTTCAAATGCAAGATGGCGACTCGTAGGACTTACAAGAAACAACACATGCCAGAAGAAAGGTCAAGAAACGTTTAAAATGTCGTTAACGCCGATTTCATATTTATACCTCAGGGCTGATTAGTAGTGAAGGTTTTAATTAATATAATAAAAGGTCGTTCAAAGTCCAACTGATTTTTGTAGGTTTTTCGTTTCAGTCTCATAACAGATGCATCTTTCCCGATACTGAAAGAAAGTAAAGAGGGACTTCATGCAACAAAGCAGTTGTGAGCACCTTTAATGATTCAACAAATCAGTGAAAGGCGGCTTTTTTATTCCGCCATCGCATCTCTACATCGAAAAAACTAAAAGACCTGGATCTGTAAAAATAGTTTTGCTTGAATATCCCAAATGACAAGATGGTCGATCAGACAACAAGAGTACAGTGAGTTCAGTAACCGTTGCACTGTACTTGCGTTCATTTAAAAACTGGCGAACTGGTGGTGGTAAAATTTTTCCTTTTGCGATTGTTCTCTCTACCAGTGCTTTAGATAAATATTTATTAAAATCGAGTACGTTTGAGCATGCAATTTCGTTTGTTTCAGTGTTGGATTTTATTGGTTGATCGGTGGTTGTTTCCTTGAAAATGAGACGAAGGAGACTAAAATTACATAATTTAAGGCGAAGTCAGCATCAATTACTATTTTAACACGTTATTTGCCTTTTTATGTTATATTGTCGAAACATGTTTCACATCAATGATTTTTCCCGCGTCCCTTGCATCAGTTATGCTTTTACTCTCCAGTGAACATCTTTTGTGCGAGGGAAGTTTCGAGAACCGTATTTTTACTGATTTTGACTGCACGAAAAGACTTACGCACTTGACTTTTTTGGCAGTGCGGATATTGTTTTCGAAGTCCCTTACAAACAGAACACTTAATTTTGTAATTTTCACATTCGAAAATTAAAACATTCTCTCGTCACTAACAAATACATAAAATATTCACGTCACTGACCAACAACACTTACTTGCTTGAGTAGTTTTCTGTGAATTTATTTTGTTCAGGCTACGTCCTTTGGAGCAGCTTTGGTTCAAGCTAGCGATGTTCTACATGTGTTCTACTTCGGTTAGGCAGGATTTTTAGTCAATCGTTAGTTTTTTAACACGTTAAGATGTTTGTATATTGCTTAAACAGTTTATTTTGGCGTGATTAAAAATATTGAACGCTTGCAACTATTACATAAAGGACTGTAACTTCTTCGCTCAGGAAGCCGCTTTCCTTTTCAGTTAAACTCAACGTTCAGTTCATCTTTTATTTTTTCTGAGACGAATGAAACTTCGACATCATTTTTAACGCTTGGAAAGTATCCAAGCGTATTTTTGTATCTAACATCGCTTTGATGAGGGCAGAAAACCATTGTTGTTCCTATAATAGTTCAACCGCAAACAGGAAAAAGTTGTACAACCTTGAAATTAGCCGCAAACAGAGCAGAGCAGTAATCAGTATTGTTAATGACACTGACGTCACTCAAAGCGGAAAAAAATCTTAGCTTCAAGGCAAATTGTGTTCTGCACAATTAAGTGTGACAAACCGTAAACACAAAAACAGTGGAGGTAAAAATGGAATCTTGCTGATACTAACAGCGCCGAGGAATTTGAAGTGTTGATGTGCATAAAATGCTACATAAAGTCTTATGTGATATTACGCACTGAAACCGTCTGCTTGAAATGAAGACTTGTGTGAGAAACTTTAAGCTGGCTTACTTATTTTGTGTTTTGTCGAGGCATAACAGTTTGACTAAAATGAAGGGAACTTGGGGGGGTGGGGGGAAGGGAGGGGAAAGCATTCAAGTATGCATGGTATCCTCTGTGCTGTTCATTTCTTTAGTTTGCTTCGTTGACGACACACATCTGTTTTGAGAAGTAGAAGGCAGATTAAAAGCTTCAGTTGGATATATAATAAACGTGAAGCCTTTTTGAAGGCATTGGTATTATGTGTATAGGTTTTTAATGTATCATTATGTATTGAGCCCCTGTCAATATACGTTAAATCGGGTCTGGGCATGTTTCAGTGTTTGTTTGATATCTTGGTTGATCGGTTGCTGTTTCCTCTTTTGTAGACAGATAAATTAAACTGAAACATAACAGCAAGGTCAGCATCATCAACATCCATCTTAGTTCACATTTCAGTTATAAGTCTTACATCCCTAAATCCGCTACATCAGCAATTTCTATGAAAGTCAGGCTTTCGATCTAACAGAGATTCTAAGTCTTCTAACAACTCGATATGCACAGTCGCAAAAGCAGTTGACTACCCAGGCGTATCAACGAAATCTTCACAAGGTTGACGAAAAATCGAGCTAGTCTACATTAGCATATCCTGCTGATATTAACTCTGATATGACAATTTAACACATGCCTTAAGCTTCTACAAGTCTCAAACCCTCTCGCACATGGGAATTAACGATACGTCATGTATTTATTTTGGTCATACTTTAAGATTTTATCTATAGACTTAAACGTTATAACCACCAGTTCTACAGCGTAATAAACAGTACCACATGAAAGTACTGCTCAATATTGAATGGTCACACTGTATGATTTTATACGCAGACTCAAAAGTGAGACCCCCTTGTATAGCATAATTATAAAAAGGAACGTACTACTCAGTAGCTTTCACTTGAATCAATTCAAAGTTTAGATAGTTTGGAAGTAAAAAGTCTTAAATTTTGAGAAAAAATTTAATAACGTTGACAACAAATGCTTTTGGCATCTGTTTCGGTTGGATGGGTGATGCTGCATTGATATTCTTTGAAGCGTAATCAGAATTCAAAGTTAGCTAGGACATATTTACAATTCCAAAGGTTATAGTTTCCTTTAAGTCCATAGTTTCATAAACGAGGTTCACCGGCAAGTAAGATTGACGTTTATTAACGAACTTGTCCTCTGAATTACACTGATACTTTAACAGCACGTAGGCACACTCTGCGGTTTATAATACCAATGACTAACATTCCCCCCCTGTCTATTACCCTCACTTTGTCCAGTTACCTGTTCAAAACATTGAAAGAACCGATTTGAGTGCCGTTGAGAGATTGTGACATTTCGTGCTTCTTGACGAAGGTCGATAACATGAACAAATGCCCTGAATGCTCAATATAAACTGCGGTACGTTACATGTATTTAAACTGTGAGGAAATGACAAATGTGACTCAAATTGGGTTCACTATGCGGTTACACCGTTGTCACTTATTATTTCGCTTATAAAACTGTAAAAACGCGGATGTTAATAATATCTTCTCAGTGAGTATTTAAAGAAAAGGTTTATTTAAAAAGAAAGACTTGAGTGTGTTTTCTAGTTTTTCGAGTGAATATCTGTTGATGCATCAAGGAGTGTTTTCTAGCAGTCCTAATTACAATAATTATTTTTTGCAATGCGGAACTTGCGAAATGTAATTGCGTTGATAGTATAGTGAATTGAAGACAAAATAACTAACGAAAACAATGGAGGTTATATTGTTTTCCAAGCGATGATTAACACATTGTTTTGCTTAACCGTTGTGATATTGTCGACGTAACATCCAAATATATCTCTCTCTTGTTGGCTTTTGTACGACATAGATTTTCACTTACGTCCATTAGGTATTTTTATTTTACTTGAAGGATTAATAAAGGTTTCTCAAGCACAATATACTGTGTTAGATAACCAGTCTGTCGGCAAAACAGAATAAAACTTTTTCACGGTTATGTGAATATCTAACGTGGGCGGAATACATTCTCTGGGTTTCAATTGTTCACTGACTGACTTTTGGACTTCTGCTTTCGATGTGTTTTTATATTTTATAACAGAAACGTATAACATATTTTATAACAGAAACTTGCATCAAGAAATCAAAATTCGAAACGAGGGAGTTCCATGGACGAAAAGCGAGCAGCAGAATTTTTCAAGGAATCATGATAATTTTTCTCAAAGACACGAAACAACCTGTCCACTTTAGGCCGATTTTTCGTCCGCCATGCACCAGTGCTTGAGCACTTATGTAAGATACTTTCTTGATGCGTGATCGGTTCTTGCTTGAGTAACTTCAATTTTAAGCAAACCGGTAAAAGGATTAAAGTGGCGTTGATTAGAACGGAGGATTTCGCTCCGTTATGTCAATTTTTCATGGTTCAAACTTTTAATTCTGTAGATGACACTTCAAACGTACTTACAGTATTTTTCTGTCGTGTTGTCAATTTGACGACTGAACAAGATGGTTCTACTTTTTGAATCGATGGATTAATCCCTTGAAGTGTGACCATTCAAATGACTGAAACCTGCTGAGCAGTTCTCTCCTGTGGTACCGTTTATTACGCTATACAAGGTGGTACTAACGTTTGATTTTGTCGATCAATGAAACCCTAACGTGTAATTATTCAAATAAAGCTACTGTAAAGATGCCCTGTCGTGACGTGATGTTTGTCTTATAATATTTAACGAGTTCAGTTTCGTTTTGTTTTTCTTCAGTCCTTTTTCTTCTTTTGAACTTGGCTCATGTTTAACAAGACTCTAAGAAATTGTAAACCTGCCAAGAAAAATGTACTCAGGTTTCGGAAGATATTGCACGATATCTTGCGAAGCCATTACCTTCCATTAAAAACATTCCTGTTTATATAAAACCTACGAAATATTAAGTGTTTAAATTTCTAAACGAAACGACATGATATATTTACTTTAAGCAGGTTAATTAAATGACGAGTTTGCTTTGACGATTGAAAGGAATTATGCAACGTGGTTGCACGTTTTCAGGAAAAGTAAACGGTAAATCTTTCGTCGAAAAAGGTAACGTTGTTGCAAGGTTGTTCTTTAACTTAGAAAAAACTGAATGGAAACGAAATGTTGCGAAACACTTCAGAAGTTTGGGAACACTACATAATCGACCTTTTAAGTTGTTTTGTTACGAACGAACATTTCGTTGGTTATTAATTCAGTAAAACAGGAAAAATTTTTGAGGCAGCTGGGGGTAAATGATGCGTGAAGGATTTCACACAAAGCCGCACGATATTAAATTGTCTTTTAACGACAAAGAGTTCATCCGTTGATGTTAAACTTTTATGGTTGGAAACGTGTTTAGACAAAAGCCTAAAACCGGGATCATGGTCGGTGTATTTATCCCTCGGGCGAACAAGTAAAGCACTATTTTGGGCAAAAATATAACATGCAGTTTCCTTGCATACAAAGATTTTTCCATTGAAACTAGGGTTGGATAAATTTCAGCAAATTCAATATTTCCAGATTTTAGCGTTAACTGAACTTTTACGAAAGTTGTTTTCAAATCCGAGTGAAACTTCGTTAATTAATCTCAAAGCTATTTTGTTTTTTTTTTTTAGTTTTGTTGTCTGCGTGTTTTTCTAAAGAGCATTGTTCTCTGAACCGTGATAGGTCCATTATAATAACAAGTGCCAATGTCGAAAACAAATGATCTGGATGCTAGCAGTTTTGACATCATAATAGGTTTTACTCGTACGACGCATGCCAGTTGTGAGACGGAGAGCGCACGGCGGGACGAGGTCTTAGCTCTACTTAACGAGTTCCTACAAATCAAGCCACGAAGTCAAATCTATCCTTATCTCAAAGTCACATCCAACTGAAATTCAAAGGGCTTTTTAAAGAGATCCGAAAAGAAACACAGCAACGCAAAAGAAAACGGTGACGCAGCGCGCCAAGAGGAATCGAAATTACGATGATGGTAAGTTTTTCGCGCCGAAACCGACATAAATTACGCAGCTTATCGTCCGGTTTTTTTCTGGCTCGGTAAACAGCAAAATTTGTTTTGGTTGTTCAAAAGAGGCAGTTCCTTTCTTGAGTTGTCCAAAACATAGCAAAGCCCGGCCATTTTGCCAAAATTTCCTTTTTCAAAATAGCTGACATATCTGTTGTTTTTACTGTATGACTGATTTCTTGGACTACCTACGGGCGTTAGGTATTTTTTCCTGTTTCGGCCTTCTTTGTAACTGACCGCTCTTCTGGCTTCAGGATCTAATATTTTAAAGACCCTTACAGAATGAGCAGACAGATATTTTGTCCTTCGGTGTTATAATACAGGCGCCAACGGGTTAAATTATTTAATATCAGAAGTTAATGTTGGCTGCACTTCGTAAACGTGTTTATACGCCTGACTTAGGAATTCACGCATGACCGATTAAGCCATTCATCAAACATGTGCAACTACTCGAGTGTGAAATTAATTACAAGCACGCCAAAATTAGCACAAAAAAGACCGTTAATTCACTTGCAACCCTTGTGGGAACTTTATCGCAAAATCTGGTTCTTAAAACAGTTTTTCAGTAATACAACTTAACAACAGCTCAATCGCTTACAACGAATACTTGCCTTAACTTATTTATTATAAAGCTTGTAGCGCATTGCTACCTGTGCAGATTTTATATGGACTGTTGTGTTTTTAATGATATTTTATTTATTGCATTTGAACAATTTACAATCTGCTTACCAAAAAAAAGGATGAACAATATCACAAAATAGGCTTAGATATTACCAGACACTGCAAGCCGCATAAACATTTGCACTTTTTAGCCATTTTTTGTTTGATTTTTGAGATTTATTGGAAGTTCAGTTAGATGAATGCCTCCTCGCTAGCTTGCTCGCAGGCTATCACTGTGATAAAAAATTTTCAACGTTTTTTAATTGTGTGAATTTTACAGTGTTTTTAATTACAATTTCTAGTTATTTTTCTATTGTCATCGAAAACCTATATCAATGCATGTCGATTTCCTATTGATCGTCTCAGTGACGTAATTGAAACTTTTCTATTTTCCTTATGATAAATCAGCCGCAGTGGTTACTGTTTGTATCTGAAAACTTAAATAGGAACGCCCCATTCTCGCAAATCAGCGAAGTTTATATGAACAAAGTTTTTAGTTTGAAAAACAAAAGAAAAGATTGAAAGGTTTTTGCTCGGTTCTTTTGTCAATGGTTGCCTAGAAACCAATGTAAATAGCAGTGCATAAACACATTTATGGTAATCCATCATAAAGAACTTCCTTTCAAATAACTGTCCAATACTGTTCCAATATGGGTATCAATATTAGAAATATACAGAATAGCTCCCATTCGTTCCACTTCTCACCATATGGGGCAATTATATTAAAGGGTGATGCTGAAGTAGTTTTGTTTCAATACCAAGGCAAGCAATTTTTGTACTTGTTTTATTAAACCATTTTATTCCTAATACTCTACTGATCTCGATTCAAAACTGGAAAAAGAACGATTACTGCTTTATCAAAATCGCTCTCGTTTCAATGGTCATATTTTAGGATTTCCTTCACAGACTCAGAAGTTAGATTCACCTTGAACGACCTAAAAAACAGCACCACAAGAAAGTATAACTCAATATCTTTCATTTGCATGGTCACACTTCAGGATTCCATCTACAGACTCAGACGTATGATCCGGCCACCTTGAACGACATTAAAAAAAAACAGTACCACAGCCGAGAAGTACAGCTCAATAGCTTTCATTTGAATGGTCACACAAGGATTCCCTCCACGGACTCGGAAGTTGATCCACCTTGTACAGCATTATAAACAGTACAGCAGGGAAGTGCAGCTCAACGGCACTTCAATAGGATTTTTTATCGATTGCACAGACTTATAAATTATAACCATAAGGCATGAACCAAGCTCCCGCAGCATAAAACAATGTAATCTTCGTTGCAGAGGACAAAATCTTTGCGAGAAAAGTTACAGAAGCCGTTTTTGAAAGTCGATTTGCACTGTTTCCTACAACTTTTCAGTGGCAATTTATCAAAACAGCGCTGTCACCAGACAATGTGTTCGAAACATTGCTACAGTGGGACACCTCCCTAGTATATGATCTGGAGTAATTATCCCCTTACTTAACGGGAGCCAACATCAGTCATCGACTCATATTCGAATGTGTTTTGGTAATTTTCCAAAAAATATTCAAGATTTACATTGCCTGTAAAAACTGCCCGTCTTCTAATGTCGCTTGATGTTTCTCTATCAGGTAAAGTTGTATTTTCTCATTAACACTTGATTAACGAGATCGAAAATATGGAAGAACCATTCATTTTGTGGACGAGTTTAATATGATACAGTTATATTTTTCCTAATTAACTTTTAGACAAAGAAGCTTAAAAGATGCGCGAAGCGAATTTCTGAAAACCTGCACTTGTATTATAGGCTTTTCCTTATTTTTGATTGAGTTTGAAAGAAGTCGTTGCCGTTATATATTGTTGGACGTTTCCGAGTATAGAAACTTTATTCTATTCTTTGATGTTGCGAAGTATTACATTCAAGTAAGAAATAACTGAATACTGCACTCGCCTCGAGTTTTTCGCTTCAGTACAATTTAAATTGGTTCACTTTACTGTACTCAACTCAAAATGTCCGATTTTTAACAAACATACGGTGGTTAGTATCAAGAACAGCGATTGACCGTGTATGCATTTACAAAAAAAATGTATGAAGATCTGATTTTAATGCCTGTTTGTTTAAAAAACAGCTTGAAATAGTTGTCATACTATTAGGAGTTCAAGAGACGATATCAGTACTGATAAATACTAAATATTAACACACCTATATAATATTGTTTTCAAATATTGTACGTTGGTTTTTATCGCAGTGGCCTTTTAAATATATAGTTCTATCCAATATATGCCTGAGTAGCTGTAATAACAAAAATAAGCATTTAATTGATGCAGAATCTTCGTGGGCATTCAAATCAATATATTGACATTATCCACTGAAAATTTGTTCAAAACAAATAATACATATAAAAAATAACTTTGAAAAGAATACACTGATCTTTGTATTAAACTTTTGCTCTTTGACACATCTCGACGAGTAACATTTATCTGTTTTAGTTCTAATCAGCTAAGAATGACTATAGTACAAGATATTAAATAAACTTTATTTGGCCCCATTGTTAAGGCTAATGTTTAAAAAACCTACTTTGCTTCTAGAGATATTTACAATTAATTAATTAACGGCTCAGTTGTTTTACGTCAATCCGTCAACATTTTGACTACTACTCGGCACAAAAACGCTTTATGTTTATATGCAATAATACAACGTTATAGCTATATACTGAAAAGCCAGGAAACATTAAATTTCAAAAGTTCACATTGTGCGAAACTTTATACTGTTTATAAAGTTACCATGGCAAGTTTTTAAATTAGTTCAAGTGTAACTTTAAACATTGTCACAACATAACAACAAGTATTGCTTCTAAATTAACGCCTTTTTTATTTTGACGAGGTTCAAATACTACAAGTTAACGAAGCAAAGTGGTTGTTATTTTGCATCGTTGCGGGGAGGAGGAATTTGTGTGGTACTACTAAAAACGTAAGCGCAAAAGGGCAATCTATATAACTTTATAGATTAAAACGACAAAAGGGAGCTGGCTTTTAGTTTACGGTACGTGTAGTTTAATTTTCTGGTAATATTAAGTGCAAAACTAAAGATGTGTTTTTGCAATTTTAGACATACAACTCTATTTTGAATATAGAATGGTTTTACAACATCGCAACGAAATGGGCGGAAATGCAAACTCTCAAATGGTTAACCCTCTAACTCACAAGAGTGCAAAAAATCAAAATTCAAGAAAAATCCAAAATTTCATTTTGTATTGAAATATTGAAAAACAAATGGAAGCATGCAAAAGTACTGCTGAAGAGGTTTCATTTGAATGGTCACACCATAGGCTTTCATACGCAGACACAAAAGTTAGAACTACACTGACATTGACTCCGAGAGTGAACGGGTGACAAGATATTATTTTTCCACTGTCATGTCCGCAAACGTATCTCTTTTTTTCATCGTATCGTATTCTGATATCTTAGGCAGACGATTTTTGGATAAGATACCGAGTTATGAGGGCCGATTTAATATATATATGATGCACATGTTTTTTAAATGAGTCATTGGCACTGTGGACTGAAAAGAGAACGGAATATTCACTGATAAATGTAAACCGAAAACACTGAACTAAAAAGAATGCACAGAAATAAATCACCGATAATCATAATTATGACTCTAGTAGTAGATAAACAAAATTAAAACAAAAAGAAACGCAATGAAAAGAACAAAATGTCTGTCCTGTCTACTCGCAAAATCCACTTGAATTTCAGTTTATCTGATTGAAACTAGGAAACGCGGATAAATATTTTTCTAGACGAATAAATTACTTGAGCAAAACTAATATATATTTTATACTTAACACTCATTCAGTCGGTCTAATATCAAAATTAATCAATTTTATTCTTGCATTTTTAAGTGCAACTGCGTCAGTCTCCGCGTTGGTCATTGCAGATCCGAATTTACTAACTGATGACAAAAGTACAAAAGCGAGCAGAAATGTTATAATTTGATCACTTTAGTGCCTTATAAGTCATATCATCATATTTACCTACAAGTCTGTATATAATACTCCTTAAAACCCTGACTGAACAGGTGATAAGTTAGTTATTACACTGTTTATTCCCTTCTTGTTAGTACTTTGTAAACCGATCCTAGCTGTTACATTAAAAGTTGGTCTTTTGTTTAAATATATATATAAAACAATAAAAAAAATAGCAATTCTCTTCAAGTTACAAAAGCAGACAAATTTCATTTTCCTGTAGATATGTACTGAAAACTTTTTTTTATAGCAATAATGACTTTTTTTCACTATTCATAGCATACCGCGTATTTTGTGGTCATTCAGTGGTCATTTGTTTTAAATCTTTTTGTTTCTTTTTACGTCTCGTTGACAATGCAGAAAAGATACGGAATTGATTATCTTTGTTTATAATAGTCTTTATATTTAAACATAATAACCATTAGATATATTTGAACACTTCGGCTAGTTGAATGAGTTCTCAATAGTCAATCGGAAAACACTATGGAAGCTACTGATATCAGGTCAGGTTTTTGTTGCTATTTTCGTTTTTGCCCTACGCTCAAAGGTTATTTAGGATATTTTCCATGATATCCTTCATTCAACACTTACGTAAGTCGTATTGTGGGTACAACTGCACACGTAATTCTGCTAATATTTTCACAGTTGTATTGACAGTAATCACACTTGATGGTTGTATTACTGCAATCTAAACTGACACAACTGAACTACACACGTATATTTGCTAATCGTTTCCACAGTATAAACAGTAATAATACTTGGTGATTGTATTACTGCAATCTAAACTGCCACGACTCTTTAATTTTGTGACTTAAAGTAAAAGTAACACAGAATTGACAAAGTTTCTAAGTTCAAAACAATTGGCAGCTTCTCGAGGAAAGCAAATACAACAAAAGTTTAACTTTACAAAAAGATCATTTTTATTTTCATTTTGTCCAAAAATGCAGGCCTCTACGATTGAAAAGCAGGGATCCTTGAGGCCAAAGCTCAACTCAACGAAAACAAACCCACAAAAAGAAACGATGAATCCGAGGTATTTTGCATTCACGGCGGAAGATTTGTATAACTGCTTGCATCAGAAGAGTGGAATTGTTGAACCGATTACTCCTGAGGAGCCAAGAAGCAAGAAACTGGACGAGAATGGCGCAGGAAAAGACACACGTCCCACGTGTAAGTTAGCAATTATTCAAGTTATTCATTTGTGTATTTATTCGTTCGTTTGTTGGTTGGTTGGATGGTTATTTCGAGTTGATTACTTGCTCTTCCCAGACGCATCTGTGACCTGTTCAAACCTGAAAAACAGGTCTAAATTTCGGTATAAGTTCTGCAACATAAAGTATAACAAACTAACATCAACGAAAAGTGCTATTCCATAGCTTTTATTTTCAGTTGAGTGTCAAAAGCAATTTTTCGATTGCTTTCGTTTCTCGTTGCTAAGCTTTGTGATTGGCTAAACAATCTCGCGTCATTTTCTTCTTAACCAAAGAGAGGTAAAAACAAACCCAATCGTGACTCTTCCTCACGTGTTTTCCCGCGCCTGGCGTCGGCTGCATGTATTTGCTTGAAGTTCTGATTGGTTCGTTGAATTGTCTGTCTCTGTTTTGATTGGTCAGAGTGATTACTTTAGTTTTGGTTTTACGATACTCAATTGAAAAATCGCGGTAAAGGTCGGAATGGTCACACTTTAGGGTCATTAATTTATTAATCACCCTGCAGATTTAAATGTAAGAACCATCTTGTACAGATAGAAAAGGTTATGACCTGCTCGCAAAAAAACATAGCCTTCATCCTAAAAAGCAATCAAGAAAGATATCGATTGTTTATGAAAGATTGTGCAATGTAAGATAATGTGGTGCTAAACGTTTCTGTATTGTGCAGGTTAATGTTGCTAAGTGAAATGAATTAACTAATATCGGGAAGTTTATTATTGAAGACGAAAAGAGACATTTTTAAGATATTTGATATATTAGCTCCAGAGGACTTTTATTCAAAGCATACAGTAAAATTAATATTGCCCTGATGCAGTGGGTAATAGACAAAATTTTAAATGGAGTAAGGTTAGATATATAAAAAAAACATTTTATTGTTTGCTTAAATACAGTTTGCAGAATCTGCAACAAAATGTATGCAATTTGCTGCCCAATCCACTCAACCTATAACACGACTGACTCTGGGCGCTCGGTAGACTGGGACAGCTATGCCATCAAGTCATTCCCAGATGTGGTCCAATTGTGCAGGTCCAGCGTTCCAGGAAAGAAGTATGGGGTGTCTGCTCGGCAACACATTCCAGTAGGAACATGGATTGGACCATACGAGGGAAGGAGAGTGGCTCCTGATGCTGTTACTCCAAACATGGACTCTTCCTACTTGTGGGAGGTAGGATACTAATACATATGTACATAGTACTCTTCAGGAAAGATCGTCAAGTTTTCTGCAGAGAATATCCTTGTGATAAAAGGAAAGAATTTTCTTAATTTCACTTTGCAATATTTCGGGAAAATAAACATCGCCGCTGGAAACGATGTTGTTCAAATCGGCTTTTATTTGAATGGTCATGATTTCATACATAGACTTAATTGAAGGTTGGAACCAGGAATAGTCGCACATTAGGATTTCACCCACAGACTCAGGAAAGTACTGCTCAGCAGCTTTCATTTGAATGGTCACACTGTATAGCAGGATTTCACCCACAGACTCAAAGTTAAAACCGCGTTATATGACGCAGGTGAGAACCTTAATCTTCCGATCGTTACACCGCGTGGGAAACAAGAGAGAAACTAATGTTGCAATGTCACTTTTTATCTAGATCTATAAAGATGGACGACTCTTGTACTATCTCGATGCTACTGACGAAGAATCTTCCAGCTGGATGCGGTTCATAAAGTGCGCGCGTCACAGAAACGAGCAAAACCTGTTTGCATTTCAGTACTGTGGCAACATCTATTACAGAGCATTCAAGGATATTCCTGTAGGAACAGAGCTGCTGGTGTGGTATGAAGATATCTACCCACAATACTTTGGAATTCCTATCAGCATCCACGACTTGAACTCAATGGGTGAGTCCGCTGAGTTTTACTTTTTTGAACTCCTTCACCAACGCCAAACCTAGAGTAGTCGTCAATAGTGTAATGTACGAATTCTATCTTCGAGTCTGTGGATGGAATCCTACTCTGTGACATTCATATGAAAGCTACTAAGCAGTATTTTCCGGTGGTACTGTTTATTACGTTGTACAAGATGGTTCTAACTTTTGAGTCTGTTGATGAAATCCTTAAGTGTGAACATTTAAATAATAATAATAATAATAATAATAACACAACAACAACTTTATTATTATTACAATTATTCTTAGTAAGATGCGGTTTTGTTGCATTCATAAGTCAACATAACCAGACATAAGTTACGTTAGGGTACCCAGGACCTAGGTTGCTAAGGATTTACAGTGTTGCAGTTGCAGTTGATCGGCCAGTTGAGATGTAATATAGGTTTTTTTAAAAGAAGTGCTCTTGATTTTCAGAAATCTGAAAATGTAATTATACTTTACATTAACTTTGTACTATCTTTTTTTAGTCTTTTATTGATATATTTTTCATATACATGTAGGTACTGACATACATTTTAAAGGCTTTGTAAAGGAATTTATTGTAAACTTATAAATTGTGTTTTATAATTAAAGTTCTCTATTACAATTATTACTACAATTACAAGTACAAATACAATAAATAAATTATTATAATAATAAATAAATTATGTAAACTAAAAAAGAAAAAGGAAATTTTTCACGCAACCCAAATTTGTACCGCGCAGTTTCTAAATCGAAGCTACTGAGCAGTACTTCTGCGTGGTGCTGTTTATTTTGTGATACAAGGTGGTTCTATTTTTTATCAGTTTGTGGGTGAAATCCTACAGTGTGAAATTCAAGTTAAAGTTACTTATTCAGACACAATTTCATTTCTGTAGATCTGGTAACGCAGAGTATCATTATATTCATCATTCTCGTAATATTTTTCTTTAGGATCCAGGCCTTACCCACTGATGGAAACTTCGTACACAGATGGACAAAAGGTCTCTCCAGTTCCCACTCCAATTTCCGTCGCTGTAACACAGTCGTCCACGCATGCGCAGGTGCCGAGTCAGAAAAAGTCGCCACACCACGCACCAGTCTCTCCGCAACCAAGATCCCGGCAATCACCTGGCGTAACGGAAGGAGAAATACACGCCAGCAAACAGATTCAAAAGGAGACGGTCAAGAGAAAACATGAAGATAAGGACCACACGACAATCTCTAAGAAGTTCAAATCACAGCAGACGACACAAAAGACAGATGGCCATAAGGAGATGCTGCAGAAGTTGGAGGAAGCGCGTTTAAAAGACAAAACAGAATTGCCTTGTGAATGGCCTCGTGTAGCAGATGGCGAATTCATCTTGGAGAATGGCGAGCCAAAAATATGGCATTGTAGTCAGTGCGACAAATCATTCGCCCAGCGTAGCCTGCTGCAAATGCACAACTGCTCAAGAAATACAAATCGACCGTACCAGTGTGGGCACTGCGCCCAGGAGTTCGCACACCCCAACGAGCTGCGCACGCATGCTGTCATTCACTCTGGGAAAAAGCCATTCAAGTGCGGATTCTGCTCGCGCACCTTCGCTGGAGCCACGACACTAAATAATCACGTGCGCACGCACACGGGAGAGAGGCCATTCTCATGTAACAAGTGCCACAGGACATTTTCACAAGCATCTCAACTCAGCAAGCATAAGAGATCTCTCTATGACTGTTACGCTTGAGAACTGAAAGTGTTTGTTTTTTCTCTGAAATGTTTCTTGATAAGAAAATTAAACGTAACTACTTTGCGCGAAGTACGCATGTACATACACTGATATATATAATGTACGCTGCAAAGTAAGGCTTTTCCGCCGAAACGCAATGTCAGGTTTTACTGATCATCATTTCATTATTTTAGAATATCATTATGCTTAATGTTTAATCCTTTGAGTCTCAATAGAAAGATACACATTCTTTTCACTGGTCTCCATGAACTACTGTAGTTGAGAGAAGTTGTCTTAACTTCGAGTTAAAAAATATTTGGTGATTGACTTTTTTTATTGTAATAACTTGTATGCTTGATCGTGTATTAGTTTGCAAGGAGATGCTAACTTTAGATCATTACTGAGGCTTTAAGGGTAAACAACGCTTACAATGTACTTATGCAGTCAGCAGTTATAACTTGTACAAATTTTCTTCGCAAAGTTAGTTTATAACATGTTTGTGTATATATGCGTTAGTCGAAACGTCACAGTGAAATGTTTAGTTACGAAAAACAAAATAATATTTAGTCAGTTAATGGCAATAAGCTACAGTCTGCAAACAGGTTATTGGGTCTTGTAGTCTTCGCACTATTTTTCCTTGCTTGATTAGAAAATAGTTGCAATACTGGCATGGCCTAATTTACCGTAAAACGCTTTGTTCCGAGGAAAGACTGCGGCGTTGTTAAGGTGCCTTATGAATCAAGTCAGGCTGGCGAGAACGATCCATTAGTGTGCCACTCATTTGTTTCGCTTGATGCCATTTATTGATCGCCATGAAACTTAACGTTATAGCAAATGTTATATTTTAAGAGGAGTGAAGTATAAAAAGAATAGTCTTGAAGTTTCTTATATTGAATGTACATAGCAATTTGTGAGTCATTAAGCTGCTAAAACCAAGTTTTAACAGTATTGACTAAGGCATTAAGTGGAATAGTGAAGTATATTTATAAACGTGTACATAGTCGGATATTTGTATCTTAAAATACCTTTCAAAAAGGTTCATTTGCCATCACATTCGTTTTAGTAATGAGTATTTACCTGGAAATTATTTTGCGCTTATAAGAAATATTTCCAGCGGTCGTGTTTTATTAAAATACTCTTTGTGTCCGTTTTCAAACTCGTTTGTTTTGAGAATTTTTAAATCATTAGTCAATTTTTTCGACTGATGTTTGGCAGACCGATCGGACCGTTTATAAATGGTACACATCGGTTTATAGGGCATATACTTTATGTCAAAATTCCAGTCTCCCTATAATTGACATAACTGTAGCTATATTTAATTCGCATACTTTACAATATAATTGGTCTATATAGAGTGCGACATGAGGTATATATTTTGTGACCGAACTGACCCTTCCCAATTTCTACTTACTCAGGCTTTTTTCTTAGTGTTTCACGGTGACATTGGTAGTCAGAGTGTAAATGTAGAAACATTGTTCCTAAGTCGGTCCTGTCCTTTGCTAGTGTTCTTGAGCATGACAAACGTTCGATCCAACAGTTGACTTAAAGTGCAAAGTATTATTTGTTTCGTGCCTCCTCATCTTTCATAACTCACATCCATACAGGGACACCAACCTTATAACTCACATCCACACAGGGACACCAACATTATAACTCGCATCCATACAGGATACCTACCTCATAACTGACATCCATACAGGAACACCTTGAAATCCATTTTCGTCCTGTCCATCTGCAGTAAAAGACACAGATTTAAAGTTTTTATGCACTGATATCCGGGTAGAAGTCATTAAAAAGTGAAAAACGTTCTCTGGTTAAAAACCACTATGAGCTTTCGACAAGTCTGGAGGATGAACTAAGAGAACACATCCCCATGCCCCATGACAGTTTTTTTTTTCAATCTGTGCCGCGCCACGCGGTAAAATTTATTTTAGTTCTCGTCCCCATGGTCGCGCCGCCACCAATGATCAGAGGATCGTATGTCATTACGAAGATTTTTCCCGCTATCGTGGTCGCCGTCGTGTTCACGTCCAATATTAACTCAAATCGTAAATCGAAATCGAAAGATGTGATCGCGTTTCTCCGTGTGTTTTGTCATCCCGAGCGCAATGAGCATTCGAGTAAAGCTTCGTCAGTTCCTGAAAAGAAAAGGAACTGAAACAGCGGGGAATACGCGAGTATAAAGAAACAGAGACAAGAACGTGAAAACGAAGGTGAGATTTTTTTTGTTCACGCTCCGGGCCCGAAAAATTATCGGGACCTTTGAGAAACGGGCCTCAGAACAGCAAAGCCGCCGACTCTTAAATTTCATTACGTCATTACAACTGACCAATCAGGTGTTTTCCTTGAAATAGCCGCGCAGTATGACTACGCGCTAAAAATAGATTGAAAAAGAAATATCATTAAAAGAGGCCCATGTATGGGAGAGTTGTTCTCTTATTTCATCCTCTCTTGCTTTCGACAACCGTCCTGTTGTCTTCAACGGATAGAATAAGCGAAGAAAGCGAATGTACATACATAATTAAGTCCTCGAAAATTCGCGACCCTTCCGAAAACAGGAGACCAGTGCAATGTTGTCTACAAAATTCCCTGAACCACATGTTCGTGGAGTTATGTTGGTGAAACCGGAAGGTCTTTTAACATCAGAAAGAAAGAGCACACCAGAAATTTCAAAATGCACACCAAAGGCTCCAATGTTGCAAATCATGCTTGGTCCAAGAATCGCCACATTGACTTCGAAAATGCATTAATTATTGACAAAGGCAATTATCGCCATCTTAAAACCCCTGGCACACCGCAAAAACTGCTGACAACAGGACGGTTGTCGAAAGCTCATAGTTTTTTTTAAATTTTTAACCAAAGAACGTTTTTCACTTTTTAATTATTATGAATCCTGGTTACGGATCTTCCATTTTTTTTATGGTAGAAGTCGTCACAGATATCAAGTACCTAGGAGCCTGGATCGTTTCCACAGAACAAGACTTGAAGATACAGTCAACTCTCTCGTAAACCCTCGGGAATTGAAAAAGTGTCCGTTAGTAGCTGTCCGCTTACGAGAATTATTCCCATAAGCGGACACCAAAGAAAAATAGGGTGGATGTCCGCTTACGGGAGAGTTATGCGGAGTTATGCCTAATTTAGAAGATTGTAGTTTTGAAACCACAGCCAAGGAACACGCTAACACAGTTACTGGATACTTGGTCAATCTGGTCACATTCCTTTGAGGATGGCTGTATTTGTCACCAAGTTTTAAAGCGCGGAACAAACATTCCAAAGGGAAAGCCATCTGATCATAATGGGTAAACATCCCGGGTAAACGTGTCAACAGAGGAGCTGGGTACGGTCTGGAAATTCCTTGTAAATACGTTTTTTATGGTGATGTTAAAACATCTTTCGTGACCGTGGCTCAAGTCCAAGCGTGACTACTGGGATACAGTGTTCGGTACAGTCAGTGATTGAAAACAGAAACAAGAAGGAAATTAGACCATGACAAACGTGGCCATAACCTGACAATACAAATGTTACGTCGGAGTCTTGTTAATGTCAAAGGAACGGACAGCTTGTTTTCCCGCGGACAAATGGAGATTTGACAAAACCGATCCCCACTGTTCTGTTGCTTTGTCAAAGGTAATATTTTTGCTGATTTATTGCAAACTAAAGACAAATTTCATTGCCAGAGGTCCATTATTATGCATTAGCTGTCTGCTTACGAGAGAGCGTAAACAAAAGAAAAAGCCAATTTTCAGTTTCAAAAGTGTCCGCGTCCGCTTACGAGAGAGTGTCCGCTTACGGGAATGCGTAAATACAGAGTTTGACTGGGAGGTAAAACGGAGATTTGAAAAGGCGTCCGTAAGTAGAGCTGTCCGCTTACGAGAGTGTCCGTTAGCGGAGAGTTGACTGCTTGAGTGTAAAAAGAGCTCTTGCATGGCGCGCCCTTCATGGAATGAAGCGGATGTTTGTTTGTTTTTTTTTTTGGATGAAGCGGATGTGGTCAGAGATGAGTGACGACCTCAAGCGGCGCCTCTTTGTGGCTACCGTGGAGTGAGAACTTTACATTAGTTGTGGTTACACACACCTTGGGTTTGGGGCCTTCCCGAGGGTGAATGGCTTGGGTTCTGTTTATCTCAGGTTCTCCTACCCTTGGGGATGCGGTTACACAGTAAAAGACTCCTCAGGGTAAAATATAATAAGATATGAGTTCAATGACACTGCCGTTTGGCGGGAAACGTACAGATCGACATGGATGACACGAATCAAGATCCTATAAGCTTAATTTCAGTGATTCTCCAGCTTATTATTCGACAGTCCTCCATAAATATAACAATCCATCACTTTTTTGCGAGAAGACACCGAAGAAGGCGCTTTCAACTACGCTATCTTCAAGGTTTGTCGGCGTTTTATTTACATTTACGAGTTCGTCGCGAACTTGCTCGCCGGCCAAGAAGGGCTTGGGTATTTCCACGACATTGGTTTCAGCAACTTCTAAATAACAATGCACTCGATCACTGGTGGAAAGAAAACTTTAGAGTTTCTCGCAGTGATGCACGAAACCCTGCCATGTCACCTTGTGTTACAAGTAAGCGTGCAATTAGCCAAGCGTATCAGAGGTCAACGAGGCGATTTCCTGTATTAGTTACGTTCTGCATTACGATTGGCCAAGCCACCTCAGGGAGCAGATAAACCGTAATTTTCAGTTCAGGAACTGTCTTGGGAAGTTCTTTTGTTCTCTTTGATGTATCCATGGAAATAACCCTAAGGCAGTTTCGGTCTGGGAATAGCGGTTACACACAAAAACGACCTTACCCGTGGGCAAATGCTATTTACCCATGGGTAAAAGGGTTAGTGTAACCACGGCTATTGTAGGGAGCCGAATCATGGACACTGACAGTGCAACAGGAAAAGGCGCTACATGGTGTGTACACTGCACGTGGTTCTCAATGTCAGCTGGAAGGATAACATCTACAATGTTGACTTGTACAACGACCTACCCAGAGTGACGGACAAGGTCAGAGAGAGAAGAATGCGGCTGGAAGGACAGTGTACGGACTGTGCGTCATCCGAAGCTAATAACCAGCCTACTTGTACTATGGGGAACCTATTCAAGGAACTACGGGAAGAGGTAGACGGTATACTACCTACGTAGACACACTACGGAGGGACGCGGAAATGAAGAACACCACTGAGCTGGAGACTCTGATGAGGATAAATATTTGTGGAAGGAGGCGGTTCATAAGTTCTGTGTTGGTGTGCGCTAGTCCTCGCCCTCGCCCTCGCATCGCATCGTATCGCATGGTAGTTGTTTATACAACCGGACCTTTTGTTTAGCTTTTCTTCGATTCAAATATGTATTCTGGCTTTTCAAACTGGTGCTAAAAATAGTCGCATAGCCCTCTTAACATTCGTTCCCAGTCCCCTAGTCGTTTCTTAAGTGCCCAATTGCGCCATCCTTGACTTTTCATGGTTTGTACACAGTTCTATGCATTGAAGCGCAATCAAGTTCTTCCTGCCTCTACAAAGGAGGATATTACCATCTTCCCGGCATGCACTGCAAGCAAACTATATTATCAAACGGCGGCGACCCGCAAGCAGCTCATTTTACACAGACACCATTGAGGTTGGAGGTCAGTTGGTCGTAGCGGAAACCTTTCAAAAGAAATCTACGTTAACCTATTTATTCTATTCACGTTTACAGAATATTTTCCATTTCGGGTTATGTTTACAGTTTGCTTTAAGGCCGCTTAACTTCCCAGACGGGCAGAATTCCGCGATATTAAAGCGTCGCGTGGTAGACGCTTGAAATCTCTTCACACTGAGATTCATGGAATCAATAAACCGTCTCTTCATTTCAAAACAATACCGGCTTATATTAGAAGAAATATCCGTATATTTGCTTGCTTTGACTTATTGAACGTAACACTGGTGAACAGAGCCGGTGAAATAATTCTCGCTAACCACTGCTAAAAAAAACTGAAAATATAAAACAACAGCTACTCACTCTGCACTCGACAGTCCTGCTGTGTTTGTTTACGGTTATGTTATTTTTAGTTCAAAGTCGATCTTTGCTTTTCTCGCTTTTTCTGACTTTTCTATGGTACGAGCACTAATTATTTAGCTTCATTTCATTTTATATTTTGCTGTGACCAAAATAAAACTCGAATCGCTCCACAAATGCTAATAGATCTTCTCACAAACGACGCGCCACTTGGAGCTTGCGGGATGTAGTCACTTTCAATTCAACGCCGACAAAAACAAACAGCCGCCGAAATAGATCACTTTCAACTTCAAAATTTAGCATGAAATCGTGGAGTCAATTGGAGTCAATTAGGTTTTTGAGAAAGTTTATGCTTTAAATGACTGGAATTGGGTATTATTTGGCTTTTGACTCGCCTTTTTTGAATCGATCCAACCAATTTAAAATATGCATTGCCGATAACTACAAACAGACATGGACGACAACAGTCAAACTACACCACTATAATTTTTTTCAACGGGTCCACTCCACTTTAAGAAAATCATTTCCTGGCACATTATTAATAGAGGAATAAGGTACGTATTGTTTTATTTCCAAACCTTTAAATTAAAGCGAGAAAATCCATGTACAACTTTGACTAAAATACGTGCGTTCTTCGGTTCCACCGGAAGACATTCACCCGAATTTTACCCAAAGCACGCTGGGAAGATGGTAATCCTCCAGTAACGCAACATATTAACCTAAATTTTCACACCTTCCTCGTGGTGAACCCGTCCTTTGCTCAACAATATTCTACAGACATTATATTGCAAGAACTTGATGCGTGAATTACAAAACAAAATTAGTCTTATCAGCTGGAGTTTTCGTCGATTCATCCCGGTTACATTTGCTTTGCTTCCCCTCAAAAAACGAAAGAGAAAATTCTGTAATACCAGCGAGACGATAAAACAGCATTATTACAACAAATTTACCGCAGCAATTACTATCTTTTGGATACACTAGTCATAAATTATACCAGAAACTACGGTGGCCTGGAAGGGACATCGACTTCTTTTTTTTATTCGCGACTTCTTTTTTCATCCGCGACTTCTTTTTCCATCCGCGACTTCTTTTTTCAATCGGCGCGACTTCTTTTTTCAATTCGCGACTTCTTTTATTTTAAAGTATTATAAAAGTGACAGGCCAAACACGACTCCCGCTAGTCGCAAAATGTATAAAGAAGCCTTTAGAATAGTTTTCCCAAGAAAGTCTTCGAGATATTTGTTCCCTTAGATCACCAAAATAGAATTGTGACAAGTCACTATTATCTATCCGTTTTGCATGCTTGATATTGTGTGACTCTTTGGTTTTTTGATCTTTGGAATATAAATCTCTGTAACTGACAGGAGGTTTTCATGCTGTTTAGCCATTTATAGAATTCTTCTTTCTCTATGCCTTCGTTATTCTAGCTCTCTTGGCATATGTTAGGGCTTCTTTGGCTAACTTTAGTTGCAAGATAAGTAGTGGACGGCTGCAATTTTTGTAATTGCTATGAAAATGCTCGGATCAGAAATCTCTCTGCCCGTGATTTAGTGTTTATAAAGTCTGCGGTGTGCTAGACTTGTGAGAAAGTAGATCTTTATCACGGATGTAAGCGTCTAAGATCCAAGTCTGAAGCTGCCGTGTCTATTGGAATCAAGACTTTTTGCAGTTTATGTTTTAGCTCCTTGTATTATTCTGCTTTAGAGTTGTGTTTCATGGAGCTAAAAGGACCTCCGTTGTTTCATAATGGCGTTATCGCATCCAACATGCCTTTTACAGATATGGTGATCTGTTTTGAAAATCTCACGGATGCTAGTGATTACTTACATTCTTTCTTAAGCTATGCCTCTGGTCACAGGCCAATGTTTGGCTTCCTAGATATTTATGTTTTTGTGCAGGCAAGATGGTTTTCTTTAAGAGCACTACGTTCTTTGAACATGTAAATCTTCTGCTCTCAATGGTGTTTAAACCTGCAGTAGTAAAATATTTTCATCATTATTCCGCGAGACATTCACTTATGGGAGCAACTGATGAGGTTCACCTTAGAACCGAAACTCGAGTCTTGCTTAAGAAAGAACGTAAAAGCTAAGCTATGAAGGCTTTAAAATTCATTTGCGAACTGCAGGAGTCGTGCAGGCCCGTCAACACTTTTTAACTCTGAATGATATTTAATGGACGGGCCCCGTTCTGCCTCGCATGAGACTACTGCGCTTCCCACGTTTACTACTGCAGGTTTAAACACCATTGAGAGCAGAAGATTTACATGTTCAAAGAACGTAGTGCTCTTAAAGAAAACCATCTTGCCTGCACAAAAACATAAATATCTAGGAAGCCAAACATTGGCCTGTGACCAGAAGCATAGCTTAAGAAAGAATGTAAGTAATCACTAGCATCCGTGAGATTTTCAAAACAGATCACCATATCTGTAAAAGGCATGTTGGATGCGATAACGCCATTATGAAACAGCGGAGGTCCTTTTAGCTCCATGAAACACAACTCTAAAGCAGAATAATACAAGGAGCTAAAACATAAACTGCAAAAAGTCTTGATTCCAATAGACACGGCAGCTTCAGACTTGGATCTTAGACGCTTACATCCGTGATAAAGATCTACTTTCTCACAAGTCTAGCACACCGCAGACTTTATAAACACTAAATCACGGGCAGAGAGATTTCTGATCCGAGCATTTTCATAGCAATTACAAAAATTGCAGCCGTCCACTACTTATCTTGCAACTAAAGTTAGCCAAAGAAGCCCTAACATATGCCAAGAGAGCTAGAATAACGAAGGCATAGAGAAAGAAGAATTCTATAAATGGCTAAACAGCATGAAAACCTCCTGTCAGTTACAGAGATTTATATTCCAAAGATCAAAAAACCAAAGAGTCACACAATATCAAGCATGCAAAACGGATAGATAATAGTGACTTGTCACAATTCTATTTTGGTGATCTAAGGGAACAAATATCTCGAAGACTTTCTTGGGAAAACTATTCTAAAGGCTTCTTTATACATTTTGCGACTAGCGGGAGTCGTGTTTGGCCTGTCACTTTTATAATACTGATAGATGTCTCTCCCACAACTGGAAGGTAATCTGGTAAAACACAATGACAGTACCATGGAAACAGAAGAAAGATCAAGATGGCCGCGAGAAACATGGCTACTGGCATGAATATTCCATATGTACTCTTCTTCAAATTACCACAGAGCAATTCATTACCAAAATACAATTAAAAAGTCGCGGATCGAGAAGAAGTCACGAAATGAAAAAAGAAGTCGCGGATGGAAAAAGAAGTCGCGAATTGAAAAAAGAAGTCGCGAAATGAAAAAGAAGTCGCGAAATGAAAAAGAAGTCGCGAAATGAAAAAGAAGTCGCGAATTGAAAAAAGAAGTCGCGAATTGAAAAAAGAAGTCGCGAAATGAAAAAGAAGTCGCGAAATGAAAAAGAAGTCGCGAAATGAAAAAGAAGTCGCGAATTGAAAAAAGAAGTCGCGAATTGAAAAAAGAAGTCGCGAATTGAAAAAAGAAGTCGCGAATTGAAAAAAGAAGTCGCGAATTGAAAAAAGAAGTCGCGAATTGAAAAAGAAGTCGCGAATTGAAAAAAGAAGTCGCGAATAGAAAAAAGAAGTCGATGTCCCTTCCAGGCCACCGTAAGAAACCCATAAGTGGGTTGAAACGTGCAACTGTCCCTTGTATGCTTCAAAACAAGCTTCCGATTATTCAATTTGCTAAGAAGTTGCTACAGCCATATTTGGAAAATCAAGATAAAAATATTAACCAATCAATTCGCTAGAACAACTTGTTTCCAATCTCGAGGGACCGAGGGGTTTCCAAATATGGTACTAAGCAAAAAATGAATATTCGGAAGCTGTGAATGCGCGTTACACGTTTCAACCCACTTATGGGTTTCTGATTATACTATAAGCAGTTTTTCGTACATTTGTCATTTTTGTATTTTTAGTTTCTTTCTCTTTCATGTACTTAGATTGTGTAAATGTGTTTAAGTGTTAGTTTTCTTACAAATGTAATATAGACAAAAATAAATAAAATACCAAAAAAAAAATTATTAGCTTTACAGTGATATATAGTTTTCTGGGGTTTCGTTAAAAATAGCGCGATGAAATCTTGCTTCGAGGAACCAGTCAGAACCCGCGAAGAAGCGGGGTTTTAAAGAATTTTCAAGCAGCCAAGAGACTTAACGGTAAAATAAATTACATTTTTCTATGGAAATTTATGTTGATATCAATTTGTGATTGACGTTTTCTTTCTGTTCTCGTAAGTTTTGGAGAAATGTTTATAAAACGTGCTCAAATTCAGTCGGATTGACATCTTGAATTTCGCCATGCGCTCAGCCAGACAGCTCCTCGATGCGCCATGCGCTCAGCCAGACAGCTACTCGATGCGCTATTAAATGGTACGCTTTTTGCTTTTAAACATCAACTAACGGATACTTGAATAAAATTTTTCAAAAGAAGATTTTGTTGTCCATTTTTATGTGTTTGTTCATTCATTACATAGGTTGAAATGCGATTTTGTGTAAACAAAACAAGACTTGGATTTTGTAGTTCTAACTTCACCCGCGTCGCCTTGCGCAACGTTGTCTGTGTATTTTTTGCAATTTTGATTTCCAAATCAGTTTCTCGGGCAATTTTCGATACGCAACAAGTATATTTTCAATCGGAAAGTAGTTACACTAGTTATTCTAGACCAAGAAAAAGTTGTTTTTGTAAGCTTTTGTACAGTCTAAATGTACTGTGCAGACGGTCGCGTAATACTGTTTTTGAGAATTGCTAAAATTGAAAAATATCCCGGTCTTCAATCCTAAGTTCAGGCTAATTTTTTTGTGCTTCCGACCTTTCACATCATCATCGTTTCTGTTCAGAGAGCTCCGCTGTTAGGCCAAGCCTATCTATATATATATTATCAGAAACCCATAAGTGGGTTGAAACGTGCAACTGTCTCTTGTACGCTTCAAAACAAGCTTCCGATTATTGAATTTGCTAAGAAGTTGTTAAAGCCATATTTGAAAAATCAAGATAAAAATATTAACCAATCAATTCGCGAGAACAACTTGCTTCCAATCTCGAAAGACCGAGGGATTTCCAAATATGGTACTAAGCAAAAAATGAATATTCGAAAGCTACTGTGAATGCGCGTTACACGTTTCAACCCACTTATGGGTTTCTGATATACATTCTAATCGAGCCACTAAAATGCAAGAATTCACATCGGTGGCATGAGTAGCCTTGTTTGTTGTTGCATCGTATACTTCTTTCTCCGTTCACAATTTTAAAATAGCAAACTTGTATAATAATTAATTAGAGATTCTCATTATTGAAAACAATAATTTACTGAACAGTTTATAGTCTCAAATAGCCCCAAAACGACCTGAAAAGAACCTTCAGTCTCGGCTCAGTCTTAACCTGCGAATGGCTGCTCTTATCGCTCGGGGGCCGCTAGGGGCTTTCGTCTCATCTCAAGAATTAGACGTTCGTTAAAGTGTATATGACACGAATTTTTTTTTTGTTGTTTTTGGTCCTTTGATATGTATAAAAAAATGTTCTGAAATTGAAATGCGTAAAAAAAATAAATTTCCCATAGTTTTGGGCGTCGGAAAACTCCAATTTTCCCAGTAAAAATGTCCCGGAGTCTGGGTACGAGTGTAGGACGAGAGCCCGGCTCGTGACGTCACATGACGTCACTTGATTTGTTTGCTGAGTACTATGATTTTACTTCTGGTATAATTCTGCTATTTTCTCGTCTACAAATGTCCAGTGATCTCATCGGCAAAATGTCCAGTGATTCAGAACACAGCGATTTATCTGATTCTGCAGAAACTATAGATATGAGCGAAGGTTCGGAAAGAGAATGGGGAGTCGTAGAAAGCGAACTAACTCCATATCAAGACGAACCACGAAGCCGGTGATGATGACTCCGAGGAAGAAAAAGATCTCGATGGCCTACATGTAACTCCTGCCGATTTAGAGGAGAAATAACGAAAGAACTGTAAGCGTGGATTCTTGGTTAGTAGAATTATTCAAACTGATGTCCATTCAGTTAAGTTACAGTGCGAAATGATGTCTATGACCATCTTTGTTGTGTTGTTATTTATGCCAGGTGCCACTGCGAACGATGCAATGCGGAGTTGTTGGTTGGATCACTGGAATTTCGCTGTTGCAGAAAGTCACCAGTTCATCGGGAAAAATGGTGTTTGATGGCTCTATTGTTAGTTGCACCAACACCAAGACTACGATACCATAACAAACCGAGCAGTGCTTCTTCGAGTGGCCCCTTTGTTGAGAAGCAAAGATGGTGGAACTTATCGCCGCCGCGGTGGAGTGTCAGAAAACGACTATGTAAAGTCCGAATTTGTTGCTTTTATGTCTAAAGCCATGAATGAGGGTCGAGTGATGAAGAAAAATAAATCCGATATGAAAAACTTTCATTTTGACGGCTGCTGAAGTACAAGTACCGGTACGTCGCAGCTTGTTTCATGAGGGGAATTGTTTACAGTTTGTAGATTCGCATTTTGTTCACTGTTGACTTGCTCGAAGTCGCTCATTTTTTCACTGAAACGATTAGGTTGCTTAGGAGCTCTAGGATACTTCGGTACACGAAAATAGGGAGCGAGTGCGGAATTTGTGGCTACATGGGGTGGGACAACACCAGGCCACTTCCTGCCCGTGTTTATCATAGCATAAGGACAAAATACCAGTCAACTGGATATGCCACTTCGCAGGACAGAGAACATTGAGAGAAACATTGAAAATCTAACTGTGGTGTTAGACAATGCACTCATACAGGACCCAACGGCTCTTTTAGGAGCCATCAAATAAATAAAAGTTATGACCAACAAAAGAATTATATGTGAATGTAACCAATTTTCATCTTAGTCTAGCCTATTTGTTCAAAATAGTCTTCATTATACCAATTTGGTTGCTATGAGGCAAATTTGTGAGGGGTAGGGGGTGGCAAAACCACTAACATTCAATCTATCTTAATCAGAGAGCCCCTTTACTTATTTAATTTTTCTATTTTTGTATTCACAGTATTTTAGTAGCAATGACTTGTATGACATTCCAATTCCAATTTGGTTACCAATCCAAATTTAGAAGATGTACCAAGCTTAAAAATATTTATCATCTTTCTTTATTGATCAGATCCCAATTGCCATTTCTGAGTTACCTTTAGCCTCTTTTTCAAAGTGAGGCCAAATACAAGACCATTCAGAATTCATATAATTATAAGTTATATTGCAATGTGAAAGATAACTGATATCATTATCTTTGCACTTGGCCACACTCTGAAAAAGAGGTTAACCCTTTAATTCCCAATATCAAAATACAAATTCTCCTTTCTTGTCCCCATACATTTATTGAAGCAGTAGTGAGAAGTTGTTCAAATATTAAGTGATGATATCCTTAATTCTCATGACCTCTCTAGCATTTGATATTTCAAAAGTATATTCCACTGCAAGGCAAATGGTACAATATTTACATAATCTGCAGCATTCCCAGATGCATGGAATAATTTTTCAACACTGATCCCTCTTCAGTACCCTAGAAAAGGAACACCAAGGGTAGTCCTCACTCCTGAATTTCAAAGTATAAGTGATAGTAAGGGTAGCAGCCCCTACATATCTGGGCATTGACCCATAATCTTTATCTGTCCTTTTGACCTATCCAGTCTGGGTTGACCTAGAGTGATTTTACTTAGACCATGAAACAGTATCCAGCAATTAATCAAAATTAGTAAAATATAAACAAAAGAAAACAATGGAATTGGTGTCTAATAGTGCCTGTTAGCTTAGTAACTATTTCACGGTTTACAGCCATGCTCCGTCACGTGTGACCAGTATTTTTGAAAATTGAATGGAGTTTTCAAGATTACGCGTCGGTTTTGAAAATTCATTCCGAGATTCGGAATTCCCGTGAGAATTTTACCGCATTTTCGGAAACAAACAGCAACAAAATATCATTTTGTTTGAAATGTTACATATCCGAACAATATTAGTTTTTTTTTATGCGTGCAGCGAAGTTATTTTCCGTTAATTCGTGACATTCAAAGTGTTTTCCACTGAGATCTTCAAGGTTTCATTCAAATCTCGGACGTTACAAAGAAATATTCAAATGTTCATTTCATTCTCTAGATTACTGGTCACGTGTGACGGAGCATGGCTGTAAAGAAAATCACTCTATTTCAGGTCGTATGATGTCACTCGAGACAATTGATTTTCCAAATTTCATCATGCATTTACATGTATGTGATTGAAAATGTTTTTGATCATCTGACATAAACAAAGCTTAAAAGGTCAGTCTCAAAAAAGGTAATGTAAAGGTAATTCTCAATATCAGTTGAAAGAAAAAAGGCAGACCAAGTTTATTTTACAGCCCGGCTGAATGGTGGTCTACAGTCATCAAAACTTAGGCCATGTTACTTCTTGCATTGGCCTTTATGACCACTCATTGTTTCTTTTGCATACTGAATAAGAGGGAGGTCTCCTTGAAGAGGTTTTACTTCTGGTCTGAGTATTGTTACTGCTACATGTAAGTGGAATGGAAGACTGTTCTGGTTCTGTGGAAGAAAAAAGTGAATCATTACATACACAACAAGCTCTTTCCTAAAATAATGTGAAATGTGAACTTAGGACATTACATGTAACAGCTAACATGTTAGATGCCCAAGCCGACTCACAAACTTGGCTGAACACTGCACATCGAAATTATGTATTGAGAATCAAAAAGACCAAAAAAACAAATACATGTAGTGTCATATTCACTTTAAAATCATCAGTTATAAGCATAAATGTATACAATCCAAATACAGTCTGACTGAGTTTGACTTCACACATTCTCGCATGAAATATTCTCAAAGCTATAAAGTATGACTAATACCCCATTCACACCAACGCTTAACATGTTTAAATGTTGTTTAGTTCAAAACAGGTTTAGAAAAATACCTCCTAACCTCCTATAATATTTGGAGTGAAATCTTCACTAAAAGAAACTTTATTGACTTTATTACCATTCCAGGTAGTTTGAGTCATATACATTTTAAAACGTTCAAGATAGAGGCTAAAACGTAGTTAAACTAAACAACATTTAAACACGTTTAACCGTTGGTGTGAATGGGGCATTAGACTATATAATTTGTAAACAAATGAAAATCGCTTACTTGTCGCTTTCTCCGTTCACTCAAAGGGTTGTGAAGCTTCGGGCAGGACGGTGTCTCTTGTAGGAATAGAGCCCGTGCTTAGGTTTCGTTTCCTTTTATAGCCCATTAAAAATGCCAGGATGTTTTTAAAACAGCTCGGCTCAAAATGAGCCGAACACTGCACAACCTGTTCATCGGCTCGCCGAAATCGATGCGGTGCCACCGGACGAATTTCAGCCATTTCGCCCTCACTGAAGGCCCTTGTTGGAAAGAGATGCATCGAAATGTCTGGCGTATAGCTAACATTTGTAAAGCTTTCAATGTTTGGCGCTCCGGCCGCACAATGTCTCCCGCTTTTCTTCTTATCGCCCTTCTCTCTTGCTGCCATTTTGTGTTGTGAGTCAAATCATTCTACGTCACATGACGTCACACAAGCAAGTCACATGACATTTTGGCCGCGCGCTCGGGAGGACACTTTTGAAGTCAACATACGCGTGTTTTGAGAGCGAAAAAGAAGGTTTTTAAAATCTTTTTGACACATTTTTATTTCAGAACATTTTTTTATACATATCAAAGAACCGAAAACAGCAAAAAACAAATTCGTGTCATATACACTTTAAACAATAGCCTGCGGACAGGCTTCCAGTCGGACGGCGGGGTCATGCGAAGAAGGGAAGCCTGCACGCATCCTTCAAAATCGCGGCTGCCGCCCACAAGAACCCGCGGATTGCTTTAACTTGTCAACTGTCAAATTTTAACCAATCTGCACGCCCCGGAAGTCAAAATTCAAAATCAAGGTAAACAAATGATGATACACATGAAATCTAGGCGCCCGGTCGCTCGCGAGCGCCATCTCTCACGGATAAACTCCCAAAATTACCATACTTTCAGCCTCTGCAATTCAATACCTTAAAGCGGATAAAATCATTATAAATAAGAGTACGTTGTTTTGTTACAGTTAGCCGAAAACCATCTCCGAGTTATTTATAGTTCTTGTCGCTTCGCTTCGCCGTGTTTGTTTACACACGCAATTTCAGCGGTCGGTCGTAGTTAAAAAAAATCCTTCAGAAGCTGTAAAACAAATAAAACCGTCTGCGAAAATAATTCGAAAGCCGCTAGCAACGAAAAATAATTCATGAACGTTTCATTAATCACGAACGAATTGGTCATTCAGCTGGTCATTCAGCGGGCATTTCTGGGACTCCAGGACATGCACTGCACGTTAACTCTGATCGCGAACCCGCCGTAGAATTCAGAACTGACTGAAAGAGTCGGATAAAAATAATTCTGATCAGAAAGACGATTAATTAAGAAGAAATCGACAAAACTATTTTTAACCGAGCGACAAAATAGACAACCGATCGCTTATGGCTTCGCCGCTCATGGGTACAGCTCCTCGTGAAGATAAAACAAAAATCCGCTGCCTCCCCAGGCAAACTACCAAGAAGCTTATTGAACGGCGATTCAACTCATTCAAGACATGTTTATTATATTTAAACTTTACGCATTGAATGATGAAATTTTCATTGACGAGTTGTTTTAATACACACCCGTTCGCCAGAATGTCTGCACGAACTCGTCAGAATGTCTGGGATTCTGAGAAATATTTCATGTACTCGAATTAAGAACTGAGTGAAAACGTTACTCTGTAAAAGGACAAAAATAATTCTGAACAAAAAGAAACGAGTAATTTCTCTAATAATTTCTAATTTCTAATTTCTCTACCGGAAATGAAAAACTACGATTACGTCATGAATAATTAAGATAAACCAATCAGCGCTTCCAGGTTTGCGTCCAAAATTTGGACGCAGACATTCGATATTCTGAAACTCGCGTGCAGGCTCCCCTTCGTTGCCGGCGCTTCCCGCCGGAAAATAGTGCCCCTCCGAACCAGGAGCCTGTTTGCAGGCTATTTAAACAACAGCAACTGTACTCTTCTTCCGTTTGCAAGGAAACATGAACAGCGGGTTTCCAGTGCACCAAAAAATTGATTCGAGAAAGTTCTTGTTATAAAACAAAAGACCCGCAGTTGTGCATGTATTGTCCCGAATCACTGATCATGACTGGGAAACATTCGATCACGCCAGCCATCATCATCACACGATCGCATGATTAATAACTCCAGTATTGGGCACATACATCTAAATTAGCCTTGTTTAGTGCTGCTTAAGTAATTGCTTTCCTAAATTGGTAGTTTTACTTTGCAGTACCACCGGATAACAATTGATATTGAAAACGCAATAGCTGGAATAAAAGAACGACAAAGAGCACTTGTTTTAAAGCCATTAAGAAAAGTTAGCATAAATTTAATCCATTAGACCACATCAGTTTTTAAAAGACCTTGCCGTTTAGCTTATTGATATATGCGATACAGAGAACATGGTAGTTATTTTCCCATTTTGGTTCAGTATTAAATGGTAAAAGTTCCGATTAACTCTTTAAGGATCGATATGCAAATGATGTCCTCCTCAAACTTGAACCCGCGGGTTCTCCGCCCCCTCCAAAGGAGCACCACGGGTTACTTTCAATTAACTTTTTTCTTAGAGTACAGAAGTAGCATTTTAGTAAAATAAATGTACAAAACAGCGGCCTCCATTTTACACTCACCACACTGACGCTATGCATTAACACTTTGCATTAACACCTGTTATGCTTGAACGCCCTTAGAAATTCTGAAACAATAAACCCTGAGCCGTGATTATCAGTATGCAAAACGTTTTAGCCAAGACACAAGCAATGGAAAGTTTACAAACATGTAAGCATAAGTCAGTGCAGAGATACACCGCTGGGTTCTGCAATAAGGTTATCTGACTCCATTAATTGAAAACATTGACACATATATCGATGTTTATTCTCTCAAAGTTCAAAAATTTTATATTAAACTATCTTTTCGAAGACAATAAAAAGCCATACACAGAAGAAAAGGACAAGATTGACCAATCGCGGTGCTGTAAACAGCTTATTATGGAAGCCAAGCGTGGATAAATGACAGGTTTCTGAAAAGAACATTTTGGAACTTTAAATGAACGCCCCTTGCTCCTGCTTAATCAATTGCATTCGACCGGCTTGTAAGTTCACCGAAGGTATTTTTCCTGTTGCGTGGGATTAATTGATTTGCCAACATCGCGAAGCACACAGTTACTGGCGAAATGTCATCTTTGTTCAGCGAGGAGGCTAAGAAAAGACTGGAACTGAACTTGGTATGTGCTTCATGCAGACGGGAATAGAATTGGAAATCAGAGAGAATAAGTAATTTTCCGCTTTGCAACGAGTTTCATTAGGTCTCACGAGGAGTAAGGAATGTTCAAGAAAACGGTGGATTAGAATATAATGGTTAAATAACTTTAGGTTTACAAATTAGAAGAACCGAGGAACCCGCTTCCAATTCAATCATTCTAATTACAGTCAATTTTAACCAAAGTTCTGTATAATGGGACAAACTCGAAATGCCAATAAAAAATAGCATTCCGATATCATTATAAATTCAAGTCAGATAAGACCTTCGAATACTGACCGCTCTTTTCATGTAAAACGTTTGTGTATTTGTAAAGTGGTCGGGAGCTGCATTTGCTTACTTCTCACAACTATCCTGAGCTAAGAACGGAATTTGTTTTTTTAGTTAAATCAGCTCGCTATGCCGGCAAGTTTAGAGGCAGAAGGATCACCTGAACTCGGCCGCACAAGATTATTTAGCCCAAGCGAAGTGTTCTCGGTTCTTTATGGCAAAACGCGAACACAGCCAGTCAACAAGAATGTAATAAGCACTCAGACATCATCCCAGCTCATGACATCAGATGGATCAAATGCAGGTACGCGGTCTACTTATATTATTGCTGTCTTTATGTTGACTAAAAAGCGCATTCACTCACGCGCAACTGCGCCGAGATCGTGTAGAACGCGCGTGACACTCGCGTGTTTTAGGTAGTATTTAATTTTCACATTGACAAATGTTGTTGATATATTAAGATTGATTGTCAGTTATTTGTGATAATGGTAATGTACTATTCTAGAATCCATTTGTCGGTTTAAACATTATACGTATTAAAACCAACTCGATGACCTTACTCCCAGAGTCACTTAATTATGTGTAGTTCTAACTTTTGAGTCTGTCAACGAAATCATATGGTGTGACCATTTAAATAAAACCTCTTCAGCAGTTCTTTTGCATGGTACCATTTGCTCTAACTTTTGAGTCTGTCAACGAAATCATATGGTGTGACCGTTCAAATGAAACCTCTTCAGCAGTACTTTCGCATGGTACCATATTTGTTTTTCCATATTTTACAAAATTAAATTTGGGATTTTTCTGGAATTTTGATATTTGCAATCTTGGGAGTTCGCGAGAACTAGCAATCCGTTATCTACAAGTCATAAGCTGAGTCATTTTGTGAACTTTGTGAATTCATTCGGCTTCCTCGAACTCAAGCATCAACAACAATAAGAGATCAATTAGCTTTTTAGAGCTTAAACAAAATGTAGCGCTTCTTAAGTCAAACCACATAAGACAAAGCAGGGCAGAATAAGCCAATGATATTGCGGTTCAAATCTGCATGCACTTAAACAATAAACCGAGACTGGCTTAATTCTAATTTAAATACCATCTACTCACGACTTACGATGACTGCCAATATGATAAACAAATTAATCATAATTACAACCGTTTTTAGCGTAGAGTAATTAAAAATTGCTCAAACGCAGCTTTTCAGTGATTAATGACTCATTTTATTAAGGGGCTCAGTGTTTATGATGATGAAGTCCATCATAAAATGAAAGTGAATGAAAAGTACCTTGTTGTGTTCTGTTGATATTCGTCAGTTTTAATAAAATATAGATTGGAAGTTATATACCTGCGCTCTGGCTGGCGAAAAGAACATGTTTTATGAGAGTATAAAACACACAATACAAGCGTCTTTTATTGTTTTCGAAATGCGTTCCTGACTTTTAATTAGTGAGAAGAGAAAACCTGTCTGAGAATGAAGGCTAGTGATTGTGTTTAAAAATCAAATAGTGAAGAGATAGGTTAGAGTTTTAAAACTCTTTTCATTCAGTTTTAGTTTCGCTATAGTTTAAACTCTATATCCTAGAGCATATAAAAAGGCACTGATGTATTTATGCCATGATAAACACTTGATAACATTGGAGCAATATAGAAAACACTCGTCTAAAGCTTGTTCTTTCTCTATTCTTTATATATTGTTATGTTATATAACACATATGTTACATGTATTAATAAATAATACAAAATTTAGCATCAGTTTGGCCTTCTTGATTTTTCATAACCATAAGGTGGCTATTGCTTTCACTCTGTGAATAAAAAAATAAATGAATAGTGATCATTCAAATGATATTATTATGGAAATGTTCTAAAGTGCGCCCATTCAGATTATGGTATATTTCTGATGGTGAAATCACGAGGATTGCAATCTTGTGGTACTTAAAGAACACTGTCCCGCCGAAATAGCAAAATTTCGCTTAGCTTATTTCCACGTTATATCGCCAAATGCCACCAAAATACAACTTATTTGGATAAAAAGATTTTTAGAGCAAATCAGAAATATTAGTTTTGAGATAAAGTGCCTGATTACAATTTCATCAAATTTGATTTCGTGACAGGCGGTCAAGAAATCAAAATTGCCGTTCGTCGAGTCTTGTGGAATTTCGACTTTTTTTTAGCCGTTTTTTTTCTTTACTTTCATCACTTTTGGTGATTATTTCATCCTATTTCAAGATAATAAAGTAAGCTTGGAGCAAGCTCCTGGCCATAATCATGAAAACACGATATATCAGGTGGGAAACTGTTCCTTTAATTTTGTAGAAGGTGTTTCTATTTCTTCTACTGAAGATGGGGCCAGTTTTAATAGTGACTTGATTCATGTACGTCTATGGGCCTTTATCACGCGGCGGCCATGTTGATTCCCCCGAGAATAAAATGCTGTGTTTTTGCCCGCCCAGCCTCTTAGTGAGAAAGGAGAAAACGAGGTTAAGCTGGCAAAAATCTTTTGTTTTTATACAAAATGGCGGGGCGTGATAAAGGCCTATAATACCGTTTGTTTTGGTTATTTGAAGTATAAGTAATAAATTTTGTAAGACGCCCAACGATAAGCGTTCAAACCCAAATAAACACCATTAAATCAACCAAAGTCGTTAATTAAATACATGTAAATAAGATTGCCCTAAGGCACAGCAGCTTCCTTCAATACAGCGCCGCGGTTAGCTACACCGTCTGACATGATTAGAGCTCAAAACTAGAGAGCAGACCTACACGTGGACAAATACAAAACAATTTAGCCAATTCGTTTTCTCGTTCTCCCCGTGATTCGGCTTTTTTTATCTTAAGATTTTATCTTTAACACTTCTTATATACTCATTTTCTCCTAATTTAGCAATTTAGTCCTGTTTTTCTACCATTTGTAACTTTCATTTTTTAGCAAGTGCTAAAGTAGTTGCTAAAAATAGTAAACAACATATTTTGTTTCATTTTAAAAATGGTAATTGTGTTTCAGCTTGCGACTTTTGTCGAACGATGCCACAGGGCAGTTGTCCCATACACAGGCAACCCAATCAGCCGCCGCCCAAAATAAGGCTCACTTATGCAGTCAAGTCATTGCCATCGGCATGTAAATTTTGCTTTTCGAGTGCAGGGGAAGGGTACGGTGTTTATACCAATCAAAACATTCCGCTGGGTACCTGGATTGGTCCATACGAGGGCAGACGAATTCGTCCTAGTGACGTCACACCGAACACGGATACATCGCACATGTGGGAGGTGAGATACAAGTTTTTTTATGAGCACTACCACCTTCAATTTTCCTGTTTTAGTGTGTTGTTTGTAAAAAAATCACCATCATTTATCCCTTTCACCCCCAGAGTCAATTATGAAGACATGTGATGTAGTTCTAACTTTTGAGTCTGATGATGAAACCCTATGGTGTGACCATTCAAATGAAACCTCTTCAGCAGTATTTTTGAATGGTACCATTTGTTTTTCAATATTTCAGTTACAAAATGCAATTTGGGATTTTTCTTGAATTTTGATATTTGGCACTCTTGGGAGTTAAACGGTTTTGCAAGATAAACAACACCAGTCCTGATTTAAGGAGCTTTGTCACGGAGGATTTTGACGTTTTTGGTTGAACACTGCCTCAAATTTAAGAGCGCGTTCGATTGACTGTATTCCAGAATAAGAATAAACAGAATCGTCACTGAGAATTTGGTTCATGCACACTTGCAATATAAATATGTCAAAACATGCTTATAATACATCAATAGAAGATGTTTTGTTTTCAAGTAGCTCCCAAGTCCCGGCGAATTGCGCAATGTTTTGTGATCATTCTGTGTATTCTCATTCCGGAATACATTCAATCGAACGCACCCTAACTAAACTGCTAAATGCTTATAGAACACTATGAGGAAGATATCAAGTGAATTAGCAAAGGAAGAACAAACCATAATGCGTTTTTTTGCGATTTTTCCAAGACACAAGCCGAACTCAAATCTTGAAAAAATTGGCACAATCAGCGAGTTTTTCAAATTGCATTCCATGAGCATCCACAGCCAGTGCGTTAGTAAAGAATTTGTATACAAAACTGAATCATTATTTTCGGGTTTGCGTTAACGAAAACATGTTTGTTTCGCTTTTGAAAGTGAAACTTAAAATAGGTGACACAGCCCCGGTCGAAATATAGAATGCTTATAGTTTAAACACTTAGATCTAACAACGTAAGATATGAATTGGTATTCTGCCCTGGGGCTGGCCAATCAGTTGCAGAAGGTCTTCGCGAGATCTCATTGCTTCGTTGTTAAACGTGTTGTCATTTTCTGAGCAGATATGTTCGGTTGGTTTTATTATGCCTACTGCGCTTATTAGAAACAATTTCTCTATTTCAATTTAACAGATCTATGAAGGCCCAACGTTATCACATTATATTGATGGAAGTGACGAGAATACGGCCAGTTGGATGCGCTTTATTCGCTGCGCAAGACACAAAGACGAACAGAATCTCTTCGCATTTCAGTATAATGGCAATATTTACTACCGAGCATTCAAAGATATTCCCTGCAGCACAGAGCTGCTTGTGTGGTACGATGACAAATACCCAATGTACATGGGAATTCCCCTGGGAATGGAAGTGGGCGGTGTTTATGTACCCAGTACCACAACAACAACAACAGCTCAGTGTAAGTCAGCAGTAAAACAGTCAGTTTGTAGAATTGCTATCAACTGAGTTGGTAAGGTTTATTTAATTGGCCATCGTAAATAGTTTGAGCCAGTCAGCCAGTCAGCCAGTCAGCCAGTCAGTCAGGAAGTCGGTCAGTCAGTCAATCCGTCAGCCAGTCAACCAGTGAGTCAATCAGCCAGTCATAAGTCAGCCAGTTAGTCAGTCAGTCAGTCACCCAGTCAAATAGTTAGTCAGTCAGTCAGTCAGTCAGTCAGCCAGTCAGACAGTTAGTCATCCAGGCAGTCCGTCAGTCAGTCAGTCAGTCAGTCGCGCAGGCAGTCCGTCAGTCAGTCAGTCAATCAGGTAGCCAGTCACCCAATCAGTCAGCCAGTCAGTCACCCAGTCAGTCAGTCAGTCAGTCAGTAAGTAAGCCAGTCAGCCAGTCAGTCAGTTAGTCAGTCAGTCAGCCACTCAGTTAATCAGTCAGGCGCTCAGTCAGTCAGCCGGTCACCCAGTCAGTCAACCAGCCAGTCAGTCAGTCAGCCAGTCAGTCACCCAGGCAGTCCGTCAGTCAGTCAGTCATTCAGACAGTCAGCCAGTTAGTCAGCCAGTCAGTTAATCAGTCAGTCACTCGATCAGTCAGCCAGTCACCCAGTCAGTCCGTCATCAGTCAGCCAGTCAGTCAGTCAGTCAGTCATTGAGCCAGTCATTCAGCCAGTCATTCAGTCAGTCAGTCAGTCATTCAGTCAACCAATCAGTCAGTCAGTCAGTCAGTCAGTCAGTCCTATTCATCGAGCCAGCCAGTCAGTAAGTCAGTCAACCTTTCAGGCAATGAGCCAATCAGTCCGTAAGTTTGATATTGTGCTAACAAAATCGCTGTCCCATGTCTTGGCTTTACGCTAACTTATATATTTAAATCTGCAGCTCAAAATAACAAACAACAAGGTGACACTGATTTACAGCAGTCCGAACGATCCTTTAATGCAGTTACGTCAACAGTCAAACCTCAAGACACAGCGCGTCATTCCAAGACAGCAACTCCTTCCCAGCTTACACCGAGTATAAGTGCACTTAGGAGTTACCAAGGTAGCTATACGAGATCAATTAATTTATTGATTAATTAATTAATTAACTTTTCAAATAATCAATTAATGATATTAAGAAAGGTATAATCGCCGAGTTAATAAACGAGAGTTGGCCATAAAGCCCTGATCAATCTGGAATGAAGGGATTGTTTAGTGAAGAACTAAGATCGAATCCGTGATTCGTGGTTAGAAAGTACAAAGGTCAAGTCTGTTTCCACATCCAGGAGCTTATCAAGTCAACACGTATGTAAACACGGATTTATTGTCTCTATTTATTTACATTCTAACTGACAATGTAACTATCATAATGTGTATATGAAAATAAATTCATATGAACTGCGGTACAAAGAATTAAAGAGAAAGTCATCATCGCAGTTACACAGCTACTAAATCAATGTGGAGTACAAATAAAGTTGTTGTTGTTACTGAAGGAGTTGCAATTAGAACCTGACTCAAAATAAATAAATAAATAAATAAACTATGGCTAAACAAAATAGATAAACTGTGGTTATGCAAAAATTGATGTGATATGCCTGTGACACGTGTCACAGTGCTGTGTCGTAATCAATAGTTTCAGCCCTGGTGGAGAATGAAAGTAGATATAATGGTACTTCATTGCTTTTGTTCATTCATTCATTCATTCATTCATTCATTCATTCATTCATTCATTCATTCATTCATTCACTCATTCATTTATTCATTCATTCATTTATTTTGTCATTAACCACATTAAAAATATATAATAATAATAATAATAATAATAATAATAATAATACAATACACTAGGAATTTATAATAACTTAAAAGACGATAGACTACAAAATGTTTAAGGTGGTAGTGACAAGGAAGCCTATATAGAAGCCATGGGGCTTATGAACTATAGGCTTCCTGACAATATAGAATACATCATACGAATTAATTACATATCGTTATCTTAATGATAGAAGAAAGGTAAAGTGAGCAAGCTGGATCGATTTCCTTGAGGCATTGATGTTCCTAAACTGACAAAAATTATGTTCTAGATTCAAGATCCTCACCAACGAACTCAAAGAATCTCCCACCACTTATTCCAACAAACACCCTACAACAGAGACGTGCATCAATCGACAGCCTTCCGTCTGACCGGCGCCCACCAACAAACAGCGATATGGGAAGCGGCACCAGTCACTATGGTAACAATAAGGTACCCAGTCCCACAAATCCATTGAGCGAAATAACCTCATGGCAGTGCCAGCAGTGTCACAAAACCTTTACTCAGCGGGTGGCTTTACAAATGCATGTGTGTCCAAGCCAACCAACCAAGCCTTTTCAGTGTGGACAGTGCAGCAGTACGTTTAACAATTCTTCAGAACTGCGAGCGCATGTGGTTTCCCATACTACTGAGCGGCCTTTCAAGTGTGGTTTCTGCTCGCGCACGTTTGTTGGTGCGACAACGCTGAACAACCATGTTCGTACTCACATGGGACAGAAACCATTCAGCTGTGAGAAGTGTGGCAAGACATTTTCACAAGCCATGCACCTCGCGAGACACGCGCGAGAAACGTGTGAATTGGAGGATGACTCTAATGGAATGGATTCGCTTTCACCACAAGCGTTAACAACTTAAGGGAGAAGTATCGTTGACACAAAGTACGTTCTGCTTTATTGTATGTGACTGATTTGACTTTCCACTAAAAAGAAAAGAATTTACTCTTATTTGACAAAGTTTCATTGCATGAAGTTACCGTTAAGGTTGCTGTGATTTTTAATTTGGCCCAACTGCGCAGTTTTATTGTTGAATTTACTTGAATATCTTTTTTCAGAATAGTTGCTTAACAGAGAATGAAATATGCAACAAAATATGAAAAAGAAAATGTCGAAATAGTAAGGTGTTTAAAGTAAAGAGTGACACGGAATAGAAAATTGTAAATAATAAAATTAATTGTTCAGAATCCTGCTAAAAATAATTTAGCCTGCCAACCGATACTCGCTTAAATATTCTGTAAAAATTGCAAATAAAACAATGGAGAGTTTGAAAAAAATAGTCTACTGTTGTCGATAGAAAAAACTTGGACTTAAGAGTCCAAATATATATGATTATATATCGTTAAAAAAGAAGCATAATCTCTTTCCCTTTGTAATATAAAGACAGAGGCCAGGCCTTGAACAACTAATCTTCAGACGGGTCTAACGATCTAAGCAAACGTGTTTTTTGTTTTGTTTTCTGGTCTATTTCATATTTTCTGATTGTTGTACAAACACAAGCGTGTAAGGCTCACGATCTGCGAAGATGATTGATGACAAAGTCGGGTATTATACATGTTTAGTACTGGTCATATACCGCGTATAGTTGGTGTGAGTCGTTTGCCGTTTAGGTCGTTTAGCAGTCAATAGTTCAGGCAAAGCATACATTTTCTCGCCCCCTTTCAATCTGTCCAATCTGAGAATCAGGAGCGGGTCACCCGGATAAATGGGGCAGTACGCAGCTCTTACAAGGTCTTCTCTGGTTTGTTGAGAAAACATTAGAACAAACAACACAACAATGAACCCTAGTCCAGAAAACAATAGAGCTGCGTGATACCCAGGTCCAATGAAATTAGAGGTAGTAAAGAGCTGCGTGGTATCTGGGATAAATGACCCATTTTGTTAACTCGGGAAGCTGAGGGTAATGAGGGGGAGGAGAGAGAGGGAAAGGGGAGGGTGTGTGAAATTAACTGGGTAAATGCCATTGTATTGCCCACTCCAGAAACTATTAAAAATACCATAATACTCTTTAAAGTGCAGGTTTGGGTGGTGCTTGATGTAAGCCTAATTTTTTCAGATTTCTTTTGTTTTCAGCACGAACGACACGTGCTATGCTTCAACTTCGTGGCAATTTGTGTACGGTGCACATATGTATGCGAACACACAATGCTACGTCCTAGCGTTCCTACATGTACTCTGAATTTCATTGTGCCATTCTAACAAAGGAGACTGGAATAATTACACCCCGGTGAGACTGAGCCTGCACATAAAAGAGTATTATGGTATTTTTCGGAGTGGTCAATCACGGTCATCATTTCATAGCGGAAAGTGTTGGTCCTTCCCGCCAGAATTAATCAACAGCTAATATATTTGTTTCACGGTTGGTTTGTCTGCATGATAATAGCTCCGAGTCTTTCACTTTACACGCTCTTACCTCCGATTGTGTTAACACGAATATAAAATGTACATTGTATTCATGAAAGAATCGAACTCCTTGTCTGTCTGAGTTGTCTTTAACTTTGTTCAAAACGATTCATCTGGCTGGGTGTTACATGGGCCTAGCAGCCTTACCTATTGCAATGATCTGTATTTCTATAATAGCTGAACACATTGATACTACAAAGAACTAAATAAAATTACAAGAACAAACTGAGCCGGTATCTTTCGGTGATGAACAATCATGAACTGTTTGACGGACAAACTTTTCAGATGAAGACACTATTTATAGTTCATATCGCTTCTTAATATCTACGCAAAGAATGCCCAATACTTCTATTAAAGCACAAACAGATAATAAAAGTTTACTTTTATCTTTCTCTTTTGTTTTGAGTCTGATATCTTTTGTTATCAAGCACACAAAGTTCATATCCGACCCCTTCACGGGGTGATGAGTTCTTTCAAGGAAGACCCAATTTAAAAGTCATTAAAAACCGCTGTCTGAGAGCCATTGTTTGTTAGTCTATATTAGTCTTATGGCATTTAAATAAGAAATTGTTTTCAAGATCATTAAAGCACGTCGCACACCAGAAAGAGCTTGTTTCCCGTTAAAACCCCGCATCATGCTTAAATGCTGTCTGAGAGCCATGTTCTATTAGTCTTTAGTCTTTTGTGAATAGTCTTTATTAGTTATTGGCATTTAAATAAGAAATTGTTTTCAGGCATCAAAGCACGTCACGCACCTGGTGGTAGGCAAAAAGAGCTTGTTTCCCGCCAAATCTAGTGCTAATCAATCCTGTCAATCATCTTTTAGTGAAAAGCTCTGGCATTTTCACTGACGGCGTGCAGAATTGTATATTGATCACAAGAACTATATATTTTCATTTTTCATCTTAGGCTCTCTTTTTTATTTGTTATTTCAAAGTACTGCATTTCCTTCGACGAAACCGAAGTAATCCGCATACATTGGCTCCACTCACAATAGACTGAAGAGCGTTTTTGTTGCGTGTCTTCAGACAGATTTAGGTTTAGCTGAAAAGCTTTTGTGAGAGAGCCATTCGTGCCACAATAGCTGTAAAGCGCTTAATAATAATAATATTAATAACTGATCGAAAAGTTTGACACACGATGCAGAACATTTTGTAATAAAAAACAAGAGCCGACACCGGGTAATTTCTGGGACTCTCCAAGCAGCTTACATGAGGGTTCATCAGTACCAATGTTTACCACTATACTGTGACGTGTATCATTTTCCCGCGTAAATAATTATGATAACACGCATTACTAATTTTGGCGCGAAAGCAATCGCCTGATTTTACTTAACAACCTGATGTTTATGAATCGCACAAACTGTTACAATCAGCATTCTTTAAGAAGCAAAACAGAACATGGAAGTATTTTTTGCTATCGGTTCCTTGGCGAAGTTATTCCGCCTAAAGTTTCTCAAAGGCCCATCTCCGGTCATTTCAATATCGCCACCAGACGAATATTATTTAAACGCTAATTATTTTTCTTGAAAACGGCGCGATTTTCGCTTAACGGTCGACATACATTAACAGCAAAGCCCCTCCTTAAATTTATTGTTTAAAGCACAACTGATTGACACTAATTCTTTGTGAAAACAAAGATCTTTTCATGTAAGGGCCTTTAATTTATCGAAAGGGCGCCAAAATATTAACCGTCCCTTTAACAATTTAAATCTAAATATCATTGAATGGATCAGAGTGCGCGCTGTTGGCTCACGCGGCAACATCATAGTACAAATATTGTTTAGCTGAAATATACTGCAGCTAATTCCGCTCAGAAAAAAACTTACAAAGAAGACACGACAATGGACGTATTGGAATACGAGGTAAGAAAATTCTGCTGTAAATATGATAACACTGTTAAAATTAAACATGGACGAACGTTGGCGCGCAGTATTTAAATACGTTATATCAATGTTATAGTCAAACACCTATATTTTTAAACTTTTAACAGATATCGTGTTTATACACTTTGTTCAGTTTGAGATTCTTTGGAGTTAGAGCATTCGGTTATAGAATGTAGCATTCGAACAAGTAACACTGTACAGGTTTTGACCAGATTTACGATTTAACGAACAAAAAACCGTTAAAATATGTACATGTAGCTATATGAATACGAACAATGTAAGTTACGCATCACCGATTCATGTTTACATATTCTATTCCATCGGCATTCTCAATAACTTTCTTGTGTAGGTAATACTGAATACTGTCTTCATTGTCAGCACGTAGCCGGTTTCATTCTCGGCATCAACACAATATTAAAGATATAAGTATTCAGGCTGACAGGCAAATAAATTATCTTTAAATCAAAATAGCTTTTTTAAGACTGTTATTACTTTTGCTTTCTCTATTGATACAGGAACCAAAACTTGCTGCGACAAAAAGATTAAGGGATGAAGACTATGAAAATGTTTTTCAGCATGCAGCTAAGAAAACTCGTTTCAGCCCCCCTCCTTTTGCCACTGCTAAGGAGCAATTCACTCTCAAAGCTTTACAGAGGCTACTCGTCAGCCAAAACGATATCCAAGCCATCAATATCAAACAGGCAGCGGTAACACAGCAAAACGAATGTTTTTGTGAGTATGCAGCAAATGTTTGTCTTTTTGTTCTATCGTAAAAAGCTCTATTAACGCGTTGATCTGAGATTGCTTTCATGTTTCATCGGTACTCAGGAAGCGTTTAGATCGTAACTCATAGAAGCTCATAGTCATAGACCATGGCCCTTTGAAAATTTATTTTGTCTTCCACCTTGTTCTGTCGCAAATTTTGTCACATCTCTCTTCATTTGGCTGAAATGCGTTGGTGAAAACTTCTATCTTTCTCAACAACAGGGTGTGATGCCAGTTCAACAAGTCCAAACTTTCAGTGTCCCTTACACAAGCACGACAAACCAGCCACTGAGGAAACGCCACAGCTACCACTGGCCCTGAGATCACTTCCGCCGGAAGTTGGCTTGTGTACATCCAGCATTCCCGGGGCTGGATGCGGTATCTGCGCAAAGCGAAAGATTCCTTTTGGTGCATGGATTGGTCCTTATGAAGGAAATTTTTTGAAACCTGAGGATCTGTCTTCATCAACGGATACATCATATATGTGGGAGGTACGTTTACATGACGGTTTGGTCTTAATATAATGTGAGCTTGCTTCGTAAATCGCGATTGTAGTCCAGAAAATACGTTTTTAGTGCTGAACGTAGAAAACTGATTTTTCGTGACAAGTTTTTTGCATCAGCAATTAACATCTATTTTATTTTCTCAGATCTTCAAAGAAGGCGAACTGGCAGGTTACATGGACGGAAGTGACGTTAATGTTACAAGCTGGATGCGCTTTATTCGCTGTGCTCGCCACAAACAGGAACAAAACCTGTTTGCGTTCCAATACTTGGGGAAAATATTCTATCGTGCATTCAAGGAAATTCTACCTGGGGAAGAAATGCTGGTGTGGTATGATGAAAAATATCCACAGTACCTTGGAATCCCGTGGATTACATTTGACTTGGGAGCTGTAATACCGAGCGGTAAGTGGTCGGAATAATCGCCCGACTTTCCATTACCGTTCTAAGCTTTTTGTCTTGACTCATCTGCAAAAAGCAAATGTTACTCTCACATTGACATGTTATATAAGTTAAACAGAAAAAGGTTATTTTCTGTAGTGATCCTATGACAATCATGAAAGAACGATAAACCATGTTTATCAACACACATTAACGTTAGTGAAAGAAACCAAGATTGCAATAAGGGTGACTACTTCAAAACTCATTAAAAATTCACGGAGAGATAAAAAAATAAAATTTGGTAAACTTTTGATTTGATATTCTTCAAAAATGATTAATGATCTGTGAAGCGATATCAGTGTTTCATCAGGTATCCAAATACCTCAAAATGGATTTAATTTTAATCGTGCCATCCACTTCTCGGTATTTGGAAATTCTCATGAAACGCTCTTTCTCGTATTTGATAGTAAATGGATGAAAACGGCATTACAAATTGTAACTGATTGACTAGCATTAATTTCCTTTACTTTTCTGATTGGTTCTCGTTAGGTACCAGTTCTCACCCTGATGAAATCATAGTCGTCTCTCCCCACGAGAAAGATAATCAACTGCTGAACGCCAGTACCCAAGACTCGATTTTTCCCAGTCCTCCTCCGTCACCACTTTCCAAACCCAGCAGTCCTTGGACATCTGTTTCAATGTCTCTAAATGGAAAACGTTCTCCTCGATACCCATCTCAAGACGAGAAATCGTCTTACATGAAGTCTGTTCCCAAAGTGGGGAACAATCCGCTGGAAAAGAACAACAGAAATCTAGCAATGGATACAGAGCAACATAAATATTCCTCAGGTGACAAGAGAATGCTTGCAATGAACTCAGTTTCTGAAATCACTACAGAGTCAAGCGTTCCGTTACGTGATCAGAGTCAACAACCCCCCCAAAGAGACATGAATGCACTGATTCCACAGATTCCGTACCAGTGCGGCCATTGCGCAGCCTCATTCAGCGATGCCAATGAATTGCGCGCACACGCTGTTATTCATGCGAGAAAGAAGCCATATAAATGCGGCTACTGCTCACGTTTTTTTAATGGAACGGCGACGTTGAACAATCACATTCGATCTCACTATTGCAGAGGACAGCTATTTACTCGCAAAGTGTCTGGATAAGGTCTTTTGCAGGTCGAGTAAAGTTAAAACTCATCAAATTCCTTCCCTTGTAGAATGAGTTAATCATTTACTCGCGGTGATATACTTTTCATACTCCGGTACATAGGCCAATCCAAGTAAACATAGTTTTATAATAAATAAACCGTTTGAGGTGTTCGTTCTAGCGAAAAATACAATTTTAAAGCCAGCGAGATGAATGGATGCCCTAAAAAATATATCTTTATGGGGATAATTTAGAAACCAAATATAATCAACTGTATGATATTGTAATATAAACTTGCCGTGTATAACTTATCTGTCCTGCAGCGGACACAAAACACGGTGAAAATAAAACATAAAAAATAAAACATTCACATTGTTGAGCATATTGCTAGCACCATTGATTTCAATGCCGAAATTAAATGATCTGGAAATGGAGCTGTGAAAGAGTTGTACATGTGATAATTTTAACATAACGTGAACATACACCTATAGGCAATTTCCGAGTTGCCTTTAGCCTCTCTATCAAAACGAGGCTAGGTGCGAAAATGAGTTTTCATTCACATGCAAATAAGTTTTATTTGCATGTGAATCAAAACTCATTTTCATATGAAAGGTTTCGCACCTAGCCTCGCTTTGATAGAGAGGATAAAGGCAACTCGGAAATGGCCTATTGCAGTAACATTGTCATAGAAAAATGAAAAATGGAAAAACGAAAATGAAAAAAGGCCAATAGGAATTAAATAGACATACAAAGTAAATTTTCGCCGGATTGTAATAATTCTCAAAGCATGCACAAGAACTATGTTTAAGAACAGGCTTTTGCACTTTTCCTTTTTCTTAGTGCAACTGCGTACATGTAACAGTTATTCTCAGAGAATGACATCAACCGGGTAGCAACATATTTCCAACATGGACGGTTACCATATGATTTCAACTTTTACCTAGGTAAATTTCAAATAACAATAGCCGCTGCACGCTTAATTTAAATTAACAATAGCGGCTGCACGCTTAATCGTTCCGCGTGTCGCTGTGATGATTAAGCTAATTAATTCCTATTTGGCTTTTTTCATTTTTCTATGACAACGTTAATGCAATTAGGTGTATCTTCTTAAAGTGCCCATAACGTTTATTTTTTATTTTCTCATTTGAATGTAAACATCACACAGGGAATCTCTGCGGAACAATTTCGCGCTTTGCACAAAACGCGAATTTTTTATGAATATTTCAAATCTTCAAAATCCTATTTTTTTGCGGTATACCCGTCCCGCTGTTAAGAAGGCCAACGGGCTCACATGTTCCTTAATCTACATCACAATTCCTTTGTTTGAAGTCACGTGTTCCTTAATCTACGTCGTGGATCCTTTGTTAACCGAGAGGGACCGAGAGGAGATTAATGGAAATGGTGGATCAAAATGGCGGCAAATTTCGAAGACTTTAAAAAATCATAAAAAATTCACGTTTTGCTGAAATCAATTTTTCTTCGCAGACGTTCATTACGTGACGTGTAGATTTAGATAAGAAAATAAAAAAAAACGTTATGGGCACTTTAAGAAATTGAGCTTTTTGAAATACTGGGATCTTATAACACAAAAGACAAAGACAGAAAAGCAGACTTAATACAATAATAAACAATTATTAGATGAGGTTTTTGTGATATCCGGAATAATCAAGGTCAAGGTAAGTGTTATTATTATTATTATTATTATTATTATTACGGTCATCCCAGTTAAAGACTTAGGCCCCGTTTACACGGGTCCGGACAAATTTTTGCACGGACAAATTTTGTTCCTAGACCACGTGTTTACATGGATCCGTGCAAATTCTGTTACAGATTGCAGTGGTGTTTACACGGAACTTGCACACTTAGCCGTTCAAAAATTCGTCCAGTTCCGCCGGTCCCGTGTAAACGGAAGGTGGAACCGTGCAAGTTTTTGTCCGTGCAAAAATTTGTCCGGACCCGTGTAAACGGGGCCTTAGACTTCAATCTTAATAAGAGGGAATTTAGAGATGTCATTCATTTGAGGACAAGGATGAGTCCTAATAAGGACGAAACAGCTGTCCATGGCTGCCACTGCCAGGGTGATATGGCTGTGCGCATGCGTAAGGTACTAACAACAATTTTATTTCATTATTAATATAACAATATTAATAATGGCCGCGGGATTGGTGTTCGAGTGTGTCACTTGCTTTTTTCGTGTTTTACATTTTAGCTGCCCGCGTTCAGCAAAGGCTATTCTAGGCGGGCGGGCAGATTAAAGAAAAAGTACACGGAGAAAGTTATAATTTTTTACATTTAGAAAGTTTAGAATTGAGAGAAAATAAATGAATAGTTAAATAAAATAATTGTTGTTGAATTTAACTAGAAATTAATTTTTGTTATTATCAAAGGCGTTTCAATATAGTCATTTTCGTTTTGTAAAATATCAAGCAGCAAATTGTGAACTGTTTTGAAAAATTTTTTTTCCTAGGGAGATCTCTAATACAGTCAACTCTCTCTAAGACGGACACCGTCAGGACCGGCCCCAACTGTCCGTCTTAGAGGGTGTCCGGCTTATAGAGAGTCGAGGTAACGTGACACCAGTAATTCTGAGACAAATGACCTATGCACAGTGATACACGTTTGTTTTAAATCTGTCGTTTACTTAAGCAAAACCTACAAACTGGAACAAAAATAACATTAAAAAAGTGGATTCGTTTGTTCATATTCAGCACTTACATTTCTGTTTTGAAGTATTTTTCACTAAAAAAAAAACACTTCTCAAGTGTCCGTTGACGGTTTCAAAGTGTCCGTTGTCCGTCTTAGAGAGGTGTCCGTCTCATAGAGAGTTTAGTTACAGTGAAATGACTGAAAAATGGCAGGGACCAACACCAGATGTCCGTCTTATAGAGGTGTCAGTTAAGAGAGAGTTGACTGTATAGTGAGGTATCTCATTCCAAAGTTTAACGCCAAATCGAGAGAGTGAATATTTGAATTTATCCATCCTGAGGCTTTTTACATCAAATTTACCAGAGGTCGATGACCGCGTATTGTATAAATGAACACTGGAAGTTTCTTGAAATAGGTTTAAGATATTTTGTGGTGAAATGTTGTTATTTATGTCATGCATTATACTAGCTATAGACTTGTAATACATGAACGATAGAGGTAAGATGCCAGCGTCAATAAAAAGCGGGATCGCATGCTCACGAGCATCCACAAATTACATCATGCGCAGAACTTTCTTTTGGAGGATTAAAATTTTATTTAGATGAGTCTTGCATGCCTGACCCCAGACAGCAAGACCATAACTTATAAATATGAAGTAAAACAAAACGAGGTAAGAAATGTCGTAACTTGAAGATATTAAGTCCTACAGTCAGACCGATCTTTACTTAGACCATATCAGCGCCCATAACCGTTTTAATGAAGGAAGTTCTACTCAACAACAAGAATATACAGTATTTTGGACTGATAAAAATGATTTTCGACATGAACCAACATAGCTTTTTATGCCTTAGTAAGATTACAGGCTTTGAAATTCATTTTATTGTTTACCTACTCGAAATACCTCAAGGAACCCCGGGTTGAAACTAATCAAATTCGTCAGACTTCTGGTACATGAAGAAAATAAACGAAAAACTGCGACTCGTGCTTTGCTAATTCAATGCTTTAGGAATAAAGGTTTTATATTTTAGGATATTTGTCATATGATCATAATACAAGAAGGCTTTCATGCAGCAACATAGCAGCTTAGTTAAAAATCCACGTCACAAATAAACTCGGACGTCATTTGTCAATTACAATTGACAATGGAGTTTCACTTGAGCGGGGGCAAACAGTTAGAGTCATTCTCCCATGAAAACAAATACTGATGGAGAGGAACATTCCTTTCCCGCACAGACATGAGCAGGCTAGCTGCGCCTTCAAGTATGTTGGTAGTCATTGAAAAGAAGAAACTTGTCCTTGAAATTGTTATAATCCAAAGACCAGCGCACCGTTAACTTACACTCGATAAACTGCGTAACTTCGAAAAACGCTTCAAGTCAACAGGGGAGGTCAGTGAACCACACGTACGTAAAATCTGAAAATTGTTATTTTGAAAACGGAATGCAAATATGGGTGTTAACATTTATCTCCGAGGGCTCTCTTTCTCGAGAAAGAAGAGTTTCTGGTGTAATATAGATGGCCTGGATGAACATAACACAGAATTGATATCCAATAGAAAGGTGTTTTCAGCCCTGATCAATAGACAGGATATTTTAAATGTCTGCTAACTTTTGTTCATCACCGTAATCCACGTACAGAGTATTAATTTTGTTTTCCTCATTTTAAAAGAGAATGGTATAGATAATAACGTTGTTCAAACTGGTTGGTGAGCGTTGTCACTAAGCAAAAGTGCTTGTTTATTCACTTGATCAATATTATTTCCATTTCAAAGGGTCGGAAGATCCTTTGACTTTCCTAATTTAAATTCAAAAATATGGAACTTCTCACGCAAAATTTGCATTCCTTTATCCTTAAGCTTCGCTTCACTAACTACATCAACACAAATCTCTGCCCAGCCGTTCACGAAATGCCAAGGATTGCTCCACAAAGAGGCATTGACAATTAGACACTTTTAAGTTCACGTCCGGCTGAGTGTTTTACAGAAAGGTAAAGTTGTCCTGCCAGGCATGGAATACAATTATTGAAATATTGGAAGGTCGCACCTGGATTTATCTGTTCACATGCGGTACAACGATAATAAAGATATGCAAACGAATGCGCTTTTAACGAGGATACGACGATTTAAAAGCTGGTCGCCGCTTAAATTTTAATTTTCGTAAAGATTGCAGCATACTGTAGAGTTTATCAAGTATGAAAAGAGTTATTGAGAGTCGTCATAAGAATTTTTACTGAGTGTACATCTATTGTGGGCATGGTTCTTTAAGTTAACTCAATTACGTCACTATGTTGTCTAAGTATGTATGAGAATGCGCTAAAAAATTTCCCTCGCAGTGCGGATTGTTTTCGAATGCTCCGCAACAAATTAACTGTTGGCTCAAGCAAATTCTATCAAAACTTTTGGTCAAATATATAGTACATGATGTTGTTCATTCGTACTTTAAGGTATTAAAATAGATACCGCCAAACCATAGATGTGATTGTTATAATTAATTATTTGATTGCTTCGTTTCGTTACGTATCATAGTGTTTTCAACATTCTATTCCATTTAACAAATATATCGATACGTTTCAAGTTCAATTGGTTTTGTTTTGTTAATTTCAGATGAGTAACGGTGGCGTTTTAAGAGTGAAAAGTTCAGGCGAGCAGTCACACGGACAAGAAAGACCGTCGTTTCATCCACATGTAGCAAGTCCTGTCCGTTTCACGCCAAACGATCTTCATCGATGTTTGTACAGCAGAAACCAAGTAAAACTTTTGAGCAAAGAAGAATGGAAATATTCCCTTCAGCATGGCGACGAAGTTAACAAGTACTGTAAGTCCTCAGTATCATGTTGCAGTTAAAGTAAACTTCGTTGTAAATGTACTCATGAATATAATCAGTTTCGTCACTTTCGTCACAGCATATTCTATAGAACCGTCCTAGTCGCTGATTTTTACGTAAACGTATACATGTAGTTGGTTATCATCTACTTGTTTCTAAGCAAGAGTGGAAGAAATTCAATCATTAGAGTTACGGACTGGGGTTAGATCATTTTCACTTCCAGATCAAATAAAACCTTGAGTGCTCAGTAAAATAAGGTGTCGTTTTAACTTATGTCGGCGGAGTCTATAGATGGCAGAATCCAGTATTTTTGGACAATTTCAATGAAAGCTCTTCAGCAGTACCTTCTAGTGGTACTGTTTATTATACTGTACAAGATGGTTCTAACTTCTGAGTTTGTTGATGAAATCCTAAAGTGTGACCGTTCAAATGAAAGCTACCGAGCAGTACTTCCAAGTGTTATAGTGTGTATCATGCAGTACAAGGTGGACTGATCTAACTTTTAAGTCTGTCGACGGAATCCTAAAGTGTGACCATTTAAATGAAAGCTATTGAGAAATACTTTTCTGTGGTGCTGTTTGTTATGCAGTACAATATGGTAGTGTGGTTCTAACGTTTGAGTCTGTAGATGAAATCCTAAAGTGTGACCATTCAAATGAACGCTACTGAGCAGTACTTACCTGTGGTACTGTTTATTGTGCTGTACAAGGTGGTTCTAACTTTTGAGTCTGTGGATGAAATCCTAAAGTGTAACCATTCAAATGAACGCTACTGAGCAGTACTTACCTGTGGTACTGTTTATCATGCTGTACAAAGTGATTCTAACGTTTGAGTCTGTGGATGAAGTCCTAAAGTGTGACCATTCAAATGAAAGCTATTGAGCAGTACTTTCCTGTGGTACTGTTTGTTATGTTGTACAAGGTGGTTCTAACTTTTGCATCTGTAAAGTGTGACCATTCAAATGAAAGCTACTGAGAAGTGCTTTCCTGTGGTACTGTTTATTATACTGTACAAGGTGATTCTAATTTTTGAGTCTGTTGACGAAATCATAAAATGTGACCATTCAAATGAAAGCTACTGAGCAGTACTTTTCTGTGGTGCTGTTTTTTATGATGTACAAGGTGGTTCTAACTTTTGAGTCTGTGGATTAATCCTAAAGTGTGACCATTCAAATGAAAGCTACTGAGCAGTACTTTCCTGTGGTACTGTTTACTATGATATGCAAAGTGGATTTAACTTTTAAGTCTGTCGACGGAATCCTAAAATGCGACCATTTCAATGAAAGCTGCCGAGCAGTACTTTCCTGTGGTGCTTTTTATTATGCAGTATAATATGCGGGTAGTGTGGTTCTAACTTTTGAGTCTGTGGATGAAATCCTAAAGTGTGACCATTCAAATGAAAGCTATTGAGCAGTACTTCCCTGTGGTACTGTTTATTATGCTATTCAAGGTGGTTCTAACTTTTGAGTCTGTGGACGAAAACCAAAAGTGTGACCATTCAACTGAAAGCTCTTCTGCATTTATACTTTCCTGTATTTGTATTTTTTCTGGCGTTTAAGATAGTGGGGTCGGGGAGCCGCTAAAAATCGGAGCGCGAAATAGCGGGTAAAACCAGGGGGACTTGCAACCCCTTCCGTCAGCACCCGCAATATTTCTCCTCCGCGCGCGCCGCCTGTCCTTCGCTTTCCACTATCTGGAACAGACTCGTCCTCTATAGTATATTACAAAATCGGCGGAAATGTGACGTGGAACTGACTTTTTAAAGTTCAGTTAAAGGTTAAGCACTTTTGTTTATAATGAAAGGAACCCGTTGTTTGGTTCAGACATTAAATGAGCATCACACATGAGCTCACGGCGTCAGACTATGCATTGCTTAGCACTGCACTTGAAAAGTCGTTCATGCCCATGCTAGGAAACAGTGGCCATTGAAAATAGGACGACGTCGTAGTTACTGCCTAAAAGAACACCTTAAAATTAGCAAGACCTTAAAATTTGAGCGTTATATCTTGCTTAGAAACGAAGATACGGGTATGCAAGACTTTTGACATTCACTTCTATATCTCCGCTTGTAAGCAAAGGATAACGCTCAGATTTACAAGGTTTGATCATTTAAAGGTGCTCTCTCCAGCAGTATTGAAGGTTTATCCAAGCAACTAGTAGGTGATCTATTACAAGATATCATAAACAAAATACATTAACAGACGAATGGTACTAAGGCTAAACTGCAGCACAAAGTGCAATATTATTTAAAAATATAAATGATGCATGTCAAAGTCGCTGATACTCGCTAGGTAATCCCGTTATTGACAACGACTCATATAGTAAGTGTAGGATTATTATAATGCAGCTAATAAAACCGTGAACGTTTTAATATTAAATTGATTGTTTTGGAACCAATTTCAGTTCCCGCCGTTTCGTGACTTGTAAAGCCCTTTTATACCTTTCCCCTTCTATCCCTGTGAAAGCAACCCCTTGGCTTGCCTGAGCTCTGTTTACTAACTACAAGCACAAAACTTTGTGTTAAACATGAAATCCGAAGGCGGCAAGCACAAATGAGAAGTACTAAGTGCAATCAAGAGGGAATTATTATATAGGTTTACCTCAAATGGAACAAAGGAACGTTTTTACTCCGCGGCTGAACCGAGAAGAATGACTAACGCATGACCTTTCTGATCACATAACCCATACAGTGAAACTTTGGGACACCTCTGTGTGACACTTTTGGGTGACACTTCTCCGGGGCAGTACGCAGCTCTTACAAGGTCTTCTCTGATTTGCTGAGAAAACAATAGAACAAACAACACAAAAATGGACCCTAGCTCTGAAAACAATAGAGCTGCGTGATACCCAGGTCCAATGAAATTAGAGGTTGTTAAGAGCTGTGTGGTATCTGACTTCTCCTGGTTCCGGCCGGCAAAACGCTCATATAATCTTTATAATTATCGGGTTTATTTATTAGCTTCGCCACGAGATTACTTACACAATAGTACTACTGGTCAGTAAGATTATTTCTGATTATATGGCAAACTGGTCCACGATGAAAAGGAGGATTCTGATTGGTTCTCTGAGCGGTCTGAATTTTGCAATACGGACCGTTAAGATGGACCGCTCACGAACTCATTTCGCCGCATTCCTTTTATGAAACAATGAATGAAAACTGTTTTCTATTAAGTAGAAACATTTTTCCTCATGTTTGGCGGACAATTTTGGTTAAACTTTTCGCAAAGTGGCTCGAAAAATGCAAGAATATGCTTAGCTTTGGCGCGCGCGCGTTGGCCGAGAATGGTTGCATTAATTTATCGGCAAATTTTCAAAAACGCCATTATAATAAAAACTTCATTGAACTAGCTTGTTCGGTCCGTCTTGGGAAGTATTGGTCGAGTTCTTTTTTTGACCAATATTTTCCCAATACGGACCTCACGCTATTTCAATAACATCTATATACGATTATCAAGTCTATTTTGAAGTCTATTAAAAGGAGACCTCAATAACAGGGGCACTCCGTTCCTGGTCCCGATGGGGCTCCATTAATAAAGGTTCCACTGCATTTTATTTTATACTCTGCGATTTCTTGCCGTTACACCATTTAACAGCGATACTTTTGACGCTAGTTCAAGGTTTTATTGGCGCAATTTGTCCTTTTCCTCCAGGGTGCAAAGCATGTCACCAAGAGCAAGCAGAACAGTGCCGTATACACGGTCCTCACCAAACTTTCAAAATATCAACAAAAGTAAACAACAACAACAACAACAACTTGCAATGGAATAATGCTTTGGAGTCGTTTCCAAATGAGGTTGGCCTGTGCAAGTCTGGTATCCCTGGGGGTGATTATGGAGTATGCGCAAGACAGCTCATTCCCATGGGAACCTGGATTGGTCCTTATGAAGGAGAAGTAGTGAGACCTGAGCAAGTATCACTTGGAACAGATGCGCCATACATGTGGGAGGTATTTCTTTGTTATCATATATTTTTACCTCTGATGGGGGCATGTTCTTTTTATTTTAAATTAGCTGCATAACTTAGATGCAGGTTCCTCAGTCAACAAGGTATAACTAGAGGTTAGGGGGATCTAAGGGCGCGTTTTTTTTGGGACATACTCTGGCCGTTCCAAAACTAGAATACCTCTAAAGGAGGCGCAGTGGTCAAGTGGTTAACGCGTCGGACTTTCAACCTGAAGTCGGCGGTCGTGTTGTTTCCTTAGACAAGAAACTTTGCTCTATGCTGCTCTCTCCACCCAGGTGTATAAATGGACACCGGCGAAATAATGCTGGGGGCTAACCTTGCGATGGACTAGAATTCCATCCAGGAGGGAGAGTAGTAATATTCTCAGTCGCTTCATGCTACAGAAACCAGGTTAAGCTCCGGCAGTTGTGAGCAATGAGGCTTGTGAAGACTTACCTACCTTACCTAAATATTGCACCTATTCCTCTCATAAAATATGGAACGAAGTCGCTATTTTGACTATGTGTACCTGGAAATTTTTGACCAGAATATATATTTTTTTAAAGACGAAAACTTGTTTGTTCGTTTTCGATTGCCTTCATGGCAATCTGTGTACCCCCTTTTTAAATTATTTTATTAAGATCGATCATTCTTTCAACACTAGAAACAATAAGTCCTCCGTCCAGCTGCCGAAAATGAAATTAGAGTTTGGCCGCAAAAGCTTTTCTTTCCCAGGTGCTTTAATTTTTAATAAATTACCTTTAAACATTAGAAATTTAGAATATAGAATTTTATTTAAGCAACATTTGAACGAACTTTTTATATAACGTAATTATCTTATATTTTACCTTTTTTATTAACTCTGTACAGTTTATATTTTTAGGCTAAATATTTTATTTTTTATTTTTATTGTAACAGGACCCCATTGATAACAGTGCTTTTTTTGCACTGATGGGTTATCCTGGTAAAATATTCGTATTATTATTATTATTATTGGTTATATCTTGGTACGGATTCTATCCCGCATGACATCCCGCACTTATCAATCATTCGTCTTTGTTTCGAAGTCCTTTGGTAATGATAGAAGATCCTCAGAAATCTTTCGTCTATTTTTCCGTCAGGAGATAAATTACCGGTCAATCATTGACCAATCTTCAACAGTCTTTGGACACCGGTTGGAGAACTTCAAAAGGTTTTTTGGAAACGTACCGGTTCTGTACCTGTTCTGTACGGCAAGCCTGATAATTGACATTTCGTGTTTTTTCCTTTTTGTTTTTCAGATCTATCACGAAGGAAATTTGCTTTATTATATTGATGGACGAAATGAGAACAAATCGAGCTGGATGAGATTTATCCGCTGTGCGCGCCACGGCGGTGAGCAGAACATGTTTGCTTTTCAGTATTACGGCAACATTTACTACCGGGCATTTAAGGACATTCCTGCGGGGACAGAGCTACTGGTGTGGTATGACGACAAGTATCCTCATTATATGGGTATCCCAATGGAAATACGTGAAACCTGCCCCGGAGCTCCTATCGGTGAGTTGAGAAGGGAATTCAGGGGGATGAATCGTTTGAAGCTGCGGCAAAACCCCCGGAAGTGACTCCCACATAAAATTGACTTGAGTGATCATCGGAAATTTTGAAAGGAACCTCTAAACGGTCAGGTGGCACGAAGCTCTTTCGAGCCTCTGATTTTATTGGCCCTGGGTATCACGAAGCGTTATTGTTTCAGGGCTAGGATCCATTCTCCTGTTGTTTGTTCTATTGTTTTACCAGCCAATCCTGTGAGGCGTTTCGAGAGCTTCGTGCCCCCCCCCCCCCCCCTAAACGGTACCAGAAACACGTTTGGTGGCGTGGCGCTCATTAATTTTTACCCCTATATATAAGAGGTACCAGTTATTCCTGAAAAGTTGTACCTGTCACTTTTATATGGGAGCCCCCTCCCCCCCCCCGGGGGGGGGGGGGGGGGGGGGCAAAACCGGTGTTTAAATCATTTAGCACTCCCAAGAACGCCAAAACAAAAAAATGAAATAAATGCCTTCAATTTCGTTTCGTCAAATACCAAAAATCTAGTAATACCAAAGGAGAGGAAATTGGTACTGCTAAAGAGGTTTCATCTGAATGATCACACTTCAGGATTTCAGCAAACGAAGTCTAACTTAGACCGCGGTTTAAGAAATTAACGGATCTACACTACACATATGTCTATAAGTGGTCCATTTTAAGGATATAAATTGTTTTTCGAGTCTGTGTTACATGTCATTTTTATATCGGTGATCGACGTTTAAATATTAGGGTTGGGTCGATTGTGATTGGTTTGGTTTAGGTTCCTTGGTTCTCATTTTCTTATACACTGACTGTATTTCGTTAATTAACCTTCCTTCAAGATTCAAAACAACATCCTGAAATGATGATCGTGGTTCCACGAGAAAATGATCAACCAGGATCAACGTATGGATATCCGACATCGCACAGATCCCTGACCGACAATCCACAACCAAACCCTCATTTGTATTCAACACCTGTAAGGCCCACACCACCACCACGTGACAGATCACGTGTCCCATCACGTGTCAAGCATCGCTTTAGTCAGAATGCTTCCTTAGGAAGTGAAAGTTTACGCGCCTCACTAACAGCAGATAGTTACAACCCGGCAAGTCAAGTATCGCGGGCATATGACGACACACGTGCACCCACAAGAGTCAATGCACAAAAAAGGGAAGAATGTTCTTTATATGACGTCAGTCCCGCACGTGAAAATCAAGCTGACTCTCTTGAAACGAGGGGTGGTGTTACGCAACCGACGAAAACCAATGGTCATCATGACGTCATGAGTTTTCCTGGTTACGATGGTGATGATTCCAAGGTCGCGCCTCCTTTGGCTGAGGAAAGCCAGTCCAGGTCAGGTGATGAAGAAGATAACAGCTCAGATGGTTCCGATGGGAGCTTTTTCAACTGTGGACAGTGTGGAAAATCATTCGCTCAGCGGTCGGTATTGCAGATTCATGTCTGCCCCAACATGCCTCGCAAGCCCTATCATTGTGGTCACTGCTCGCAGTCATTTGATTATCCAAATGATCTGCGCATGCACGCTGTCATTCACGCTGGCGAGAAGCCATTTAAGTGCGGCTATTGTTCTCGATCATTCGCTGGAGCGACAACGCTGCACAACCACGTGCGCACACATACGGGTGAAAAACCGTTTTCGTGCGAGAGATGTGGAAAGACTTTTACCCAAGCTTCGCAGCTACACAAGCACGAGGTGATACCGGGAGATTGTATTCCATAAGACAGCTTAATTGCATGATTAAATTATCTTAGAATCTTTACTAAAGCCTGGTTTCCATATAACCGTAACTGCCCCGTAACTGCCGTAAGCGAGCCCCCGGTAGCACTGCGTCAGTGACCGGGATGCTACCATATACATACCGCAGGCAGCCGCAGTTGTGTGTTTCCATTTGTGACCGCATGACCGTGACGAGCTTTTGGCGCGGAAATGGCTGCGATTTGATTGGACAGTTCTAATCATGTATTGTCATAAAAACAATGCAACTCCCCCGGGATGTCGCCGGTTCCCGCCGGCATGGGTTTGCATTAAAATCTTGTCAAGCCTGCGGTGCCGTAAAGCCGGGAAAAGTTGAACTCAACTCAACTTTCCGGCACCGGGGACATCGTGCCGCCGGTCATCCCAGATGCCGGAACAGAATGTTTCCATTAAAAATAGAACTACCGCCGGTGTGCCCCAGTACTCCCGCCGGTTCGGCTTACGGCAGTTACGGGGTAGTTACGGTTATATGGAAACCAGGCTTTAAGGAAGAAAGGCGAAGCTAGTTATAAGGTGTTAACAGGGGTCCATAATGCAGGGATCGACTTAGGAAAAAATGTTTCTTTAGATTTTGTCCACCTTTCATATTATCTGTAAAACATGAGTAAGCAGCTCCTGTGTAGAAGATTAGTGGCTGTTTTATGATATGCGCGATAAGACTGGTCGATTTTCCTGTCTGTACAGTACGGCCCGCAAAATTTGAGAGCTGACATCAACCTACCAGCCCCTTTAAAAAAGCTGTTTTCTACATTCAAAATTATCCAGAGGAACTGTTTGGAGATAGCAAACAAAACAACTAGGTTAGCATGTACGGTTAGAAAAACTCCCTGCAATTAAATTAAGCTTAAGTTAACTTTGGCAAATAGGCCTAGACAGATTCTGCTCGACAACTTTTGAGCAACTTTTACGATTTTGAGCAACTTTTTTGATACTGAGCAACTTTTCGGAGAGTGAGCAACTTCCCAGCATCTTTTCTAAAAGTTCCCATATTTTTGGCATATTTTCACTATCTTTTAATTAAATTCATAAGTAATTGATATTTCAACATGTTGGGTATCATGTGTTGATAGGTTCCAAATATGGATGTGCCAAATATCATCGGATGTGCCGGATGTGACTCTATTTCCAGAATGGATATCCTGTGTTAATATTCCTGGGTATCCTGTGATTAGATCAGCTACCTTTTTCCATTCTATTATTAAAACTTCATATTACCATTAATTTGCAGACATTGAAATAATAGAACAAATGAATTTGAAGAAGGGTCAAATACTCAAATTTGACCGCAACATGTATTATTTGCTATGTTAGCAGCATTTCTCTTGTTTATTGGGCCGTGTGTTATTCATTGAGGTCACTTTACGATTTAGAAATTAAGTATTGTTCCACATAAGAACGATAGCAAACTTCATTGTTCTGCGGCATTAGCTCTTTCCCACATAGAATATCTTTGATTTCAAGAATAGAGGAGGAGCTGATGGTTAATAATTATATTTCATTATAAAAATAAAGAAAATCCATTTGCGTCAAATAAATTTTAGGAAATGTTCGTGCTTAACCAATCAGAATAGCAGAAGACAATAGCTAATAATTTTGCTTCTTTGATGAAGTTCCCCAAATACAATTTCTTCTAAAAATTGTATGTTGTGCGATTGGGTCTCAAATTACTTGAAACCTTAAAAAAATTAGACAAAATGCAACTTTTGGGAATATTTTGGGGCAACTTTTTAACAATTTTTGAGCAAAGTCTGTCTAACCCTATTGGCAAAGTTTAGCAGCAAATCAAAACGCATTGACAATTTTCTTGGGTGTATGCTTATTGTTTTTGTATCAAGCTTTTAGACTGCCAGCTGTAAAAAGTCAAACAATTAAAATAAAATTAATTCTGCATTAACAAAAGCGTACCTTTGTTCGTAAAAACTTCTCTCAGCGAACAACACAAAGCGCGGCAAAACTACTTCAAACTTATGATGCACCATTTCTTAATGTTTTAAACCCTTTTAATCTCGTAATTGACCGGAATGGGAAAGTTAGGGGAAGGGTAGGGTAGGGTAGGTGGGACGCGTATGTCTTTGATAGACTAACTCGGCTTTCACGATCCTTTCAACAATATTTACCTGGTGAGATGGTTGTCGTCATGCATATTTAGCAAAGCTGAAAGAAGTCGGGGACTGAGAATATTTTTCTTTGATGAAGTCCCGAGACTAAACTGAATACAGTTTAGGCACGGTTCATTTTTTGATCACCAATGACACATTATACCTAATGCGACACCTAATGCCGCAAATTTTCGCGCACGCGCTATTTTCGCGCATCGTTAAAAGTTCGTGACAATTAAACCCGCGAAAATTAGGCCACAAAAAAGGTGATAAAATAAAAGGTAGTGCCATCTACGTACCCTCCTTCATAAAATTAATTTGTTATTTTACCCTTAACAGTTCGACGCAACTTTTTTAACCGACAAACATGAAGATTTGTAAAGAAGATCAGTTTGGAGATCTAGAAAAAAGATTTTGTAATAGATGATGATGATGATGATGATGATGACGACGACGACAGTGGCGGTTTTTGGGGAGGAGCCCTGGGGTCTCTAACATACCACTGCCCCCCCCCCCCCCCAACCCTTATTCACTCTCAATTAATCACTCCGCACACCTACCCTTATTCACTCCCCACACCCTTATTCACTCCCCCACCCTTACTTACTCTCGTCCCCTCCCCCCGTACGATGAAGTCAGTTACCGCGAAAATTTAGTAAGCCAATTTTGGGTAATTTTCGAGAATTCTAAACCCCGCGAAAATAGAAGTGAATAAGTGTCAAAGGACCGTGAACGAAAATGCATGTGCTGATCATGTCGTTGTCGCGTGTTGTATCAGAAGGAAACCGCTGCAACAAACCGTTGAGAATGGCCGGATCTGGGTTTCCAGACCTAGATCAGTATTAATGCTTGAAGTGAAACAAAAGAAGCGGCAAATTGATCCTTACGGCAGAAAAACAGAAGCAGAAGCAAAAACAAATAAAATAAAATAAAATCAGCTGAGTGGAATATAATAGTGCCTAATATTTCGCTTTGCAAAACAAAGCTTCTTCAGGGGCTAATCATTTTTAGTGCTAGCCCCTGAAAAAGCTTTGTTTTGCAAAGCGAAATATTGGCCACTATTATATTCCACTCAGCTGGCTTTATTTTATTTTATTTGCTCCTGCTTCTGTTTTCTGCCGTAAGAATCAGTTTGCCGCTTCTTACGTAGTATCAGCCTTGCTTGCTCTATTTGTAAATAGAAGGCATTAATTTGTGGTATATCACAATTTAACTTGTCTGAAGTATCTGGAATAAAAAACCGAAAAAACAAAACTTTGCGGAAACTAAAAAAGGATACGGATGTCATTAGAACAACCTTTTCCTTTTTTTAGTTTCTGCATTGTCTTGAATTCCGTTTTCAGGAAACGGAAACGCGTATCCGGTTCCTTTTTTTCGGATGCATCAGCGTAGTGGAGTGGGGGCGAGAATCGAATATTCTGCGTCAGTGTTAATAGGTGGTTTGCAATCAATCTCTAGAGACATAGATAACAATAGTGAAACGAACAAATGCTGGTGGACGAACAAAAGGAGCTAATGAGAGAACTATTGTTTATGTCCACCAGCATGGCGGCGATGACGTAACATGAAAACCACCTATAGTGCATGACTGAAAATGGCCGCCTTATCTTGTTACCTTCGAATTGTCCCACGATTTGTTTAACAAAACAACTAGAATCTTGGAGTTTTAGTCATAACTTTTGAAAGAATGGTTGTTATTATGACATTTTATCGTTTAGAGTTTTAAAACCAGAGCTTTGGGCTTAGTAAATATAGGTGGTTTTCATGTTACGTCATCGCCGCCATGCTGGTGGACATAAACAATAGTTCTCTCATTAGCTCCTTTTGTTCGTCCACCAGCATTTGTTCGTTTCACTATTGTTATCTATGTCTCTAGAGATTGGTTGCAAACCACTTATTAAAGAACCATTATTATGCAATTGAGTTTTATTTTAGGATTTATTTAAAGACCGAACGCCACGCAACATTTAACTCTCCGCCTTTTTCTCGATTCATATGGTAATAATTTAAGATTAATTGAGAAGGCTGTTGCGAAATGGTGAATAGGTCAATAGGAGCACTAAATAAAAACATGCAAATAAGCCTCCCTTCGCATTGAATCGGCCTTCTTTGTTGTTTCATCAATGAACTGCAAGTTGTTCATAGAATTAGCTTTGATTTAAGTTGTACTATTATCGAGTTTGCCTTGTTACCTTTTCTTTGATCACAGAAAACGTTGTTCAGGGCGAAAGAACATAAACACAACGGAAACTAGTAAAGTGTAATAACAAAGGCGACCGTGTTGAAGTCAGTGAAACAGAACGGCTTTTAAAGGTAAGGATATTTAAATTTCTAGGCAGGACAACAGTCTATCGGAATGCATCCCCCAAGGAAGGAAAAGAAAAGAACTAAGAAGCGCAACAGAATGGAATTTGAATAAAAATGGGCTAATTCAAGCACAAAGAACTACGAAGGTATTTTGCACCGCAAACTTGAGTAAATTCGTTGATTTTATAGTGTTGTGGTATTTTTCTGTGTCTTACGCAAAAACTTTGATCAAGAACGTCAGTCGGCATGCGATGTGCTGACAAAACGCTTCGTTCCAGGGTGGTGATTGTACTAGGTATTCAAAGGCGGATTGATCATAATCTTCTCACGTCTTTAAAGTTCCCGACCTTTCTATTTTCATATATGTTGTGGTTCAATTTTACCCTTGGTTCAAATTTTATTTTTCTTTGTTTTGGGCTATGGTAATGTATGGTAATGAGTTTTAAACAAAGGAAAATAACATTTGAACCAAGGATAAAATTGAACCACAACATATATAAATTTTTCTGTTTTAAAGGGGTAGTGTTTACAAGAAATAAAAAATCCATTTGATTCTAAATACCGCACTAAACTTGCACTAACTTGATTGTAAAGGCCTATTCCTGTGATACAGACATCAATTTTGGAAGCGGGAAAACAGCTGTTTACTTTCAACGAGCTGTGTTAACGGCTGCGTAAACGTGCCGCTCGTGAGCAGAATACACGCGCGAAATTGCGCAAGATATTGCGCTCGTGACTTCACGCGCGGAGAATCGAGCGTGTGCATGCGTGCGCGTCTAGTGAAGAGTACAAAATTCGTGAAAAAGATTAAGGCATACCAGAGGACCTGTTAGGGTTTATGTATGCGTTTAATTTCCAAGCTACTTGGTTCATCTTACAAAATGTCATATTTACAATTTTAATATTCGGCATACATCAAAAACGGTACGCAACCTTAGAAATGTCTCTTTCTTAATCTACGAAAATGTTAGGATATTTACTTTCACACCCATCCAGGCACTTTCAAGACGGAAAATTCTCTTATTTTCTTATTACTTTTGCTCAAAAAACTGAACTGATTCTTAAAAAAATTATTTGCCACTTTTTAAAATGCCGAAAATATGTTCTTACTTATTTATGTTCATTGAAAAATGTTCACCGGCTTCGCATCCACTATCATGTTCTTATCAGAAGAGGTATGGCTTCTTCGTATGATATTGACATTTACGGCTCATTTTCTCTTTTTCTTTACGCCTGTGCTAGGCAATCACCAGGAATTCTCTGATGTCTGCTAAGCTGGGAGCCCTGCGTAAAATGTTTCCCGCACTTCTCGCACACGAACGGCTTTTCTCCAGTATGTGTTCTGATGTGATTGTTTAAGGTAGTCGCGCCTGCAAAAGAGCGGGAACAGTAGCCGCACTTGAATGGCTTCTTACTGGCATGACTGACAGCATGCGCGCGCAGCTGGGCAGGATGAGAGAAGCTTAGCATGCAGTGGCCGCATTGGTATGGCTTCTTAGGAGACTCGTTACAGACGTGAACTTGGAGCATGGTCCGCTGGGGAAAAGACTTGTTGCACTGACCGCATTTCCACAGGCTCATCTCTGTGATTGTCGAAAACATTGGCTGTTGGGGTTTTACTGGGCCGTTGTGACCGTCTTCGCTGTTGTTGGGTGAAGTAGTATCACTTCTAAGGCTCTCTGGAGAGGGCAGCGGAGGCGAGGGAGGGTACAACTGTGGCCTGCCACGGTTCATAGCGGATGAGAAGTCGAAGGCGGATGCTACTTCACTCTGTAAACCGTTCAAGGGTTCTCCACTGACTGCTTTGGTAGGAGAGTGTTGCTGCTGACTATCCGGTGAAGAAGGACTGGTAGGCGAAGGTACTGAGCTGGGAGGGGTGGGTGGAAATTGATTGGCCTCGGTTGAGGGACACTCTTTCTCTTTAGAGATAACAGTCTCTGATTTCTCTGGTTGGTTGTTTGGACCTATTGAAAAAATACGAAAGAAACGTTAATATTTTGTGTCATACACTTAGCCGTTGCCGAATATAATCACAGTGATTTTACGCTCTTCTCGATTTCTCCTCTCAAAGCACTTACCACTTGCTGCAACTGCACCAAGATCAAAGATGTTGCTGGGGATCCCAAGGTACTGTGGATATTTTTCATCATACCACACCAGCATTTCTTCTCCAGGTAAAATGGATTTGAATGAGCGGTAATACACTTTTCCAAAGTACTGGAACGCAAACAGGTTTTGTTCCTTTTTATGCCTTGCGCAGCGGATGAAACGCATCCAGCTTGAAATCTTTTCGTCACTTCCGTCGACAAATCCCGCCAATTTATTGTCTTTAAAGATCTAAATGTTGCAAGTAAAAGAGGGAAACTAGATTAGACTAAAATTAAGACTTTTTATATGGCCATTTTTCTGCACTCACAAGTGCGTCGTTCACTTTTCGTTTGACAATAAATAAAGAAACCAGTGAACTACTCGTACTTTTAAGTGTACTTTTTTATGTAGAAGAAAAGCATAGTGTGTCCCACATACAAAGGTCCTTGCCATTTGAAGGTTCACACTTACGCCATTCGAGTGTGTATCTGCCAATGGCGTACCCTTTCACTCCCAAAAGTGCCCAAAACCAAAATACAAGAAAAATCCCAAATTTCATTTTGTAAAATATTGAAAAACAAATGGTACCATGCAAAAGTACTGCTGAAAAGCTTTCATTTAAATGGTCACACCATAGGATTTCGTCGACAGACTAAAAAGTAAGAACCGCATTACATGTCTTTATAACTCACAACTCACAACTCACAAATCTACATACCTCCCACATGTACGAAGTATCAGCTGACGAGGACAGCTCCTCAGGTTTCAAAAATTTTCCTTCATAAGGACCAATCCATGCACCGTAAGGAATCGTTCTCTTGGCGCAGATACCATATCCAGCCCCGGGAATACTGGATCCGCACAATCCAACTTCCGGCGGAAGTGATTTCAGAGCTAGCGGTAGCTGGGAGGTTTGTTGAGATGCGGGTTTTTCGTGCTTGTGTAAGGGACACTGAAAGTTCGGATTTGCTGAGCTGGCGTCACACCCTGAATTAGAAAACGATGCAATATTAACGATTATACTTCAATAATAAATTAACAAGCCAGTGCAAAGAGAGAAAAAAAAAACATACCACAAACACGTCCGAGCAGTTGTTGGCGATTTAAATAATTGACAGTCAAAGGTAATAAGTACGTAGGCAAATATTTAGATTGTCGTGAGTCAATAACTGACAATACTGGTAAGTTTCGCGTTTCTAACGCTATGTGTAAATTCTTGCGTGATTCAGTAAAAACTATCGAAGGAAGGTTTAAGCGGAGCGAACGACAGGAAGGAAGTCGTTAGCATCATACTTACAGAAACAAGTATTTCCCTGTCTCTTTTCAATCAACTCTTGCATATTGACTGGGGTGAACACTTGTTGTGTTGAAAAGACATTTCTGCACATCATCCGCAGCGAATGATCGCTTTTTAGACGACTGAACGGGGACCGTTTGTAATGGCGATAAAGACATCTTGGCTCTCTTAGCCACAGGTTCATGGAGTCCACCCTGCTTTCGCAGGTTCTCCAGAAATGGATTGATTACTTGTTGCGCCTGGCAATAAAATATAATTGTAACGATTAGAATAATCTAAATAAGCGCTGTTTTTAGCGACAATATAAAGTGAAATTCCGAACTGTTATGGGTTTATAAGCGCGCGCAAACCAAAAGACATTCTGCACGTTCTATTTTTTTTGGCTTCATTTGATGCGGTTTCTTTTTCGGCCTGTACAATCTGAGAGCCTGAAATATGCAAATAACTTGAGAAAAAAGACATGAAAATGGAATACAGTTTTAATTGACAAAACATCGTAATCAAAACTCGCTTTACGCGCGCGCTGTAAAAGATAAAATGGAAATAATTATCGCAAAGTATATAAAACAGTGCGCAAAGTCGCGCTTCTGAAAACATTATTCCAACCAGAGAGGTTAGAAAGTTTTTAATTCTTTGTCAACATTAAACTAGCTAATCCGTGAGTCCGCTACATTAAATATTCACAAACGTCTCATCTGATTTTCAATTACCGAGAGCAATGGAGCAAATCGTTTTTCTTTTTTTTTCGGAATAATGAAGTGAATAAGCATTGTCCTGAAGTGTTTTTGGAATTTTTCGTAATTCTATTTCCTTCCCGCTCGAAAACACTCTTGAATCTTAAAAGAAGGTTGAGAAGGCTCGAAAAAGTGAAAATTTGTCTTTTAAAAGGAAAAAGGTCCAAAAAACACCATAAAATCAATGCACTTTCGCTCTATTGTTTTTCCCCTTTAGAAGTTCACTGTCCTACATAATTAGCTGTGCGAACCTACTTGCAGCGTCTTTCTGAAATTTTTGCACGCAAAACCTCACAAGAAAAACGACTTTTGTATGTTTATAATTGATTACAATCGGATGATATCGAAAATTTGATACCATTTGATAAAAAAATGGCAATTGCCGTACCTTCGCAGGAAACTCAATTCGCTGAGGCGTAACTGCTTCAGTGAGCGAAGGGTGAAGAAACGAAGCAAACTCTAGCAGACGTTTTGCGCTTTTTTTCAAACTAAAACTAAACCAAACTGTCAAAAGTGACGAAAATGTGCGAAAATTCGTATTGACAAGTGTTGTCGTTTGGCTTCTTTCTTAAAAGTGGACATTCTGTGAAAAATTCCGTCGCACCCAACTTGTTCACAGCCAGCCGTCTAAACTAGACCAAACTACGTTATCTCAAAACACCTACCTTGTTTTCAAGCTCCATTTGTAACACCTCAATTCGTCACTGTTCAAATTCCTTCGCAAAGATTTTAAATGATACTGGCTTGATGGTCTTAAATGGGGCGCTTCTAAACTTTAGGGAGTTTGGCTTGTTTTAAACGTTCCTAGCGCACATCACTGGAGCTCCGAATAAGTGATTAGTTTAAAGAGACCGAAGATCAATTTACCGAAAGGCTGTGTTATGTATATGCATGTTTATGCAATATTGACAGCTTCTGAAGACAAATGAAGTGAATTATTTCACGGAGAATTACCACCAATAATACGAAGGGAGACAAAACAGCTAAAAGCTTTTGTATTGTCGCATCTCTTTGCGCTTGGCCGCTGTACCGAGATATTTACAACACAATAACACTTTACTGGACTTTTTAACTTTCAGCTTAGGATTTATTAGTAATTCATGCAGCCTACTTGCAAAAATAATTTATTTGAACAGAAACGATGGTGTGATGCACATCTTTCTCATTCGGCAGTCTCCGATCAGGGTGACTGCCCATGCGTAGTACCCGCAGACGTATCCAACCTTATCTCCAACCGATAATGAAAACTAATGTGACCTTCGCAATTTAACTTCAAAAAAATATGCGACAAAGGGGTTTAATAGCTCACTTTACATGACCTAAATAAGCTTTGGAAGTGCGCAAACAAATATACGGCAGTCCGAAAGCGTCCTTTAATATTAAATTGTCTGTATTGGGTGTTAAAGTGTTATAATTTCTAGGTTGTTGGTGTCCATAGGGGAAAAGAACAACAAAAGGGTTTCAAGGGTGGGAGAAATAACGGGTAGATAAGAGATCACGTATTAAGTGATCTCAAAATGTCTTGACAAACAACGTTTCCATCTTTGGAATATACAGCGCATCGCTTAGGAAAGTAAAAACACGAAACATGTGAATCGTTTTTACTGTTCAAATATTTCGATTTTTACTGAATTGAATTGTCATGATTCCAATAGAAAATGCCAAGTTAATGAGCCATAAACACAATGAAAAACAGATTAATTCTATGGTAATATTTTTGAAGAAATAGAAGGTAATTAAACTGAATTTTTTTCTTTTATAGAATATAGGGCGCCGACAGAGAGAAAACTAATAACAACGATAAAAGGCAGTTTTAACTCAAAGTTTTCCGCCATCATCATCTCATCTAGACATCTAAATTCAAATACCCTATCAGACCCAAGACATTTACATAATGCCTCAGAATTTAACTGACAACTGAGAGTTAGGTCGCGCATGGGTAACTATGGACGCATCTTATGCATTTGTCCCCAATCCTTCTCCCAGGTCACGAACATTGCACAGAACAAACGCCGCAGTTAACAAATAAAGGAGATATTTCTCGGA
>JAJLRJ010000003.1:3884543-4059543 GCA_024195265.1 Dendrophyllia cribrosa
TTGGCGACGACAGTGATGAAGATGAAACAACAGATACTGCACAACAAAGTGAAAAAGATGAAGACGACAGTGAGGGTGACGATGACAGCGAGGATAACGATAATTAACTATTATAGCGCGAAAGCGCGCGTGATATCGCCTATTATAATTCAACACATTGATACACTGCCCAAATATGGTAAAAAAGTTATCGATCTGATATGCGTTATGTCTACATGACGTATAACCAGCGATGGCGGTAAATTTCGCATTTTGAAGGAAAGTGAAAATGACTGCTGCCTGCAATTTCGTGTTTTGGGGCGAAAAAGTGCGTGAACTATTAATTAAAAAAGGGAAAAGAAAGAAAAAAGAGAAGAAAAGAAAAGAGAAAAAATATTGTTCACATGATTGGACAAAAAAAGGCGCGAAATTTTCGCGTTGTCGCGGTCGCAGTGTTGTTTCTTGGCGTAGCTGAATGAAAACTGGTTCAAAGTTTAACCGCTCGACAAGGAATGAATGAAGGAGCACAATTTTCGTAAAATTCCTTTGGTAATCACCTCTGGAATATGGTATAGACTTGATACTTCCTCAGAAAAGTTTCTGATCTCGTCATTACGGCTGTGGGAGCTAAAAAACGAGCAAGTTTGTAAACAACATTGATCGACTCAGCTCGTACTTCGATGTTTGAAAATTTGGTGCTGATGGAAGGGAATAAAAAGCCAAATCAACTACAGGTACGATGTTTTAACCGTTTCTTGTATCCTTTAGCTGTGAATTTTTGTAAGACATAAGCTTACTGTCCACACTGCAGTTCTTTCCGACTTTTCGCCGCTATGTTTAGGTTCGTAGCTGTGTGTTTGTTCAATTTGTTTTGATTCTGAATTGAACTTTTTAAGATACGAAACACTTGTAACTAAGACATTCTATGCCATTTTACTGTGTTTTAATTCTTGAAGTCACTACTCTGTCCCGTTCTTTAATTTGAGTAGACGAAAGCTCTTCGTAGAATTAACTCTCAACTGATTGTGTACGCTAAATTAATTTTAGCTTGGCAAAAGTTTCGGAATTCGCTGCGTGTTGTTTAAGAAATGGTGCGAGGTAAAATATTGTTGTTAGCCTTTTTACTTAATGAAAGGTTGTATATCTCAATGAATGTTTTCTCGAAACTGTGATTTGTTATCAATGTGTTGAATTATAAAACAGTTATAGCGTTCAAGCTTGCACAATATTGACAAAGGCGCCACTTTCATTTATGATGTGTGATGTTGCAAGTTTCGCGCGGTAAAACATATGTAAGCTTGCGTGATATCGCCTAATTTTAGCCGACTCGGCCTACGGCCTCGTCGGCTAAGTATTTATAGTGGTTATGATGACGACGACGACGGTGATGACGACGACGACAATGACGACAGCGGTGGCAGCGTTAGCGATGCTGTCAATGAAGGCAACAATGATGATAACAGCGAAGAAGTGCAAATAAGTGACATTCTGTGTACTACCAAATCTGGTAGAACATGCAGGACATGGAAAGGACGATATATGTATTATTGATTCTTTTAAACAAGGTTAATATCTGACTAAGGAAAAGCTGAGAGTTATTTATAATCCACTGTTTTACTGTTTTGCCGTTGGGGAGGGTCACAATTTTTTTATTTGAGTTTTTGGAGGGTCAATTTTTTTTAAACCCTTTATGGGGGTGGGCCACAACTTCTTGGCCAAACTTTTTCTCAGTTTAGTGGGCCTCCCCCCCCCCCCCCAGTAAATAATGACCGGTCCCTTATGGGCATCTAGCTTAACATGGACTTAACGAGGGAACCGATTCTTTAGCGGAACTACAACTTTTTAGTGAAACAAAAGAAACGGCAAACTGATCCTTACGGCAGAAAAACAGAAGCAGAAGCAGAAGCAGAAGCAGAAGCAGAAGCAGAAGCAGAAGCAAATAAAATAAAATAAAAGTGGAATATAATAGTGCCCAATATTTCGCTTTGCAAAACAAAGCTTCTTCAGGGGCTAGAGAAATAATATTTTAAAACATAGGGCGCCAAACAGTTTTATAATGTTAGTTGGGTACTCGAGTACTAAATACTTTGACACTTAAATAAAATTGATTTGATTTTTTTTTATTTTTTCACTAAGTTTATACAAAAGCTTATTACCGTAAAATCTCTATTAAGCCACCCCTCTCAAATAAGCCGCCTCCCCTCTTTAGAAAAAGACATTCTTTTTTAAGCCACCCCAACTCTCCCCCTTAATTACTTCAATACTCTTAACAGGTATAAACCATTATATAGGGAAAAATAGTGTAATTGTAACATTAAAGTTTCATCCTGAGATTACGATACTTGAATAAAGTTCATATCATATTATATCCTGATAGTGTACATCGTGCTGCATTTTGCTAAATCAATAAGCCCCCCCCCCCCCCCCCCCCCCCCCCCCCCCCCCCCCCCCCCCCCCCCCCCCCCCCCCCCCCTCTCTAATAAACCACCCCTCGACAGTACCTTAATTAAATAAATAAGCCACACGTTTCTGGCTTATAGGATTGTAAAAAAATGTTTTAGTTGTATGCCCTTGTATACGCCTGAACAAACGACTCCAATTTTCTGTTAAATCTGGGAAATAATTTCAGCTATGAGCTTGAATTCGAGTTCTTTGAGCAAGACATGACTTTTCGAAGGAAAATACGCATAAAATTACTGATGGGTAGTTTCCAGAATTTCTGAGATTGAATTATCTTCTTCCATTTGCTCGCTTACTTGCGGCTATTGTTCGGACTCTAATTCAACTATATAAAGTCAAAATATTTTTTTCCACCGACAGAAACCTAAACCAACTAACCATTTGAATTGCTCGTTCAGACCCAAAGATATTTTAAGTTAGCTAGCTGTCTCTGCGTATTTATTCACAAATGTTTGCACTAGCAGAGAAACTAAACTTAATCTTGATTATTTTGTCCTGCAAGCACTGAACAGCTGAAATATCTGATTCCAACATCGTTTGTTTTTACATGAAACTTGAAAAATTCATTTTCAGTCAGTTAAAAGTGATAAATACAAGTCGAATGTACAGAAACTTCACTTGTAATCCTCGCTTACGGAAAAACGATTAAACAACTTCAACACCCAGTTGCCGTGAGTTTTTTTTTCAACATGAGAGAAATTGTGGTCGTCTCAATATTTAGGTTCACTAGGCCACTAGTGTTGTAATAAAGATGCCCATCTCTGTTAACTGGCTTACAAATATATGCACCGCTTTCCCCAATTAATCCTAAAAAAGACTAAAAACGTCAACTGTAAATTCAAATTTTATTTGTTATATAACATTTATATTACAAAGGAAAAAACAAATCTCTAATTACTCTAAAATTCATCCAAGAGTTAACGCTTTTTAAAGCTTTTTCAAATAAAAAAAGTCGTTTGAAGGTAATAATGGTACATTTTACATTAGATTTACATACTGTACAATTTTTTTTTGTTCGGATCTAGTTCCTTCCAGAAGGTTCTTGAGCGGAGGAGGCAGCTATACGAGAGTGACGCTTTTGCAAACGTCACTGCGTTTGATAAATTGTGTTGTCCGATCTAGAGCGGATTACAATTGAGTGTTGAAAGTAATTTCTTAGGTTTTGCATTGCAAAGGGTTGTGATTGGCTAAGAAAGCTTGCGCCACTGACTTTTTCAACCAATCAGAAGTGAAACCAAAACCAGTTGCGACTTGTTTACCGGCGTTTTCCCGCGCTTGGCGGCGGCTACATGTATTTGATTTGAGTACTGATTGGTTCAATGGATTGTCTGCGTCTGTTGTTGTTGTTTTTTTAACACTATAGTTTATTTTTACATACCACAATCACAAAAAAGTTACATGTTACATGTTATGCGACTTACAAAATTACAAATATCTACATTATAGAATATAAATAACAAAATTTACATGAGACCTACAGATAGTATTTAAACATAACAAAGAGAAAAAAAAAGGAAAAATGACAATGAAACTAAACGTCTGTCAGCCACAATTTTCAATACAGTACTGTTCAATTAACTTAGTTAAGAATTCATCTAGGCCAGGTTTTTTTGTCGGGTTTTTACAAGTGTATAAATATTTCTTTTGCAATAAAATTAATAGACGCTGTCTGCATTTAAGGGGATTTGGCAATTCGGATGGAGTGGAGTCTTCAAGTGTGTTGAATAACATTTGAAAGTTGTATCTTTGTATTATGATAATCATTCAACTATCTTAAAGTCTTCGTAAAGAAATTAGTCGATTAGTTACAATGTATAAAAGTATAAGTTCTATGAGTCTGGATTGAAGCAGGGTATATTTGGGTTTGCTTTCATCGCTTTTGGCGACTCGTTCTTCTTATTTCAAGATAATAGAGCAAGCTTAAATCTAGCCTGCGAATACAGCCGCCTCTCATCGCTTCCGGCCGCTAGGAGCTGCTAGGAGCTGCTAGGGGCGTTCGCGGTGGCCATACTCATGAAACACGGTATATCATGCGGGACACTGCATGTCCCGTTTCTACGGACGGTTTCCGTGATTCCTATATTTCTAACGGGGTTCAACTGTGACGAACTGCTTAAAAATGCTCACACTTTGTTACATCTGTAGAAAAAAAACCCTGCGAAAACGCAGAAAAGGATTACAATTCATCTTGTATAGGAGACAGTTTTACCATAACCACCCCACTCGGGTTAACTTTTGCCTTGAAGCTTTTCTTGAACGTTCCCAGGTTTTTGTGTTCAAAAAGATCTCGGGCCTTCGCCAGTGATGTAGAGAGACCAACCTGAAAAAAATCACACAGATAATGCTATATTTAGACGGGAAAGCTACATCATTGTCAGATGGTTATATGTACGTCATTTCATTTACTGGGGAAGTGGTCATATATAACAAGTACACTCGAAAAGGGCCCAACAAAAATAATTGCACCATTTTTAACACAGCTACATCCTTCAAATTTGATGAGTAAAATCTTCCAAGCATCGTAAGTTTTCAATTCACAAATATTAGAAAATTTAAATTTTACCAAAATTATTTGGCACTGGATAAAACAAACACGACATATTTGCCCTGATTACCCGTGATCCCTCAACATAAAAATCCCCATGATACGGTTCCTTTAAAATTACATTCTGTACTTAGATATAATAGTTCACATCCGGGCAAACCGTTACCATAACGGCAGTACCTCATCGAAAAAAGCCTCGATTTCATATGGTTGATCATGCCTGCGACTGAATAAAACCACGGCTACTGATCCGTCAGACAATGACCGACACCACACCTCGGTGTACTGTTTGAAAGTCTGAAAGAAACAACCAAAAAAAAAAACAACAAAAAAAAGAGAGTTAGAGTATTTGTCAGTTAAGTGTCAAAATTAATTTAGCATTCGCTTTGGTTTTGCATTGTACGCTTTGTGATTGGCTAAAAAATCTCGCGCCACTTTCTCGACCAATCAGAAGTAAAACCAAAACCAATCGTGACTTGCTCGCACGCGTTTTCCCGCGCTTGGCGCCGGCTACATGTATTTGCAACGAGTTTTGATTGGTTTATTGAATTTACTGCCTCTGCTTTTATTGGACAGAGTGATTCTTTGTCTTGCGTCACTCAATTGAATGAATAAGCCACCCTGCCAACTCCTGATCCATCATTAACACATCCTGATCGTAATTTCCAATAGTCTTACTCGTTCTCACGTTATTGCCTCAGTTAACTATTATTTTGTGTTTTAGTACCTTCAGAGCGCGAATAATTGAGAATGATAGGAAGTTGTTTTTACTTAAAAAAGAATAATAAAGTCGTTTTCGGGAATAAAAGAATAGAATAACAGTATACGTCTATAGTGAAGTTTCGTACTGTTATAGGAAATTAAAATAGCACGATTTAGCCTCTTAATTAGACTTACTTGCAAAACTCTACGTCCCATCTTTGCGAGTTTATCTTGATTGACGTCTATTACCTCTCTGATGTAAAAAGAAAAAGAAAAATAATACTTTCACAAGCCAACCATTAACTGCTTTTACTAATGATGTTGTACATAGAGTGCTCAGTGTACGGATCGGAAAAATAAAATAACTTTTTTTCTGGCAAGGTTCTCCTAAGGTTTAATTAATCAGACGTCATACCTAGATCTGGTAGTATTAAACATAATGTTCCCGACATTTTCTGCAGACTGACCTTGTGTCCGACAAAAATGATATCATTGTAGATCATAGATCATTGTCAGGAATCAAAGATTGGGAGAATCAAGACATTAACAGGGAAGGGGAAGTGTGAAATGTTTGTCGTATGTAGGGTCAGAGTTTGACAGCCTGGGCAGCATATCCCTACCCAAACTTGGGTTGAGTACCCCCACCCTGGTTTTGGTAACGATGTACAGCACTTCAAAACAACGCTGTTTTCAGTCTAAGTACAGCTTGTGATAATAGTTAGTTATTTTTCTTACTTGTTCAATAAAATCTCGCTGGCCCAAGGAGCAATGTTTCGCAGGTCATTTGACATCATAAGGGGCTATCAATAGATAAACAGTCAAGGTGAAAAGTTAGATCTGTGGTCAATCCAATGGATTCAACAATTGAAACTCCCTGGTTCTAGGATACCTGGGACCGGTTGTTCGAAAACAGGGTAACGTTAACCTGGGATTGAAACTTAACCGAGGATTTAATGTCTCCTGTTAGAAATATTTTCAAAAGCTAATTTTAAGCTACATTCAAAGACAAGTTAAAGTCAAAACTAAACAGCAAAAATACTTTGGAAAAATCTCCATTGATGAATTATTTAAGTGGAATCGAAATTGACGCTAACACTGTGTTAACTTAATCGTGCTTTGAACAACCCAGCCCTGGATGGTATGATAGTCCATAATGAACATGAACAGTTTCCATGAACAGTTTCTAAGGCGGACATCCTTGGGACTAGCTCTAATTTTCCGCTTTAGAAAGGTGTCCGTATTTTAGAGAATTTAGCTACAGACAAACAAGTGATATTTGGATGGGACCAGCAAACCACTTATTTCTACCTTACAGGGGTCAGTTGACTGTAACACCAAGAATTCTGTTACGTTTTCGTTTTTAGTTCACTGGTACTTATTAAACACCTGGGTGGAGAGCGACAACATGAAACAAGCTACAATACAAGACAAAATTACTCGAAACACTTGGCTCTAGGTCAGAACTTGCCATTCAACGTGTGTGGCTTTCCCTCCTCCTCAATGTCGAGTCAAACTGCTTTAAACATTGCAGGTCATTATTATCAACATAATGGACCGAAAGAAGTGTTTCAACATTAAAAAATTGTGTCCAATATTGTAGGTTTCTCGGCTTGTCTCAGGAAAACAAGAAACCAGTATTTGAACCGCCAACTTCCAGATCAGCAGGGTTCACATTCATGCAGTGAACAATCAAAATCCCCAGTCCAAGATGACTGATTTCAAATTCTCACATTTCAAGGACATAACAATAAATTAGTCAGAGGGGATGTTGAAGTTTCAATTTGATAAGTTAATGAAGGCTTTTAACAAACAAACAGACATTACTTACCGCAGCCAGAATTGCCCATATTGCAAATTGTGATTTAGACTGTTCATAGCTGAGACTGAAATCACCAATCAGTAGCTGTAAAATGAAAAACAGAAAATAACAAGCCAGAGACTCAGTGAGTATTTATTACATGTACGGTGGGCTGTTCTAGACAATACAATACACTCACACTGATTGTAGGGGAACAAATAATAGTTAGCATGCGCAGATTGAAAAGAGAGGAAAGCAACACTTCAATACTTTTTGCTTTCCATAATCTGAGCGCCAGTAAAAGAATAGGTGCCATTTAGGCAATAAATGAAAATCAAAAGGAACCATACCAAAGATACCAAAATCTCACTTTGTAGCGGCAGATTTAACTTTATATTTACTCATAAATGCATCAATTGGCAGCTTCCACCTGGGAGCCAGCACCGGGGACCTGGGAAATTGGTCCAAATTGCCATTAAATCTTATGAAATCCCCCTGGGTATAAGGCAAAATAATTCTAACAAATCCGAGACGTGCATCACCCAACGATTCAGTAGCCACACAGCTCTTTAGAACCTCTAATTTCATTGGACCTGGGTATCACATAGCTCTATTGTTTTCAGGGCTAGGGTCCATCGTTGTGTTGTTTGTTCTCTTGTTTTCTCAACAAATCAGGGAAGACCTTGCAGGGGTTTCAATAGAACCCGGCTACCGGCGGTGTACCGTCGCCTACTTCACCTCTCACCGCCGGTTACCAGACTGCCCTAGTGGGATGGGACCTTACGTCCCCTTATCTGTCACAGCTGCCTATTATACCTTGGCCAGCCGCCTACTTCATTATTCTTATTGAAACCCCTGACCTTGTAAGAGCTGTTTACTGCCCCTATCAGTTAGCTATCCCCCCTAATGATTTTTGTAGATGAAGCATACAATCAATTGTAATAATTGAAGGGCCGAGAGCATAACCAACCTATGTGGAATTTTTTTAGGCCTAGAGACTTAATATTTTCCGGACTTAATGATGTCTTTCAATCACTGAACGGGCCTCATACACGTTGGCTTACACACACGCTACAGAGACGATGTGTTGCCGTAGTGAGCTCACGATAGATAAGCGAGCCAGACGTGCGTAAATAACAGTATTTTCGTTCAGGTTGTTGGCACTGGTCAGAAGTATTGCAGTCGCGTATTCTCACGGCCAAACTGCTTTGAAATGGCTTCGAAATTGCGCTCTGAATGTACAGTCAAAGCACTGGAGGGCCAAAACTCTGCTTTTTTCAGGTGAAATTAGTGAAATTCCTTAGGGTTAATGCAAATTCGACAAGGGTTTGTGATATTAGTCACTGCACGATAAAATGAGGCAAATCTGATCGAGAAAAAATAAAAAAGGTCTAAAATTCCACATGGATTGGTTATGCTCTCGGCCCTTCAATTATTATTGTTTGCCATTTTCTTGCCCTGTTGGAGTCTCAGGCATTGGAAAATGACATTTTTGTGAAAAGTTCATGGCCTATAGAACTTGTATGCAGAGTGAATGTCCTCCAAGAACATCCCCGAATTGTCATGTGGGTAGACAGCTGACCTCACATTACAAATCCCCTGGTCCCCTGTTACTTTTGCACAGGGTCATCCCTGGGGTGGGGGTGTTACTCTACCTGGTCAGGGTCATTCCAGTTTCCTGGTCCTGCGAAAGGAATCATCTCATGCTGATGATCGCCATACCAATCAATGATTCTTAGCAGACTGTACCAGGAGTCCTTCAACAAACAAATACAACATTAATAAAGTGCATCATCATTTGTCTCACAATGTAGTCATTCAGGATGTAAATCGCGAGGTTTCAACTGTTTACTGCTAGTCTTCATCACGTGACAAGGTCACCTGATTGGTACCACAATGGTCAGCTGTGATTGGTGTAACTTGATCTTCAGTATTCCAGTGAGATGCTGTTCTCTCTGCGGTCTGCTTTTGTACCGTACATTACATTAAATGAAGTGAATGAATGGAAAGACAAAACCACACACTAAAGACTACTCTTTTCAAAAAGTTATGACCATTTTAGTGTTAGATTGCACACTGCAAGTAAATTTCGTCTCACCTGTATATCATTATAGTTACGCCACAAGTTACAGTGCTTTGCTATCAGTTGGTAGTTGGGCTAAAAGGAGGGAAAATAATAGAATGATTAAACGTAAAATCCCTATGGTTATACAGTGAACTCTTTCTAAGCTGGAAACCTTCAGGATCAGCTAAAGCTGTCTGCCCTAGAGACGTGTCTGTTGTAGGTAAAATCCGTTCTCAGGATGAGCCATTATTCAATATAGGTTAAATGTACCCAGTGTTCAAATCTAGGTAAGCTAACCCTAGTCTCCTACGCAGCCGTTATTAGGGCTCGTCACGCAACGCTCCTCGTGCGTGACGAGCCCTAATAACGGCTGCGTAGGAGACTAAGCTAACCCTAACTCTAGCACAAAGCTAACTGTCATGCCTTGCACAAAGCTTTGTGTTAGGGTTAGGGTTAGCTTAAATGGATTGAATACTGGGTACACATTTAACCTATAATACTGATTCAACCTGAGAATGGATTTTACCTGCAACATGTCCACCTAATAGAGAGTTTAGTTACAGACGAAGTGAAATTTGACCAGAACCAGCCCCATTAGAGAGGTGTCCACCTTACAGGGGTGTCTGACTTAGAGAGTTTACAGAACATACATTTTGTACAAGGTCATAAGCCTGGTAAGACCTTGGCATCATCATTAAATATTATTATACTATTATAAAGTCAAGTGTTAATAAAAGGTACTTAAACATAACACAATCATTCTATACAAAAAATCTCTTCCATTTTCTAGATAAGTGGATAGTGAATCATGGCCAAGCCACATATAAACACTATTATCTTTAAGTAACAATCCGTGTAAGAAGTAGGCAACCCAAATCCACGGAATGCAGAAAGGTGTGAATTGTGCTATTGTTGAAACCGTCCACCTCATTGGCTAAAACATGAAAATCTACTATAACTTCATCAGGCAGCGCATTTATTTATCTCTAGTTTACTAATTGATTCCCTTTATGTGAAAACTATTGTGATTTTTAATGCAACAAAAGTTCTATGTGGGGAACATGGAAAATTAGAAGTCTTTCTTAGCCATTGTTTTGGAGTCTCATGACTGGATGAAATCTTGTAACACAAAAGAAACATCGCTTTAAAATAATAGTTTCAGTAAATTTTATTTCAAAAATGTTGTCCATAGGTTGACGTATTCTCAGTACGAAAATCTAAACATTCTTATGTGGGGAAAGTGAAATGCATGGAAACAATAGAGAATTGCTACTTCTTACATGGATTGTTACTTAACTTCTTACCAGGGGGTCTCTTCTAAGTGAGAACTCTGTCATGGCCCAAATAAAACCACATTTTAAACCTCTGTAAGTGGACATCTCTCCAAGAGACACTTAGTAAGTGGTCCAGCCACTTTATTTTTTTAATCTCCCATAAGTGAACACTCTCTTGAGTTGACACTTCAATAAATGAAAACAGTCCCCAGATTGTCCATTAAAAGAGGGTCAACTGTACTTCATCCCACCCCAGACTTGATATGCAGGCCAACTGCATGAGAAACACTATGTGTCTTCCTGACTCATTTAATGCTCTTGTCACAGATGGATAACCTTCCTCAAATGTAAGAGGATCAGCGAAGCATCCGTCCATCTTCAAGTAGTCTACACCCCAGTCAGCAAACAACTACAAAGTAATGGCGTGAACAATTAAATCCCTTGTCTCTAAACTCTTCAATAATGAATTTGTAATGTGCCATTGCTATTGGAGGCACGGTGTAGTGGTTAGCTGTGTGGTGGTGTGGTGGTTTACCTGTGTGGTGGTATAGTGGTTAGCCTGTGTGGTGGTATAGTGGTTAGCTGTATGGTGGTGTAGTGGTTAGCCTGTGTGGTGGTGTAGTGGTTAGCCTGTGTGGTGGTGTAGTGGTTAGCCTGTATAGTGGTATAGTGGTTATCCTGTGTGGTGGTGTAGTAGTTAGCCTGTGTGGTGGTGTAGTGGTTATCCTGTGTGGTGGTGTAGTGGTTAGCCTGTGTGGTGGTGTAGTTGTTTGTCTGTGTGGTAGTATAGTGGTTAGCCTGTGTGGTGGTGTAATGGTTAGCCTGCTTGGTGGTATAGTGGCTAGCTGTGTGGTGGTGTAGTGGTCTACACCGGTGAGATTTGCCGATGTCTGTCACAACAAATTAAAAGTAATGTCTGTTTGTTTGCTTTTTTACACGAAATCTTTGCACTGAAAGAAAGAACATTCTTGTTAACAGTACATGTACATGTTATTAATTGAATTGTACATTTGTACTTCTGAATTAGAAATATTTTTGGCAGTTCTCAAAGTCACTTTTGATATTAATGTTCAAAATAGTTAACTGTACCTAATATAAGGCCATTAATGTATTATTTACAATACCTGCATGTCTTGTTGGATGTTATCTATACTACCTGGATAGCGCTCACAGGTCAGGGTGCCATAATCTGAGAAATTAATTTAAGGAATGTACAGATAATTAGGCATAATACCACATCATTGAAATATTTCATTTTAAAGAAAACCACACATTGTTTCAGTTCTACAAATATATTATACTTTTACTTCCACTTTAATTAATAACTGATAAAGTAGGATGGTTTTACCTGCATATAAACCAAACTTAAGACCTTTGGAATGTATCTGATGAAAAGAACAAAACAAGGTTATCGGCAAAAGTGATGAAAGCATTACCGATTAGTAATTAGGGAAATTTTAACTATCTTGTAAATAGTTTTTAATCTTAATTTATTTTGTACATAGTTTTGATTTATTGTAACTTGTTTTAGGTGTCCCTAATTAGCAGCAATGCTAAATCCTTTATTGACACATTAAAAGTTATGATGATGATATTAACTTAGAAAGAGACAAAATAAAACGTAAAAAATAAAAAATCTACAAGCATGACACTTTAGATTTCTTGACACCTGTCACAAAATCATATAAGCCACTTCGAAAAATACCATAATAATCTTTTATGTGCAGGCTCAGCCTCACTTGGGTGTCATTATTCAAGTCTCCTTTGTTAGAATGGCACAATGGCATTCAGAGTACATGTAGGAACGCTAGGACGTAGCATTGTGTGTTCGTATACAAATGTGCACCGCATGCAAATTGCCAAGAAGTTGAAGCATAGCACGTGCAGTTCATAATGAAACAAAAAAAAAAGAAATTGGAAAAATCACGCTTACATCAAGCACCACCCAAACCTGCACTTTAAAGAGTATTATGGTATTTTTCGAAGTGGCCTCTTATGTTGATGAAATGTAATCCACTTCCATCCTTGCAATCCTGCACTTTATCTCCAAACTACTGCTTCTGTTTTTTTGTATAATGGTAAGGCACAAATTAAACAAACATTTCGTTTTGATTCTGAGCAAAAAAAAGTAATCCAAACGGCCCTTCACTTAACAACCACAGCACCTTAAATTTTGCATCCATACTGTATGAGCTCAAAAATTACTTACATAGTCAGCAAGGTATTTAATTCCATTTGGAAACCTCTCAGGATCTGGTTGAAGGTCCCAGCTAAAGTTCGATTGTGGGAAGCCCAACAGTCTGGAAAATAAGTAAAAGCAATGATCGACATCTGGTCTCTGAGCCCTGAGCTATGGGTGTTTGTGATGAAACTGAAGTCATGACACTGTCAATAAAACGACAGTCTCAAGAACAGGAGGGATCATTTACAAATATTGTCATGGTCAGAACAAAATTATTAAATTAGTCAGAACTAAAAGGGACTTAAAATTTATCTGTGAATGAATCTTATGCCATCTTGTTAGCTTGGACAGGGCAATATAAAAAGGAAAAATCCATTCTAGTCTATTTAATATTATAAGAAATAAATTTTAGTTCGATGTCCAAGAATGGTCAAAACAAAGTGAGGAATTACGAGTGAAGCAGTTCGTAATTCAGATATGACAGAGAAAGAAGCTATCTTTCAAACCAGACTCGCTAAATTTTCTTGAAGCCAAAATCATTTGTTTTCTTGTGCGCTAGATGCGGGTGGCGTGATCAATTACATCATATATCATGTTTTGTACTCTTATAAACATGCTCTTGGCCAAATTATAAGCAGCGGAAATTGAGAATAGAAAATGAGATTTTTTAATTCCATGAATTTTTACAATGATTAACAGATTAATTTACAATCATGATAATTTTCATGCTTGGTCACTAGCCAAGTACAATATTATACTTATATTTGTAAATGATCCAAAATACTGCCCTCAACTGCACCATTATGTTTTGTTGTGAAAATGACATCTGAGATTTATCCTTAGATGAAACAACACATACTGCTCAAATCTGTCTTTGATCCATTAGTCACCTGTTTGCCAACCCCAGAGTACAGAAATCTGGAGACGTCTAGAAATCTTTGCATTGTAAGAATGTCATTTTCGACAATGTCTGATATACTCCGAAAACTCTAACCAGGAGATTTGAAGAAAAACTTGGAGACTCCCGGGAAAACCAGGAGAGTTGGCAGTTATGTGTTTGGCTTGTAATTTGTTTAATAGCTACTTTGCCAATCAGAGGCAACTCTGTTTTGTAGCTAATAAGGAGGTCTTGCCAGATGCAATAAAAATGAAATAGTGACAAAAGGATTTGTCCTCCTTTAATATACGTACATCAATACAAACATATTGATAACCAGCCCTTTGGTAGCCATCTTCAGCAATGCGATCAGCCATCTGCATGAACAATTTCTCACTAAACAACAACAATCACAAAAAAAAAAGACAAAAATAAATTGGTCTCAAAGTACTGACATTACAGAAAGGGTTAAATGTTATAGTTACCAAAAAGTTCCAAAACTAATGACCCCCCCCCTCCCCCAAAAGTAGCGATAAAAAAGCGACCATCCTAAAGTAATGATCCTCTGATAGTAACAACCCCACACTGACAGCATTTTCATGCCTAATAATAATGTGTTGCAGATGAATGAGCGGACAACACATATCTCTCTCTGTGGCTGCTGCTATTAATCCATTTTGATCTCACTGTTTCCCACCCAACCCAAGATATGTGAAGTGAAATGAAATAACTGGTAATAATTGACTGAATATATTGTTATTGTCTTAAATTGATTAAAAATATATAACTAAAGGTTTCCACCTCACCTGACACAATTTTCTGGGTCATTTTTGCAGTCTATATTACAACGGAATCTCTCCCAGGCCATCCATCCCACTGTAGACCAGAATATTGAATACATGTACTTATGTAAAAACATCAGTAAAGAAGAAAATTTGGAGTCAGGATCTCTAAGGATGGAGTGGGAACTGGGATGAAGGGTATTGCAAGCAGGAATTTCTAAATGCTCTTGTGATAAGAGATGTTAGGCGTGTGTGTAATATAAGTCGTGAGAAAAGTCTTTGGCTCATGATCACAGGGGCCCAAGTCGCATACCAACCACAGGTGCCCACATGGCCAGAGCTTAACCTGATTTATGTAGCATGAAGCAACTAGGAATGTTGCTACTCCCCCCCTGGATGGGATGCTAGTCCATCACAGGGTTACCCCCAACATTTTGTCACCAGTATCCATTTATAAACCTGGGTGGAAAGAGACAATGTGGAGTGAAGTTTTTTGTCTGAGGAAATGACATGACAGCCAAGATCAGGCCTTGAACCACTGACCTTCGGTTCTGAAGTCCAACGGCTAACCACTACACCACTACACAGGCTAACCACTACACCACCACACAGGCTTACCACTACACCACTACACAGGCTAACCACTACACCACTACACAGGCTAACCACTACACCACTACACAGGCTAACCACTACACCACCACACAAGCTAACCACTACACCACTACACAGGCTAACCACTACACCACTACACAGGCTAACCACTACACCACTACACAGGCTAACCACTACACCACTGAACCTCCACAAAGTGGGAGGACTTTATAAGGAAGTTTAAACAATAATTTTATCATCGATCTTTATTTATACACGAAATTGTATCATATTTACATGGTCTTGCTAGGAGTCATGTGAATTTACAGTGGAGTACATTAACTATAGAACTACTCAGAACTAAGAAAGATAAAGTACAATAAAAACTTATACGATCAAGGTTTCTTCAATTTATAATATGTTAAAAATATAAATCTTTCCCATGCAATGAATGCAATTTTACTCATGAGAAACAAGGAAATGAGGCAGATTTTGTCTGTTTTGGTTTATCCCACAGTAAAAATAGGGTCCTCGATCATAACTCAATGTGATGTTTGCGAGAGTGGTTTTTCTGTTGGAATAACTGAAGAAGATCAGTGGATTTCCGATCTGTCTGCTGCGATCGATGTTTTAATACACCACACAAGAGAGGGGATTACCTAGATATTAGCTCATTGAATAAGTGACTTACTTGGTGGAGTCAAGGCCAAACCATTGTCAAGAGCATTTATATGGCGTGTAAATACAACGAAATCTACTAGAGCTATCACAACAAACAACAATGAAAATTTCTTCCTGAAAGGCGCCATGTTTTTTTTTCTCGCGCCTGCGATCTGTATTTTTATGGTTAGTGGTGACTTTCAGCATGAACCAATCACCTTTCAGAAGTGAGAAGATTTTTGACCAATCAGCGTTCAGAATTTCTGAGTTTGAAAACAAACCGCGAGCTTCAAGATGGCGGACAACATGGTCGAAGATGAGTTCTCATGGCTTTCCGCCGAATTGAGAATTTTAGAGGCTGAGTATGAAAAATCGAAACTTCGAGTCTTCCAGGACACGCTTTTATGTAAAAGATCTATGGTGGAATTAGAATTGCTGTGCAAAAATGAACAGCTACAGAAGAACACTCGTGTCAGCAACAAGAGAGAAAAACATGAGTCTCAACTTCAGGTACATGTAAGCTGTAAATTAAAGTTGCATAGCTAAAAAACAAACATTCAAAGATCTGATATGTTTATTCGCTGAGAAATTAAGACAAATTGTCAAATCAATTTCATTTTGAAGTTAACTTTGTCAGGACGTGCTGAATTCTTTCCTTTTTAGGAGCAATTGGAAACTTTGTCAACAGAACTACAGAATACAACCGAACAGCTGCAAACTGCTCAACACACTATCCAGGTAAAAAGGGATTGTTTTATTTATTTCAGTCTGCGAGACCACCAGTCATCTTCTTAATGCACCCAAGAAGACAGAGGTTCTATTCTGTATGCACATGCATAGCCTGTAATACAAGCTAATAAACATGAAGTGCCATCATGCAAAAAATGTAAAAAAACATGTAAGGACTAAGAACTGTCATATCGTAGCATGATAAATATGAAATGCTAAAAATCATCTCCTTAGCTCGTCACAAATGAAATCATAAGACATTAAAATGTTATGCAGCGCTCAGACTGACTGACTGACTGACAAAATACCCCTCCTCTCCCTCCAGGAAAAAAAAGATCAGTTAACCACCTCCCCCCCCCCCCCCCCCGCCCCCCTCCACAGAAAATACAAGGATGCCAACACACTTTCAACTCCAACCCCATCCCTCTACACAGAGATTTCATTCATAGCAGGTGTGGATTGACTCTTATTATCGCGTGAGATCTGTAATGGGCATTTACAATGGCTCACCTTTGGCTCGCCATTGTAAATGCCCATACAGATCTCCCGCTCATATTTTATCTACTTCTTAAAGCATTTTAGCCATACCTGTAACTAACTTTCTTCCAATTACCTGTTCTAATGTTATTCCTAATAGGATGAACAAGCTCATCATGACTTGGAGAAAAAGAAACTACAGGACAAACTGAACTTGGAAATGGAAAAGAAAATAGAAGAACAAAGAGAAAGTGCAAGTAACAGAGAGAATTTGCTTCAAGAAGAGATCAAGAACTGGCAGGTGAACTACACTTACCAATGACCAACAACAAATATATGTTTTGCACAGACTTGCCACAAGTCGATCTTTGCTTTTTTAGTCGAGTTTATACGAGCAATAAATTTACACGAGGAGTTTAAGTCACGAAGGAACTAACTTATCGAAAATAAACATTGGAAGGGACTTGAGAAAGTCTAGTTTTACAGTGAACTCTCTCTAAGCCATACATCTTCCGGATGTAGAGGAGAGAGGTGTCCGCCTTAGAGGGGCACCTGCATTATAGAGAGTTTAGACTAGTTACAGAAAAACAAGTGAAATTTGTCCAGAACCAGCCAATAATTGATGTTACAGTTGTGTCCGTCTTAAGAGTAGTTTCATGGCGAAACAAGTTTTATTTCGACTGTGGAATTATGGGCAACCAGTTGGAGTGATGCTCTTTTTTCTGCTCTTTTTAGCCGCCATTTCTCACCAGTTGGAAATTACAGACTATATTTTAACTGGAAACCAGCTTGCTTGACAGAACGTAGAGCGTTGATCTCTTATTTCCGGCTCCTCATCTTTCACTGAGTTTAGTTCTAACAACCCTTTAATTCCCAATATCAAAATACAAATTCTCCTTTCTTGTCCCCATGCATTTCTCATAGCACAAGTAGGGAGAAGTTTTAATTGAAATATCATTCTATAGAATTCATCTTGGGCGATCATATCCTTAATTCTCATAAAATCACCAGGGCTCGAAATTAAAAAAATTCTCAATCGCAATTTGCGAACAATTCCTAAAATTTAGTCGCAAGTTCGAAAATTTTAGTCGCAAAACTACTACTACCGGAACCGGAAATGATAAACGAGAAATTTCTGAGAAAGTCTGAAAAAACTGCGCCCGTGATACACTTCTTTGAAACCGCATTAACAGGTCGATGGAACATGAAATCGACGATTAAGTCACGCAACTTTCAACGTGAATTTCGCAGGATTTTTCGGATAAAATTACAACTTCCAGTTACAAGTAAGACACAAGACTGTTGAATATAATTCCTTTATTAGCTAGGCCGTAAAACAGTCGCAAAATCGTGGCTAATAGACAAATTTTAGCCGCAAAAGCGAAATCTGATTCATTTGATAAGCCATTGATATTACAAGGAGAAATTTGATGTTGATGACTATTGGAGCTTCAAGTGGTTGAGGATAAACCAATGTGTCCGCGCCTTAGCCGGGAAAATTGACAAAATCCTAAACACTAAATATTTTGGTTTGCACATGACGTCATAAAAAGTCAAAAATCTAAACTATACATCCTACAAAGCTGTTTCTAACCCAGTATGTGGATAGCAGTATTACAATCCTTCAGAAAAAGGTTTGACGATGTTTTGCTTCCAAATTTTGAAGGTTTAAAATGTGTCACGCTATGCGTCACGCTATGCGTCACGCTATTTCAGATAAGCCGTGGAAATAAACAAAATTGAACCAGTTGAAAGTTATTTTTGTGTTATAGATATTTGTAAGCCGATTTATAGTGAATCCAACCAAACGCAGGGCGGAGCTTTAAACCAACTAAAAAATAGGAGGCGAAAAGGAGGCTGGGTTGTATTCTGGGAATGTGTTTCATTTTTAACGTTAACTTGATTTTTTTTCCCCTTTCGTAGGACAAGCACGTTAAAACATTCAAAGAAGCCGAGGTTCTCAGGATGGAGCTCAGGAAAAAAAACGTAGCAGTAAAGGTGCGATTATTAAATCCATTGGTCACTCGAACATTCTCTACAAAGTTTATTCCTTTGGTTTCTGAAAACTTGCTTAAACAATTGTATTGTTTGTTTGCTTTTGATTTCAGACCAAGGCTATCCAAACGCGAGTGACAGTGGAAGATGTTTCGACCATGGCTCAAGTCGATCCACAAACTTGTGATGTTGGAGTACAAGTTTTAGAATTGGCTGCGGTGGACGAGGGTTTTCAAAAGAATAACGAAGATGTCCTAAAGTCTGACGAAGATATCAAAAGGACTAAAGATGTCCTAAAGTCTGACGAAGATTTCCGAAAGATTGACGAAGATGTCCAAGAGATTGATGAAGATGTCCAAAAGATTGATGAAGATGTCCAAGAGATTGATGAAGATGTCCAAGAGATTGATGAAGATGTCCGAAAGATTGATGAAGATGTCCGAGAGATTGATGATGTTGGAAGGAATAAGGAAGATGTCCGAAAGACGGACGAGGTTTCACGGGGAATGGATGACACTGGTAAAGGAAGAAAAGGAGTAGCAGTAGCCAAAGAGAGAAATAATAACAAAAGAATGGTAAAAGACAGTAAACCAGAGAGAAATAGAAGCAGGAATGACAAAAGAAACCTAAAACGAAAGGGAGCTAATCAAGGCAAAGGAAATGAAAATGAAATGACTGATAAGGAAGTAAAGAAAGAAAGCCAAAAATCTTTACGAAAAAGAAAGTGCAGATCTACAAAAGAAGAAAGAGATGTGGCTTTAAAGAATTCTTTGTCGGAGAATCATCATAAGTTGCGCGGACGAACCAAGGCCATCAATGCCTATTTGGCATCCAGTGCTTCACAAGAGGATGAAATTCCTTTACAATACAGTAAAACTCCCAGCAGACTGCGGAAGAAATCAGATGAAAGTAACCAAAGTCTGGATAAGAGCACGGAGAAATCCAACATTGGAACAGATATGGCAGAAGAAACAGCGGCAGCGTCCGTGGAAAAAAACAGTACTTCGGAGAAACAAAGCGAGAATAGTCTGGACAATTTTCCTCAACTTGCAGTTTTTGTTGAAGATATTGGAAAGAAACAAGTAGTAAATAGCTTTGAAGCTGGAAGAGTAGAAAAAGTTCATAAAGAAGATGTACACGATGACATAGACGCTACTGGGAAGAAGTCGTCGCAACAGCATACTGTGGAAGAACGACAAAACCGTGTTGTGATGCAAGAAGACAAAGGTTTTCTTAGTTTAACTGTATGCCAGAAGCGATTAGAAGAAGAATCGACTGACTCAAAAAGGGCGAACGTTTTCGAAGACTTACACAACAATGAATCTACAAAAGGAAATGGACGAAAGAGTAAGGAAAAGCGGGAAAATAAAAGGAAAAAGAAAACAAAAGAGGATAAGTCCACAGGAAAGAAAGGTTTAGATGATGACACCTTAGTTCAGGAAAGAGCCGAAGACGAGGGCGAGAAAGATAAAGGTGGGAGAGTTTTGAGAAGTAGAACAACAAAGAAACGAAGTTATGAAATCGAAGTGGAAATTGATCCGTGCAAAGTTCAAGGCGACGACAGCAAAACAGTTGGTACGGAAACCACACAAAAACCACATGACAACGAAGAGCCTACGACGACAAAAAAATGCAAAAGCGATGACATATGTTTGAAAGGTCATGAACCCGCCATGTCGCCCGAAGCTAATCAGTTAGCTGGTGAATCTGAGCTGTCATCGCGTGAAATCGTTTCCCTTGTTGACGAGCCACCCTCTTCGCAAGGGGTCACGTCTCGCGCGACCGCTAACCACGCATCTCAGCAACCGGAAACGGAAATGCAGGGAGAGCTGAATGTGAGGAACAACAGAGGCGTTCATGACGTACGACTCACGGATTATGACTCGGTTCAGGGGAGTTCGGATTTGAAGTATAATCGGGTAACGGAGGTTGGAGAAGCGATTATTAACAAAGAATGTGACCACAAGGCTTTGGAAGAAGTGAAATCAGGAAAGTCTTTTCGTGGAAAGAACGGCGAAAAGAAGGCTAGCCCCGAGGGAAAGAATATCAAGAATGTTGATCTTTCCTCGACGAAACGCACAAAACGTAAACAGACGGAGCAGAAGTTTGAAGATATTGGTAATGCTTGCGTTTTAAAGATACAAGATTCGGACGCTTTAGATCCGGATAATAATAAAAGTTTAACAAGACAGAAAGCTAAATCCTCTTTTCAGGACACGGGTCACTCGAAACGAAAAGGGTCACGATTTCCCGCTGAACCGAGCGTGACTGTCTGTGAAAAAACAGCGACGACCTTGAAGGAAAACGCGCCAAATGGTAAAACAACGGGAAAGAAAAGGTACGAAACATTTGAGTGTCAGGTAAAAACATAATTTTGTAGGTGATTTGTAATGCTCATCTAGCGCGTTTAAACATTTTATCAATTTATGGATGTTATAATGGTCACATGTTAAGATTTTATCCACAGACTCCACAGTTTGCACAGCATACAGAAAAGTACTGCTCAATAGCTTTAATTTGAATGGTCACACTTTAGGATTTCACCCACAGACTCAAAAGTTAGAACCACCTTGTACAGCATAATAAACAGCACCACAGGAAAGTACTGCTCAGTAGCTTTCATTTGAATGGTCACACTGTAGAATTTCATCAACAGCCGGGCTCAAGGTTAGAACCACCTAGCACGGCATAACAGTACCACAGGAAAGTACCGCTCGCTATTTTCACCTGAATGGTCACACGTTAGGATTTCATCCACAGACTCAAAGAACCACCTAGCACGGCATAATTAAATAAACAGTACCACAGGAAAGTGCTGCTCGATAGCTTTCATTTGAATGGTCACACTTTAGGATTTCATCCACAGACTCAAAAGTTATAAGTCGAGAACTACCTGATCATGACATGACTCGAGGTTTGAGTTTATAGGAGCGTAAGGTTTATGTATTAGCAGTGCGTGGTGGGTCTAAAACCGTCTGTTCCACTGTTGCTACCTGCTGCGTCGACGCCTTTTTGGCGGAATAAAAACTCACTGTATAAAGTTACAATGTGAAACTGCCGTTCAATCAAATTCCGAGACAAACACTACTGTGAAATCTAATTTAGGGCACTCTTTTTGTTTTTTTTTTTTGTTCTTGAGGGGGTAGCGAGGTAGGGGAGGCATATTCTGACCATTCCAAAAAACAGAATCCCTCCGGGAAAAAGCTTGCACTAATTCTGTCGTGGAATGTTGAAAGAAGTTTCCAATTTGACTATTTCTTCTTGAGGAAATCCCGGGTCTGACATAACTTTTACCCGCGGAGTGTCGCGCCAGTATAATGGCGGAATAAGAACTGATTTTATAAAGTTACAATGCGGAACTGGCGTTTAGTCAAATTCCGAGACAAACACTACTGTGAAAAATGGCTAAGGGCACTTTTTCGGTTGGTTTTGATGTTTTGGTTTTCTTTTCAACGTATTCTAATTTTAAAATTAACAAAGTAGCTCCCAAAACGCGTCCTGTTAAAAATGGTTGAGCAAATCTTTCAGATAATGTTTTCATTTGAAAAGTATATCGCCTTTGAATGATCCTGTTCAGTTTTATAAAACATTAAGATTCCTTGCCAATACAGTGCCGTGTTTTGGAGATGCATTACAAAAGAGTTTTGAAATTTGCCGCAAGACACAACTCATCGTGTTTCACAAGCAAATTTGTAATGCTCGTCCTCGCTTGGCGTTTACTAGAGGTAACAGCCAGTTGATGGTCTATTACTAATAGGATTATGCATATATGCAAATCTACTTGTATCAAGATTATAATAGTCTTAACTTGAAAACTAATGTATTAAGTAAAAAATGGAAAGTGTCCCCCCTAAATATTGAAATTTCGCTTATCTAGAGTGACTTTCTTTAAACCGTGAAATAATTTTTTTTGGAGTGTGGTAAAACCAAAACCAAAGTAATTACTCTGACCAATCACAGCAGTCGTAAACAATCCAATGAACCAATCAGAGCTCGAAGCAATTACATGTCGGCGGCGCCAAGCGCGGGAAAACGCGTGCGAGCAAGTCACGATTGGTTTTGGTTTTACTTCTGATTGGTCGAGAACGTGGCGCGAGATTTTTTAGCCAATCACAAAGCGTAGCAATGCAAAACCAAAGCAATTGTGTAATTACTTTTCACACTCAATTGAAAACTGCTCTGAACACTAATTCCATTGTTTTATTTTGTTTAGTTTTTACTAATGTTGGCTAATTTTGATTAATTGCTAGATTATGTTTCACGGTCTAAGTAAAATCACTCTAATTTCCATGTGATATTGCCAAATGCCACCAAATATACAAATTGGATAAAAAGATTCTAAAGAGCAGTACGAAACAATTAGTTTGGGGATTAATTGCCGGATTACTAGGATGGAAGTGGATCACAGTTCATCAAAATTGATTTCGCGACATGCGGCCAAGAAATCAAAATTGCCATTCTGGTTAAACTTTGAGAGTTTTAGGCATTATATGGTCTTTTGAGTTTATACTCCTCTGCTTTTCTTCCTATTTCAAGATAAAGCAAGCTTAAAGCCATACTTATGAATCACCGTGATATAGAGCAGTTTTCAATAGACCATTTCACAGTTGTGTGCTTAGTACCCTGGCCTTTGAGTGAAAGTGAGGCTGGAGTTGACTTTGTTTTGATACAAACCTTCCTGCTTTTCATATGTAAATCGTGTTAGTTAACATAAGAACAACATGATTTACATTTGAAAAGAAGAAAGGTTTCTATCAAAACAAGGTCAATTCCAGCCTCATTTCCACACAAAGACCAGGTTACTAAGTAGAAACTGTAAAATGGTCTATTGAGTGTCGAAAGTAATTTCGTAATTACTTTGGTTTTGCATTGCCACGCCTTGTGATTGGCTAAAAAATCTCGCGCCATTTTCTCAACCAATCAAAAGTGAAACCAAAACCAATCGTGATTTGCTCGCACGCGTTTTCCCGCGCTTGGTGCCGGCTGCATGCATTTGCTTCGAGTTCTGATTAGTTCATCGGATTGCCCGTGAGTTCTGTGATTGGTCAGAGTAATTACTTTGGTTTTGGTTTTACGCTCTATCTATCACCCGGGGCACTGTTCCTTCAATGCTGGATTTCCAGTATCGCGTATTTTTTTTACGTGCGATACGAACGTAAATTTAACCGGCTTTACGTGCGTATTAAAATAAAATAAGAGACGATGCAGACATGGCTTGCGTAAACAAAAAGTTAAACAGCGTTCTACGTTTTACGCAAGCCGTCTATACATCGTCCCTTATTTTATTTACGCGCGTAAAGCTAGTTAAATTAACGCCCTGATCCACGTAAAAATGATGCAACAGGGGAAATACATTTTTTAATTTTAATAATTTTTTAAAAAACAAAACAGTTTCCTTTTTATCTTCAGAAAAACATCGAGCGTGCGCAAGGTGTTAACTCCAGCTGACCAGCAGTCCAGTTCAGATGTAACGACCAGCACTGAAATCTCCTCCATGTTAGACAACACCAAAAAACGCAAGACCTTATTCAATTCGCGCGAAAATTCACTTATGGTTCCAAACGCCAAGGTTCAGGTAAGTGGAAAGAAGGGAAAATCCCGGCTCTGGTTCTACGGATCATAACTTGGTAAGCATGCGCAGGCAGCAGAAGATTGGGAATAAACGAAGGGTCTCACTCCTTCTCCACATACCCATAATCCAGTCCCAGTTTCTCGTTTGCAGCGCGTGTTTCAAAACGTAACACTGATTCGGGGTAAGGGACGTCTCAGGCTTTGTTCATAATAAACCGATAAAAAAATTGGAGGAATCCAAAATGCGTTTTTGTACTGGCAGAGTTTTGGATCCATAACAAAATTTGCATGGTTACACCGTACATTTATACCAAGCTCCAATGAGGAGGACACACTGTATCTGAAGGTACGTACTTGCACCGATAGGCTGTCATAAACCTGTCCGCTGGATAGCAGGTGTAATGTAAACAGAAAGCTAATCAGTGAAACCAAAAAGCCTGCAAATAATTTTCTTCTCTAAGCGAGTCAATTGTCAGTCCGGGGACAATATTGACCTGACAACAAGTCAGTTTGGTCGGAGAATTTTGTTTCGCTTGGTTTATTTTCACTAAAAAGTGCCTGGCAAGGCTGTGCTCTTAGAAGAATCACAGGGAGCCCAAAGGCTCCCAACTATATGAAATCTGGGGTGCCCGACACTTAAGCTTTTTGAAAAAGTAAGTTTTTCTAGTCGCCCGAAGATAAAAGTAAGGAGCCTGAGGCGCCTGGGCACTGCTAGAGCACAGCCCTGCCTGGTGTTTAAAGCTGACTATGGAAAGTTTTCCATGTTTTACAGGGAGGAGGATTTAATTGTAGCAAAACTACTCAGGCCATCTGTCAGGCCAGGTCGAACTTTCAACAGTCAAAATGCCAAATTTACCGGACATTTGTCCGATGACAGGCTGTTATTTGCACCTTGGTGAAACTGAAATTTTGTTATGGGACCGGTAGCATGCTAATAACAGTACAGTTGTTTTAAGCGACGTTAACAAAGTTTTGTCTTTATTTTTTTATGCAGATATCGTTTGCCAACACAACGCACTCCAAAAGCCGGTCAGGCACTGGTATCCCGCCGTCCCTTTCGGCCTTCATGAGGAGTTTTATTGCTCCCAAACTCAAAAAGTCTCACTGATGCCATGTTGGGTGTGGCTTTCGGTAGAAGTTCAAACCTCTGCTGGATACTCAGGTTGCCCTTACAGTGAAAACATCTTCGATTGCATTAGAACTTTAAAGTATTTAATAGACAGAATGACTACGTAGTTTTCGTGACAAATCCAAGATGGCCGGTGACCATAGTTGCGTAAAGCCATAGCGGAAAAAGTTAGAACTGGCCACCAGAACTCTGCACAGCGATGACTTCATAAGGGCAGAGGAGGCGACACGCATTGTGCTTGGTAGAAATCGTTTAACCCTGTAAGTCCAAAGAGTCCAAAAATCGAAATTCATGAAAAATCCCAAATTTATTTTGTGAAATATCGAAAAACAAATGGTACCATGCAAAAGTGCTACTAAAAAGGTTTCATTTAAATGATCACACCATAGGATGTCGTCCACAGACTCAAAAGTTAGAACTGCACTACAGGTCTCCATAATTGACTCTGGGAGTGAAAGGCGTCAATCTCTAAGTACGGTCGAACCTCTATGTGCGACCACCTCTCATAAGCGACCACCTCTCCTAAGTGACCACCTCTCCTAAGTGACCACCTCTCCTAAGCGACCACCTCTCCTAAGCGACTACCTCTCCTAAGCGACCGCTTTTCCAAAATACCAATTTTTTGCAGTCAAATGATTATAGTTGAAACCTCTCGTTACGACCGCGACGACTTTCAACGCTGGTGATTTAATTTTCTATTGTTTGTTTACCTCCGGTAAGCGACCACTCGGCCATATTTGGGTGCCACTACACACGCAAAATGAATAATGTGTCACATAACAAGTACAATAAAACGAAAATTTTGTCCCTTGCATCAAAACGTCGATATAATAAAACAGTTTTCGCCGATAGGTGCTTTATACGTTAAAATTACTACAGGTTCATTTTATTCAAATTTAATGGGGCCATGTCACTATTTTTAGTGTTATTTTGAAAAGCTAAAAGACATTTATATCAGTGGAAACGCAAAAATAATGGTCCAGTTTTGTTTAAAATTCCTTTACGAGTATAATGAAGCTATAAACAAGTGTCTCTGACTACAGATGGTCACGATGGAAGTGGGTTGCAACTTGAAAAAAATGGCCGATTTTTTCAAGTTTGTTTAATGTGTTTTTGAAAATTTGCTAAAAACTGATTATGGTTTATTCTTTGTGCAAGGATTTACTTGATATCTTGTTCTTGGTGCTCTAAGAGCATTTCGTGTTTGAAATCAGAAGATGCTCAGTTTTAATTCCAGCACAGTCTGAGACAAAAGCATAAAAACTGCCATGACAGCCCCTTTAAGACCGTCTGTGGTTTGACCTCTCGTAAGCGACCACCTTTGCTTTCGTTTTGGTTGGCAGCAAACGGGAGGTTCGACAGTACTTTATATACTGTACTGTATCGCGGCGGAAAACATTTTAATCAGGCAATATTAAGTATTGTAAATACTAACGTGTTTTTAGTTCTTTTCCCACACCACGCTTGGTTTTGGCTTGACCACTAATTGGTCGAGAAAGTGGCGCCATGCTCCGAATAAACGCCAGGTTATAGAGCAGTTTTCAATTAAGTATCGTAAAACCAAAACCAAAGTAATCACTCTGGCCAATCCGATAGAGGCAGACATTCCAATGAACCAATCAGATCTCGAAGTAAATACATGTTGCCATGCCCCAAGCGCGGGAAAACACGTGCAAGTGATAACGATTAGTTTTAGATTTTTTAGCCAGTAACAAAACGTGGCAATTCAAAACCAAAGCAATTACGAAATTACTTTCGATACTCGAATGAAAGCCGCTCTAATGTCTAGATGTAAATAACCGTTACCACAACCTCCGACGAAGGTATATATTTTGGTGCATGAACCATAACTTTAATGTAAATTTACGTTTTTGCCATGGAAGGTTTTTTCTAGGAACTTTTATATCAGTATATTAAATATCGTCGTTGTTATTCCGGAAGTCAGTGCTTCAGTGTTTATTCAGTTGTTTTTCAGTGTAATCTGTTCATTCTTCTTTCTTTCATGTCCTAACACCTGAAAGCCCTGGCCAGACGGGGACGTAAGCTGCAAAATGACAACTTGCGCTGGGTGGCCAAACGGAGTTCGCAAGCTGACTCGCGAGTACATCAAGTCCGGTCGGCCTAGTCCCTCGCGGCCATGCTTGTAATAGCCCTTTTCGCGGTTAGCCTTTCTCATTTGTATTACAATGAAATTCAACATGATTGCGACGCGATTTCGGGCATTCCCTTAAAAACGCTCAGATCACGAGTCTAAAAATCCGGATTGAGATTTGATTTGAAAACTCTCACCGAAGCATGGATTCATGATCCGTTGATGTATTTTAGTAAAAAAAAAAAAAAAACCGAAAAATCCTTTTTTTGAATTCAAGAATCCGGATTCGGATTTACCCAAAAGAAACGCAGCCTTAAATAAATGCCCGTGTGTTTATTTAGGAAAATACGATACTAATATCTGTCCTATTTGCATGTACTTTGTTCAATTATTCTTTCCAGGGTCTTCTTATATCTTCTTCGTGTTCAACAGGGCGTCGCCGCAAGTCTGATCATACTCAAAATGAATACAGAGAAAACCTTGCAAAACTACTCCGTCTTTACCAAGCCATGTAAATATTTGTTTGCAGTTGGGAAGGGAAATGTATGTCTTGTTATTTTCGAAAATAATTAACCACCCAAGTACTGCGGAGGACATTAGTGATATTGACCTTGGCGGCGGGTAAATATTGCTGCTATTTACCCCCCTTTTCCACAAATTATTGTTAAATATTGTATGGTCGATTGCTTTGAGATGGCTTAAGTTTACATGTCGCAAGACTAATCAGTAGTCTTTATTACCTCGATAAAAGCCAGAAAAAGTGACAGACTTTTAAAAATTCATGGAAGTTTACATAGGTTAAGTTCCCTTCCCTGTCAATTTTGAGTAAACGTTCGTGACTTATTCCTCCTGTAGATTTAACAATATCATGAGGTTTTCTCCTCCTTTCTGAATCGCGTAAAGATAAGAACTAGCTGCTATGTTGATGTTGTATATTTGTTTACATCGCGCAAAGCATCCCGCAAGCAAAATACAAGAAATCCCGAAATAAACTACAGTCAGCTTTCGCTAGTAAAACTCTCATTATTTTTTTTTAAAAAAATACCGTTGTGGTTTAGTTTTCGTATTCCATCTGCCTTCAAATTTTCTTTATCTTTTTTATCTTTACTTTATCTACTTTGCTTTTAGTGCGTGTTTCTAATGTATTCAAATATATAGATAAGAATTTAGATCACCTAAATTTCCACTTAAGTTTTTCATATCAGAGGTAATTAATCGTGGGCATAATATTTTTAATGGCTTTTTTTATATATTCGACGTTTCAAAGGTTAAAATTTGAATGAAACTATGGCAACGCTTTTAGTGTTTTCTTGAGCTGTAAGGTTCACGTTTTTTTAAGCGCATGTTAATGTTTGCATAAAATATTCGATCTGCTGCCTTTTTTAATATAAAAAGCTGTTCTCTCTCTTGGTGGTTAAGAATTCCTGTTTTGGCAGCGGAAAATTTTACTCTTTTGGCCGCAGGGGGAGGCCAAATAATAGAAGACAAAATACTCAGTAGACACCTGTTTTTAGGGGAGAATACATGACACGGATTTTAAAACGGGCGCAACACACGCTATTAGCAAAATGAGTTTGTTTACACCCAACTCTGTTACGTGCCGTTTGTTAAACAAACAGAATTTTGTGAGGTGTTTTTGTGTATCAATTACAATGTAAAAACAACTTCCCGAAACTATACTTTTGAGGCCTATATTTTGTGAGAACAGACCATGCAAACTGATTTAAATTAATAGGGATTCTGTCATTAGCAGTTATCCAATTTTGTCGCCTACTGTTTAGTATATGAAGGCCTCTTGTGTCGGGTAATGAATTGCCTCAAGCGAAAGAGAACGCCTTGACTATATAATTTATAAGCAGTTGCTCTCAGATGTTCAGAGAATAAAAGTTCAATTTTGGAACCAATTTAAAAGCAGTTTAAAGTGGTTACTACCGCGATGAAAATCGCGTTAAACGAGTACCCACGCGAACATCAAACTGGTGTATGCACTTTTGTGAAAACAGTAGACATTACAGTTTTTACAGACTTACAGCTTTACAAACTATCGTAGGAATGCCCAAGGCTTTAAAACCTTTGTAACTTGAATTATTATTTTTAGCATTGAAGAAACGAAGCAGGTAAAAAAGAAATAAAGGTGTTTCGATTGTCCACGTCCCACGAAGATCCACGAGGAATCTATAATAACTAAACTCGGTTCATTGAATAGAAAAGTTCCCATAAGGTACCCGTTATAATTTTTCTTGCACCCCCCGAGGAACAGGTCTTCTTGATATCAATTTTTGAAAAGAAATGTGACTTGAAATATCTTACATGTCGTTCACTTATAAAAGGCTATGACGCCATGCGCCGGACGTGCCTGTATATTTTTCCTTTTTACAATACAGGCCCTGTTATCTGGTTTAAAACGTTTTAAACCAAATAATTCAGTTCTTTACCCCTAGCGACCAGTAAAAGTCTTTCATCGACGGAGCAGAAATAAGTTTGATAAAGAGATCGGTAATAATGAAGTTGTCAGTTGAAGTTTGGACTCGCGCGCGGCTTCCTCGCGCGTGTTTGAGTAAAAACGGACACAGACTGGGGAAGAGATCAAGTGAAAAACATTCGACTTGTTTCATTTACTGGCCACTGAGAACCGGCAATATTATGTTAAGCTTAGAACACTATTGATTTCCTTGGACGAGCCTACATGTACGAGACACTTTAAATCAGTTGTCCACATCGATTGAACTTTGTCAGTTGGCCCGCTTAAGTCCAACTTCCTCACTTATATTCATACGTTCTGCTCCTAGGGAGCCACCTACGCAAACGTTCTGCGTAAGACCAAATATTATTTTAAATGTGCATGACAAAATTCTCCATTTTTACCAAATATCGCTAGCTTACATGACTATTCCATATTCGATATCACTGTTCCTTCCGCTATGGTATTACACTAATTCTTCAAAATGTTTTCACTCTAATGTATTGCTGCCCCGTCAATCGAAGAAAAAATAGATTTTCATTCAAACGTCGTTCGCTTCTTAAAACAGTTGAAAGCAGTTAAACTCCGATCTTGGAAAGGGCTTTTCTTTCCGTCGGTGGATATACAAAATCACCTGTTATTGTTTTTTCGCCAACAAGTTAGACAGTAACCCTATACCGTTTGCGTGATCACTCAAAGAGCTTTGAACAAACATTTTAAAAGCTTTAAATGCTTCAAGCACATTTTGCCCTTTTAATCAGTCGAAAATACAGTTCTTAAAATAAGCCGACACGTCAGCTGTCAGCTGGTCGATATTTGATATGGAAACCGTAAAAAATAGCAAAGACACGAGCTCTGCGGTAAAGCAATCCAGTTCAAGCCATAATGTTTTTTGCCTGCTTTTAATTTGTAACGTTGCAACTGTTTCAATCCTTAGTCGAGATGCAATATTAGGTTAATATTCTTGGTTTTCATAAAAAACGTTCATCAATTTTACTTTCATGAACAAGATCCAAACACCAAAGTGTTAAAAAGATAGGCAACTTAAGAAGCAGAGTAGTACTCTTCAGAACAAAGCTGTGGAGAAAATAAATTTCAGAAAATTTCGCAACTTAGTATGATCCGCCATGTTGGTGTATCACATTAGCACACAACCATTGTGGCGGCCATTAACTGACACAAGGAATATAGCAGTTGATGAAATAAATATGCCCAGTTTTCTCTTCAGAACTATTAAGGTGACACTTTCATAATGTTTTCATAGGTTTCAAAAGTTAATAAGAAATGAGCAAATATTGTATTTTTGTCGGTCATTTGAGAGTATTCCAAGCGGTTCCGGGTCGTCCCAAATTTGATGAATCTTTAAAGTGTAATATTTCGAAAAGAAAGCATTCTTTGTACGTGAAAATTTCCACAAAGATTTATCTCACTGGTGTGTAAAATATGTCAAAAGAAGAGTTTTGTGATGGTAGTAGTTTAAATTTTACAATTTTTATTATGTCTTGTCGCTTGCCCTCCCAAGGTTGAATACACTTTATAGAAATATTTAACTTTCAATTAGTTCGAACTATTAACGTTTATTTTTTTAATTAAGATAAATGGTAACGATATTGGATCTATTAGCAAAACATCTAAATTACACGAAAGCTGCGAAATGGACATTACCCGCCTTTAATTTTAAAGCAGCTTCTAAAATTACTGTCGAGAAAATGCAAAGTTTTTTAATTTTCAATTCAACAGTTCAAATTTCTCTGCGACAGTTTTTGTTAGATATGTTATTGCAGGTCAGTTGCGATCGGTCTAATATAGAATAGTTTACGATGTCTGGCGTCGTTCTTTTTGGGGGCTGAAAAATGACTCCCCTGGAGCAAGGCTGTTTGTTAAAACCGTTTGATTATTGTCTCTACACACAGACCGCACGTGGATCAAACGAGTAACAATGAAACATGCAAATTTACTTGGCAATCAGTTAAAAGGATTTTAATGACGCGTCTCTAGGATGATATCATAGAATAATTTGCACTCACAAAGGTTAAAATGCAACATTGAGTAAGGTAGAATTTCTAAATTACACATTTGCTGAAATTTTTACGTATTTTTCGTCAAAAGACTGACTAGAATCAAAGTTACCATGTACTATGTTCAGTGTTGCATATTTTGTCTCAGTTCCACTGAGTCATACTTTAAAAGTGATCTACATTCAATTTCTCTTTACAATAACATTACACTATCCAAGGATGAGGTAATGAGAACACTGAAAGAAACTCAACATAGAGAAAGAAGCCCTTGATTTCAGTACAGGATAATGGCTTTTTCATGGGACCCTTCAGTTGAAAACTTTACGACTTTTTAAACGGTCTGGTATAAAAATGAGTGGCAGTAAGAACAAAACAACTGTTCTTACTTGTCATTTTTTTTTAACTAGAGATATACTAGTCTTTATAGCTCACGAATTCAATAGTCAATCTAAACTAACGCCTTTATTATATTCATTCCAAAAATAAAACTGATATAAAACAGAGAAGTTGTCACGTAAGACGAACAAATAGCCAAAAAAAAATAAGAAAAAAATCATTAGCGATCGATGTGTAAAATAAATATAAATGAATTTTATCTGCAATTAATTCAAATGCACAAATTAACATTTTTTTAAATTGCCTCTAATTTTCGGGACCTGAAACGGCGGTTGCTTTAAAGTCTGGCAAGCGTGATCATTTTTTTAACACGAAATACCAATCGATCCAAGCAATCATCGTTTTAAAGATTTTAAGACCCTCAGTGATATAGCAAAATCTATTTTGCACTTATAACCCAATACTACAGATTACAGACACACGAAACTTTGCCATGATTCAGCCATAAAATCTGACCTTGAAATTAATACCCATCAGTGCAAGTTTAATTTGAACAGCACCTGTAAGCGGCGGCGAGTTTCACATTAAACGTTTTCTATCAATCGTGCAAAACATGTTTTGAAATATGCTCCGAGGTTGCTGCAAAAGACCTTGGTCCAATCTTATCTTGAAATCGGCTTCAACAACTTGTCGATATTTATTTTGTTTTAAGCGTTTTTCAAAAGCCTAAAATGGTTTACTGGTCTTTGACTCGATGCCAAACGTGTTAAGAAAACAAACGTCTTAAAATGGAAAGAAGGAAATAAAAAACAGAGCGAAAATGGCTTTGTCTCGGTGAATGAGAAAAACTAGTACCAAACATGTTTACAGATTCGCGTGTCCGAGTTGCATACATTAAAACTTATTTTTTCAGGAAAATAATCGCTAAATATAACACTTTCTCTTTCCGTGTTGCAAGCATTTACTTAACACGCCTATGACAGCTCGTTAAATTCTATACTGTTTGTTTTTGTTAGCCATAAAGGTTTTACAAACCACTTAAAAAGTGTTTTTAGGTGCGATTTTAGGATACGGTATTTCGTTGGCTAGAAACCCCGCTGAGTGAGATAGATACCCAAAATAGACGTGTTTAATTCTGTGCATTTGATAAATATGCTATACAAACCACAAATTCAAAACTATCAATCGAAAAATCGCGCTAACAGAGTTCAATCAGGCCCTATTGGAATAAACATAGTGTCTAACATCGCCTTATTTATTATTTAATATGCACGTGCCTGACCAAACCACTAAATTGTTCCCTTACAATGAATGAGCGTGAGTTTTACTTAATGCTCTCGAGTTTTATACAACGATTAGTGCGTTTGCGCTTGAATTCACATTTTCTGTACGGTTCACTTGAGTCTAATGAGCCTCAAGGTTTTAAGAGAAATTTACCGTGTCTATGAAGAAACTAATTAATGGTCCTGTGTCTGAACCCCTGCGGAAGCCAAGAGGCCAATTTAACTCGTTGTAAACGTGGCGGAGAGAGAAATATAGATGTCTTTTCAATAAAAATAGCAAATTCGCGCGATGAAAGATGATATATAGTCGAGATGCGGGGAGATTATATACGACAGGTTCCGACAAAGATCGTTTTTATACGAAAATGGCGGCAAAAGTATAAAGGCTTAGCATTGTTCTGCATGACAACGTTATATTTACGATAAAAATTATTCGGCCAAGTATTTTAACCAACTTCTCTCCTCTTTATGAGTGTGGAATTCTGCCGTGTGACAGTTCAGGTGACACACGTTTTCTCGCAACATTATCAACACTCAAAATAACTCCATCCAACCTCAATGATATTTTTAAACTTTACAGTTGCCATGTTTGTCGTGCTAGGCAAAAACTTCATTGGAATTCTGCTCACGTCGCCTCACAGCAGTTGCTTAAATTCTAGAAATATTCGCAGTTATTTTCCAAGCCGCAGTTTGCCTTTAATCTGTCGTTTGAAAGAGAATTCATTGATTTCATCTTCCTTTATCAACATGTATTAAAGCGTGCAGAGAATCCTGTATTGCTCCAGAAAACTAATTTGTCCATAATCAGCTCAAGGCCCAGTTGGAAACATTGAAATGTGTTCATTTTTTTTTGACAAAAATGACCCACAGAGACCGCGCCACCTTATCTGCATAACTTGTGACTACCCACAGATTTTAATTTTCGTTCTTGAATTCCAAACAAACATCGCTGCTTGTCATATGTTATTACAAACTGAGTTTCATGCCAGGGCTTAAATTGCATCGGATAATTCCTTTCTATCGTTTCAGCGGGAAACGGCCTTCAATTGAAGGACTAAAAACTCCTTGAAACAGTTTAAGTTACGAAACTATCTTAGAGATGCAGAAAAAATTGTACAATACTCTCGAGATTTTGCTTCCTGATATTGCATCCTTAATTTTTCTTTAATAGCGGAAGCTAGTGGGAGTACATTCAAGTGATATAAACAGGTTTTTTTTAGCTGAACACATCCGTAAGGGAAAATTTAAAAAGTTAAAGTTGGTCTAGTTAAAATTTAATAGACAATTTGAGAAACGATGGGAGATCCTGGTTAGTTTCGAAATCGTAGTACAACAGGAAAGTGGCTTGCTACGAAACTCAGCGCGATATTCACACAGCTTAAACTTGTGATCATCGAAACACTGAAAATTATTGTTTGCTCGCTGAAAATTTCTTGCTGTGAGCCCACAGATTCCTTAGCATTGTGATTAAATTTCACACGCTGTGTGCTTGCTAGGCGAAATATGCGTTCAGAACACTCGCAAAACCTTAAACGGTAGCACCGGAAAAAGAGTTTTGTGTCTTCGCAACATGAAGAAACAACAATATTGATTATTTGTGGGCGGTACGTCGTTTGAATGGGATAAGAGCTTGGCAGGCTCGCTGAGCACCTCACAGCAGACCTCGAACCCTTCTACTCACTCGAGATAACTAATTTATGAACGCGCTCTCAGCAAAAACCGCGTTCCGGATGAAATGAGCCGAGCAATGGAATGAGAGGATATTTTGGAGCGTATTGTAAAAACATAATTCCGTTCTTTTGCTTCTCGACAAGCCTTTATGTTATCTTTGTCTTGTGCCCTCCCAAATGTGACATTTCTAATTTTTCGGAGTGTTGAACTACAAAAGTATAATTACACTAAATCAACAAGGGGCTGTAATTAATAGCGTACACGGACGAGTGCGTTCGCCGCGCGCAAAAAGGATTTAGCCAGCTTAGAAACCATTACACGCTGTCATATTCAAACGGAATTGAGGTTGGTTTTTCCACAAAGATTTTTATGCGCATCGCGCGCTGTGTGACAGCAAGGTCTAGAGCGCTTTTGTTGTTTGAGGTTAGAAATAACAGTGGGAGTCCCCCAGTGGTAATGTCAACATTCCGTCCTCCTATTGTGATTTTTAACGTCGCTTCGCCAATCAACAAACGAAGGAACAAAAGAGGAAATGATGAATGACAGTCCGCTCAATTATGTACGAGTGCCGAGCTGGATACTGGCAGCTGATTGGACCGTTTTAAAGCTCTACTTTGAATAGCCGCGGGCGATAATGCTGCGCGCTGAGAGCCAATGAAATGAAAGAAAAGAGAAGATAGTTAATTAGAATGACAGCTGTTTCGGTGGTTGTAGTGTGACGGGAAACCGCACTAGGGGAGCTAGAAAGAAAGCGACAGCCCCCTATAAGAGCTCGGTTACTTTCCCAAGCCTTTGATTTCAGCGTGTCTTTGCTAGAACGAACGTTTTTTCGGCGATTTCGTGCAAACATTGTGTTGCTACCCGTAAATAAGTTCTCAGTCGTCGATAAGGTCAGTCTGGGCGGGAGGAGAAGTTATCCCGACAGCTTTGTTAATCAGTATCTTTGTATAGTAGCTGTCAAATTTCTGATTGATAAGCGAATTGAGCCATTTGGATTTCATTCCCATCAAGCAAATTGGCCAGGACCGGTCGGTCGCGAGCAAGGAACTGGCGATTGAACTCATCTGAATTTAGTTACACCGTACATGATCCGTATGCAGTTAATATGTGCGACAGCTCAGACGGCGGTATAACAGGGATATGAGTTTTCGATTCAAAATAGGACTAACTGTCTTCTATCAAACGCTGCTATCGACTTGTTTATTTCCGCAACGTGAGTATAGATTTTAATACAGTTGATCGCTCGCTTGTCCGAGCAGAGTGCTATCTTGATGCTGTTGTGATGGTTGTAAATGTAAATACACTCACGTTACTCGTTATCTCATTTGTGCCCTTAGCGCTGGTAGTCACAGCAGAGCGACAGGATTGCATCCAAACTCTGAACGAACGATGCACCACGCCATACCAAAGGACGGTGAATGGATTTGAACCGAAGTGTAACTGCAACCAAGCGTATTGTACCGCTCTCGCGATTTATTTACGCTGCGTTAAGGACGTGAAAAACAGCGTTAGAAGCTGTAATTCCAACTTGTATTACCACACCATTTCTACTCTCATACCGAGACTAATGAAGGATCGAAATTGCGGGAATGTTTCACTTCCGATAAACAAAACAGTGCTGTCTACGCCAGAACCAAGAACACTTGCTACAAGTCAACCTGCCTGTTTGAACTTTAAACGCAAGCAAATCAAACCAGCGAGCGGCAAAACTACACAAGATCCACATCAGTATCGACTGTGTGCTTTATTTGGGGACCCGCATTTAAAAACATTCACGGAGGAACGACAAACGTGCGTAGTTCAAGGCGCCTGGCCACTTGTCGACAACGATTTTTTCTCCGTACAAGTTACAAACGTTCCCCTGGTTAGCGGCTCGAAGGCGACGGCAACAAACACGGTAAGGACTATTAAATTATTTTGAATTCAGTTCACACTGAACGTGTCCAAACAACACAGCTTTTTGAATTATGCATACACGTCCTGCAGTTTTGGGCTTGCTTGCAATTCAAACATGGACTCCAGCAGGTCGGCCAAAGACACGGCATACGAATCATGGGCATCGCTTGTCGATTTCACAAGGTGTGTGTTTCCTAATGAGTCCGCTAGCGTATCGTGTTGTTGGTTTCACCGACAAATACACTGTTCATTCATTAAAATCACCGTGTTCTAATCAGTTTTGCATTGACTCAACTCGTTCGCTTTTGTGATGAAACTAATCACGTATCATCATGCAATTTGTTTCAGGAATAAAGTGATCCATCATCTCAGCTCGCACAAGTGCCTGTCGAAAATGATGGATGGTGTTTTAGCGATGTATTCCTCTAATCCGTGTACCTTTCTGTTTTCTGTTCTAGATCACGGTCATGATAAAACCGAGGGGAAATGGCTGCGTTCTTCAGAAAATATATCGAGCAGAAGTTGGTTCGCTTCCCGCTGAGTTCCTCGATGGAACGCAAGAAACAGGGCCTTCGGGCTGCCCAGCGATTATTTTTCCCCGGCGAAAGGGACCCCAGACGCACATCGAGATTAAAATCTGTTACATTAGTACAACGATAATCATCCGTCAAGTCGGACAATTTCTGACGTTCCACGTTAAAATTCCCGAACAGTTGTTGCGGAAAGTTCCCACAAGCGGACTTTGTGTAACAGGATGCCCCTACCTTCAGCGCATCGACTACAGAGAACTTCTATCTTATACGGACGCCCAGCTCTCGAGAATGCGAAGATCTAAAATGTCGCGAAAGGAAGCCCATGCAAAGTGCATGCAGACTAAAATCGCGGGGTTTTACCTCGATTCGTGTTTATTCGATCTATTGACAACAGGAGATCAGAATTTTAGCGCTGCCGCATGGCACGCTCTTGACGATAGTTTTTTGCTGGACGAGATAGGTACATTGAAAGACCTACAGAGCTATAACACTACAGAGCCAAGGGAGGAAGTTGATTTTCCAAGCGAACCTCACATAAAACACAGAAGAAACACTAGCGAACGAAACGTAACTCATTCATTTTGCAAACTCTGGACTCTGTTGTTAATTTTGTTTGTTTTAGCGAGATGACATCTACCGTACTCTACGCGCTGTTAATTTGGAGGCTGAAAATAATTTATACATGTCATGGCCCTTGATTTTAATCTGTTGCCCGCTGCCGAATATTCTGAGTCTAAGTGAGATTATTTTCAATCTTTCAGAATCTACTTGTAATTAAGAGCACGATTTGTGATCTTATTTCTATCCGTCGATCCTTTCCCACGACCCGAAACAAATCCATGGGTACAGAAAAAAACGTTGTCCAGTATCCCTGATCAGTTGTACAGTTTGTATAAAAGAAAAATAGGCCCCACTTGAATATTAGAACCATACATTTTATATATTTTTAGTGATATTTTCGTCGGGCACGGATCAAAGAACATTGGATAGAAATGTATTTGTTTTAAACATTCTCGATTAATTTATGAACCGCAAAGACGGCATTTTAACAATACACAACATACATAACACACATGGAGAAATGTTCAATAAATCTCATTGCCAAACGAAATTACACTGTGCTTTTGTTGACTTGTTTGGTCGTAATATCACTGCGTTATGTTTTTTATTGTTTCGCCACGCTGTGTCGGTCTCGAATTTCCATTATAGGTTAACAGTCACACCAGTGACTGATTCAATCCCTAAGCCGAGAAAATTACCCCTTCTGAGTCATGGTCGCCATTAAGGGGTTTTCGCAGAGAAATTAGTTCTTATCTGACCCAAATCTGACACGATAACCGCTAACTTGAACTAGGAAGTGCGGCTGTCTTCAACTTGAAAGTTGGAGATAAAGTGCATTTTAATTTCGTCTCCAATGACCGCCAGGCCTGCATAAACGTCGGAATGACATGACCAGTCCTCGACAACACATGTACCGAGGAAAACTTGTTAATTGTATGTAATATATTTAGTTACAACTCCGCAGCCACGGTGCGTAGATGAAAGCATATATTTTCGCGTCAAAATGTTCCTGTTTTTGCGCGGATTGTTTTTCCTTTTGTCACCGCGTCACCTCTCTGGGGGGTTATTCGAACATAATATGGAAGTGATTTTCGTCTGCTCTTAAAAGATATTATCGCAATAAAAGACAGTCATAAAAAAGTTATTGCGTAGCTTCTGAACTAACAACTGGTACAACGGATTATATGGCTAAGCGTTTTTATTCCGCGAAAACCCGTTAATTTTCCCTTATCTTTTTTATCGCGTTTACGTTAATGGGTTTTTATTTTTCCTTAAAACATTTTCACTTTCCCATAAATTGTTTTGCACAGCAGATCTGGTGAGAATTTGCACACCTATAAAAGAAGCACTTCCCGTAGTTCTAGCTACTTCTGTTTTATCTCTACCGGTGTTTAAAATTCAGTTGTTTTTCCGGTTCACACAACGAATTGTGAATATCCATTGAGCACTAAAATTCTTTTATTGCTCGAATGAAAAACAAAAGTAATAAACTGTGACAATAAAATCTGGTTCTCGTCGACGAAAGTGGTCCTCATGAATTAAGGCCAAAAGTTATCTCACAGCAAATTGCGGTGTTTAGCTTTGAAAGATAAAAACAATTAACAATGTGTAACAGCCTTCCTACGTAGCAATTCATATGCTTATTAAATTGAGCTTTGCAAAGCTTTACACCATTTGCAGAGAACTGTGATTTCGCTAAGTTGCGCACGATCGTGTGAGAAGTTTCAAAATATTGAACAAGTTCTGCACATGATATGTCATTGGACGCAAAATACGACAGATACATGTGGCGAAAACACGTCTAAGACGCATGTTCAGACATAAATTTTGTTCATGTTTTAAGGCGGCGTTGCATGCCCATAGAACGCATAAACATTGTTTTTTAAATGGACTATTGACTTAACTTGTCATTCGTCAAATTTACTCTGACTAATTACGTCAATTTTTCTTTGTTTTCAAGTTCTATTCTAGACTGACTCGGCGCGTGTTAAAGCAGCTGCTTCGAAAGAACGAAAGATAGTTTTCTTGTCAAAGTGCAAAATACTTTTTTAACCAATGTTTTCCCTGTTGTCAGAGAATAAATGGTCCGAACGTGTACTTTTAAAGTAAAGTGCTCCAATTTAACTGCGATCCATCTTAATTTTTGGGGTGGAGTCTTAAAAGTGCAAAAAGGACCCCACCGGAAGATTTATTAATTACACCGCCTGGTAGTTTGTACTGAACAAATCAGGCCCAAATTGGATCTTGTCTCAAAAATGAACTAAGTACATATCACAAGCCGTTACGTGGAAGTGTCTACTTCGTTTTATTAGCAATATCGGGTGTTTTTCATTGTCGCATTGACATAGACTGACCCCATAAAATCTGTATACTGAAACTCAATTAAAAAGTTTATTGGAAAATTAGGAACAAAATAAACATATGTAGTCGCATTGTAAACATGACCTGACTTGGCTTAAAGGAGTCCGGTAAAATTAGTGAAAATATTCAAATTTTGGACATCAAAATCATGGTGAACTGACAATTTGAAATGGCAAGCGACAAAAAGGGACAAATTGTTTCAGGTTTTACCCCCCACTGTTCAGTTAAGTTCTTGTTCAATTGCTTTGTCCTGATAAACAAAAGAAAACCCACTCAACTGGGTCAGCTTTTGTAATTTTTCGCGCTTGTAATTTTGTTCAATTTCCAGTTCAAAAAAATGATTTCAAACAAGGTTTTGTTTCATATATATCTTCAAAAAGTTATACAGTTAAAATATTTCACTCATCCGCAACACGGAACTTACGTTTTTCCCGCAAACAGACCAAACAATCAACATATGTTTTTTTATTGTAGCATTTCTAACAGCTATACTAGAGCAAATCGCTTGGACTTAACATCAGTTGAAATTTTATTAATTGGTGGGATAGTAGAATAAAACGTACAATTTAAACCAACTCGTACAACATATGGAACAGCCACAAACTTGCGTCTGTCTCCATTGGGTGGTCTGCAAACAACCAGGGACAATTCTTCACAAACAAAACTTTAAATGCTTATTCTTTTCGGCTTAAAAGCTTCGAATTGATTACATTTCTATTCAGTAAAAAAAACTGCCGGACAAAGCAGTCAAGCTTCGTTCGTCTGACACCGTGTACACAAAGTGAAAAAATGTTTTGCGCTCATTTACATTAAACAAAGTATTCCTTATAACTTGAGGGAATGTCACTGTTTATAATCAGTTATTATTGTCATCTTCATCTGACCGAGGAAATAAAAAAATAAAGTACACTGTGGCGAATAGAAGGCACGAGAGCTTTATGATCTGGATAAAAGTTTTTTTTTAATATCTGATTAATTATCAGATGCGATTGACTGCTTTTTTGACCTTTATAATTTTGGAATAAAGTGAACTACGTTATATTCTTGATTATTCAGATTATTATAGACTCAGTAAATGCAATGCTTTTTTCTAATAAACTACCAATAACACTGAGCAAAATGGCCGATAAATCGAGTTTTCCGAATTTGCTCTGCGTTTTTAAATTTCAGATCGTCACATTCCAAGTTGTTCGTCATGACGTGAAAAATGAGGAAAATGTCATAAGAAATTATCAATAAATTTCATATAGCATTAGTACTACACCTCATTTTTCACCAATTCAAACGATTGTCTGATTTTCACTGATTTCATGAGTGTCAAGTTCAATAAAAATTCAAAATTTTTGTTTTGTAAAATATTGAAAAACAAATGGTGCGGCATGCAAAAGTACTGCTGAAGAGGTTTCATTTGAATGGTCACACCATAGGATTTCGTCGACCCTAGAAGTTAGAACTACACTACATGTCTCCATGAATGACTCTGGGAGTGAAAAGTTTATACTGCGGGTTATGAATCAGTTTTCTCCTACAGCAAAAGAATGAAAGAGATTTAAACGCTCAAAACGAGAAAGTGTACGGCCTGCTCGCCTGCGATGATCGCTCCCTCAACGCCCCTAGAGACCGGGAGCGATGAGAGGCGGCTGTATTCGCAGGCTAAATGCTCGAACTGACGTTTCAGTTATTAAATAAAGAGAAATCGAGAGTAGTTTTAAAAAAAAAATTGGTAAAAACGGCAAACTGATCCTTACGGCAAGGAGAAGAGATTGAGACAGAAGTGAAATAAAAAAAAAACAAACAGTTGATAAGCTCTATGGGTATGTGCCGCTGTAAAGGGTATGGTAAGGCTGTAAAGGGTATGATTTTCAAGCAGTTTAGTCTGGGATAGGGTATAGAAATCAGTGAGTTTTGGTCTAGGGGTATCATTCACCGGGAAACCGATCAGTGGTATGACGAATTAAGTCTAGAATAGGAATTGAAACTTATAAATCATCGCGGCAACATTGTTGACAGATAATTTTTTCTAAAAGCTGGGGGATAGGTGGGGACCCATGACAAAAACAAAAAACAAAGGAGAAGGGTCGGGGTGGGAGTGAAAATGCTCTAGAATAAAAAAAAAAAAATGATGAAAGGGAATTGAAAGGATGCAGATCCGAGCAACCGATGTCAGTCTAATAGTCTAAGAGCCGACTATGGTTTAAAGCAGTGTGTTTAAGAAGTCCAGAGCCCGTAGTAAACTGTTAAACGTTTTGTCGAGAGCCCTATAAACTAAATAAAAGACGTAAATATTTCCTCATTTCGCCGCAATAAAATTCCTGCGGTGTTAAATTCCTCGTAAAGGCTAGGCAAGGGAGATTTAGGGTCAATCTGATCGATCCTACATCCATCGGAAATATTTTTGTTTTTCAGGAAATGTCCAGTACTTGAGATTCATGTTGGGGATTTAACAAACGTTTTAGGTTGCACTCCCCATGAGTCACGCTTTTTAATTCTCCAAAATTGAACAAGAGTGCCGTTTATCTCTTATCTAAGTGGGTTATTTGTTTAAATATAAGAAAGCTACATATTTATCAGAGTTTTGTTGCAGAATCATTGGCGTCAATAAACTAACTTGGCTTGCAAGTTTAAAGCAACCACGACTGTTCAGATTTTTTCTCTCCACAAGAATGTTGAAGCTGGCATCATGGCCGGGCCAAAAACCCGTGCGTAACATGATATATAAGGATTAGAGTTAGATATAAATGACTTTATTTAATCCTCCTGCTTTTATAATTACATCTTTCTTATATCAGAACGTCTTATGTTTGGGCTGAGGCTCGTATTTTTCTTGGCGATTTGAGGCTGAAAACGTTCTTATAATAATAATGACTTTATTAACGTGTCAGTCAAAATCTAGCAGAGGGAATTCCACACTGCTAATAGGGGACACCTAACTATCTAAACTATAATAAAAATACAAAAACAAATCAATAAAAATTTGAGACCAAAATCTACTAAGACTAGAATTAAAAACTACCATTAATAACTCACTAACATAAACACCACAAAACTCTAATTCTAATTATCAAAATTCTAAAAAATCTTGTAATTAAAAATGTAATAAGAAAATTTAAAATCATGAATTGCAAAGGTAGCAGCCACTATCCAAGATGTCACTCAAATCAAGACTTCGTATCCGGGTCTTAAACTGCGTAAGACTGGTAGCTGATCTGTCTGTGCTTGATATCTTACTCCAGAGTCTTGGACCTTAGCACTTTCTTAGGATAAATGCTACAATATTTCAGTAAATCATAGTTCCGGATTAAGAAGAAAGACAGTACATAAAGGTCTAAAAAAATAGACATTCTATTATAAAATGGAAAAAGACTTGCATACATACGTTTTTTTAGCTCATTGTAAACATGGTAAATAAAGGCGTTCTTAACTGAATCTTAGCCGGTGGGTACGTTCGTAGCACGTTCTTAAAAATCTGTCCAATCTCAGCCGCGCACCGTTCTTATAAAAAGGTTCTTATTTAAAAAATGAGAGTGCTAGCTAAATAAACGTTAAACTAAATGAATTAAATGAAGTATTTCGTCTGAGTAAATATACAGTCGAAATGAGCCCAAATGCTAAAATACATAATTTAACATGCACAAGGCGGGTTTCCAGTAACGCGAATTATACAAGCCTTTTTTATTTTAAAATATAGCAAAGAAGTAGCCAGAAATATGATTTTCTGAAATACTATATAACAGTCTTAAGCTCAAATCGCCAAAAGAATTAGAACGTAACTACAGACCCTGCTGAGCCTCAGCTCAAAAATTAGACGTTCTTGATAAAAAGAAAAGCGTATATCCTACTGTACTTTCGACTTTTTGGATCAATTCGGAAATCCTAGCACCTTGTTAATCTCGCTGGAAGACAGTTTTGTCTTCTGGTGTTGTATATTGACAATATCCAAGTGGAAACGTTGACAAAACGGTCACTAGAAGTTCACAAGGACTTTGAATGGAAGGGGTTTAAAACTCATTAGACCAAACTGAGATAACGTCGTTTATTAGGGCGGGTTTTTATCAGTGTGATCGAACTTACTGAATATCAATGTAAAGAGCCCATCTTAATTCAAATGCTGATTAGAATTGAGATAACTTTTTAAAGGCTTTTTTTGAGTTTTTAACGGGGGGGGGGGGGGGGGTCAAACGTAACATTTCCCAATAATCCTGGGAGAAAATGAATTGCCGGATCAATGAAACAAAGCTCATCAAAACTCGAATGCTGATCAAAACTAAGATAATTTTTTAAAGTATTTTTAGGGTTTTTATCGTGGGGTGGTCTAACTTAACATTTCTCTATGATCCTGGGAGAAAATTAAATGCCGGATCAATGAAATAAAGCTCATCAAATCTCGAATGGTGATCAAACCGAGATAATTTTTTAAAGTAATTTTTAGGGTTTTTATCGGAGGGTGGTCTATAAACTTAACATTTCTCAAGAATCCTCGGAGAAAAAACTTGATGCCGGATCAATGAAGCAAAGCTCATCAAAAGTCAATTGCTGATCAAAACTGAGAAAATTGTTAAAGATTTTTTTCAGGGTTTTTATCGGGGGTGGTCTAACTTACTCGATATCAGAAAAATCATCGGAGAAAACTAGTGGATCAATTCATCGTAATTCAAATGCTGATTAACACTGATAACTTTTTAAAGTATTGTTGTTAGGGTTTTTATCGGGGGTGGTCCCCAACAATCCTTTGATAAAAACTCGACGATGTGTTCATGTGACCTGACATATTCACAAAAGCGCTAGAATTGTTCGGCGACACTATGGAAACATTTAAATGAAGGGATCAATTCTCGTGAATGGAAAAAAAAAATTTTTATCTCCGACGCTGGTTTCACATGCCGGTTCTGCTGCTAGCATTTATTACCGAACAAATGAAAGTCATACTTAAACTGCGTGCGTGCAGTGTTTTCGTAGTACTATTTTACGTTATAATGTAAGCTTAGAAGAAGGTCCGCCGACATGGATACTAACCAACTTTAGTATCACCCAACTAGTGGACTAATGCAAATCCTGCATTTTGATTGGCTACGCTACTAGGGGTCTAATAGTAATAGTCATCGAGTAGCGAAATTCGCCGGTTTTATTTTTCGTTTTATTCCCAAATAAATATTTCTTCAACTTGCAATTGCTTTTTTTTATTATTGCCTTTTTCTGTCCGACTAGTTGGGTGATACTAAAACAATTAGACCCTTCGCCCTCAAGGGCCACGGGTCAATAGCCCATTCGGCTTCGCCTCATGGGCTATTGACCCGTAGCCCTTTCGGGCTACGGGTCTAATTGTTAAATATACTAACAAGGATAGGAATGCGGCAAAAACCGGAATCGGGTAATAGTTTAGTGGAAAGATTATTCAAAATCCGTTGCGCATGTCCCCACAAATGAATTGTAAACACGACAATTCCAATCAGAAAACTTACCAGCTTCCGATATGTGCATTGTAAAGAAACTACAAGGAATTACAAGTTTAAATGATATCAGTGTCTTAAAGAGTTCATGTTTTGGAACACGTAAAAGGTTTTAAAGTAATAAAACTGAAATCTGACTGGGGCGCCTAATAAGTTCAATTGCTGAGCTCTCGATCCGATTTTCTTTGGCAATGACCTTAGTCTTTTAATTTTAGATTTGTTTTACTAAGCTCCTAAGAATGTTCAAACTAAAATGGTGAAATGTTCGAAATTTTTACGTGAGAAAAGTTCAACACGAACACTGCGAATATGGTCGGAAACGTTAGAACCACCTTGAACAGAAGTAAGAACTAAGAACTAAGTATTGCTCGAGAAATTTCATACTCTAGTATTTCATTCACAGATTTAAACTTTTATTAAGAGCCCGCACCTCGTACAGCATAAAGCATAACATAATCAACAGTAATGAATACAAAGTGCTGCTTCAGAGAATATACGAATGGTCACATACCACTGAAATATAGGATTTCCTTGAGCCACCTACAGAACTCACTGCTTTTTAACTACACTAGCTTTTATCTGGATGGCTAAACCTAAACATTTTACCAACAAACTTAAACGCAAAAACAATTTCATGATTAGATTTGACTTCAGAAGGAAAATAGTTTAAGATGTCGATCTTACTTGTTTACCAAGCTGGGGGTATGTTTACCTCAAAAACCTCTCCACTGTCGTGCGTCATTCGCTATTCAAAAGGAAACAATATATTTCCTCTGGTTTCTTTGAAATGCAAAATTTTCCACTCCGTTACAATAAACTACATTCTCTCATCATTTAAGCTAACATTTACTTGAAAGAATAGCATGCAGCAGCCGTGAAGGCTTAGCGAACATCCCACAGAGTCCGCTTGGGGAGGAACTTAGATAACAAAATGTTTTTTTTTTTCAGTTTCCAAGCGCGTTTGTTGACTTTCAATGTTACATATCAGTCTGTCTACTAAATAGCAATATTTCTGAATGTAAAAAGATCAAAGATAGTATGATGCGAAAATACAAAGCCCTCGAATGACAGTGAGCCACTCAAAAACATTCCGTAATCTTAACTTCCTTCAGCTTTTGTCGGTTCATATTCACGCACACGCCGCGCTCTCGCGAAGTGTGACCGCTTTATGCCAAGATAACCTTCCCTGGGAAAATACACGAAAGAAAAAAGGGCCTCAGCGAAGGTTAATGCGAAGAAAGCACAAGAAAATTCCCTGGCACCAATCGTACCGGGTTATCCTTCTTTCTTTTACCTTTTTTTCTTAATTATTTTCGACAGACGTTTTAGGGATACAATGTTATTTATATTTCAAATTTTGTACCCGAAATGTTTGACTCGACTCATTCAAGACAGTACAAAGATTAGTTCCTTGGTAGTTTACACGTTTTACTCAATTGAAACTGAGTTTCCGGATTCAGATCAAACGAATTGCTCTACAGTATTAATTTTTAATAACTACAGTATGTTCAGTACTGTCTTGTTAGCGCAACCTTGCCATGGTTTGTGTTCGCGGGTTTTCGTTTAGTTACCTATGGATATAACGACGAGCGACCTTTTTTTACGTTGATTGCACACACCGACGAGAATTGGCCAGAGTTTCGGTGAAAAAATTGTTCGGAAGGCCTCAGTATCTTAAAAATTCGTTATTAACTAGTCAAGACTAAAAGCTAGTGTTTTCCTTAGTAAAATGTCGCCTCGTAGAATCGGAAAATTAAACGCGCTGCGTTTTCAGAGGGATAGATGTCGTGTTGGGTACGAAATCAGGTCCGGCTAGGATTTTCGGATAGCAGAAAGCAACTAGTAAAATTGTCTGCCGCTGAAATATTCAGACAGTAAATGAAACGAAAAGTACTAAAGGTACTAAAATCATATGGAAAAACAGTAGAACGCTATTACAAGCATTTTGCTAAACATTTCTCGTTCAATGCCCTTGACCTACAGTCATTGCTCAGTTCTTTAAATTTCGTGGGTCATTAGTTAAAATAAATTAGGGCTATTTGAATTGAAGCTCATTTAATTACGACCACACGGGCTACCCATATATGCATGTTTTTCAAATGACATTTTAGAATTAAAAATGTTTATTTTGGAAAGTCGGAACGTTTGACCAAAGTTACAACTTGTGCCCGTTCTATTTTTTTTTCCGGTGAACTCCTGCCACGATTTTTATTAAAGAAAACTTGATATAGAAAAATCCAGGTTCAGCCAAAATAGAGTAATGTCTAGATCTAATATCCGGATCTACGCACAACAAACGAAGATCATTATAGCGTGTTATATAAACACAAAACGGACGGAACTTAAAGCGTAGCGTGGGGCATATGTAGCAACATAAAGCTATTACAAAATATTGTGTCGGAAGTTCGTCGAGCAAGCTAGCAGCGGGGAGGGGTCAAGCCAGGGAGGTTCCGCTCTAAATACCCTCCTTTCCCCGCTTCCCTTGTATTAGACAAAACATGACAACAAGATTTTTTCAGTATGCTCTCAGAGTAAAGATTTTGAGATTGCAATATAATTTTCAATTAACAGTGGATGTATCGCATTAATTTCTCTGTATTTGCGTTTATATGTCTTCCGCAATAGGAATGCCAAGGTTAGCATATATATAATAAAACATTTTTTCCGTCCATGTTGCATTTGGCCTTTTCTTAAACGGACAGTTAAAAGCGAGGTTTTGTTAATGAAAGAGGGAGGGTTTAAAAAGTTGATACCCACGCAAAATAGTTGGTATCCACGCGAAAGGCCGAAAGATTGATATGATAGCGGGCTATTGTGGTGTCCATCTATTAATTATTAACTTCAATTTTCATTAAATACTTTTTTTCACGCCACCTTCACATGCACAGTCTTCTTAAGTCTGTAAATGAAATCCTTAGCAGCAGTGCACAAACTAAATTCTTGCAGTCTTTCGTCAACCTTGTTCCCAGGGTCTCTCTGCTTTCCGTCCCCTTGAGAGAGAACCTGGCAACGAGGTTGTCTTTCTTCTGCTGTGCGCATGCACTAGCTGTCCTCATACATGATGAGTACAACACAAGTTGCGGCGCAGACTCATGTCCCCCCGTGAAGGGGCTTACTTGAATACCCATTTTTTATTACACGACTAAGACAGTCAGAGGGCCAATAAAGTAAAATCAACCAATCAGAATGCTCGATTGCCGGTCCAATATTCTCTAAGTATTGGACCGGGCATTGTCCCGTATGATCCCGCGCGATCCTTCCGCCGGCAGGAGTCGTGTAATAAATCTCTTATTAACCAAGCTTGCTCGGGACCGTACTGGGAAAATATCGGCCCTCGGTCTTTTCTGTACGGACCGAGCGCACTGTCAAGACCTCGGGCCGATATTCTCCCAGTACGGCCCTTCGCGCTTGGTCAATAAGATATATATATACGGTTGACTATACGGAGAGGGCTCTGATGAGTCCTAACAATTAACAAGGACGAAACAGCTGTCCATGGCTACCAAGGCACTACCATAATATGGCTATGGCTATGTGCATGCGTAAGGTACCGACCATACCGCTGGTCTGGTGTAGTGTGCGCCTTGCAGTCAACAGTTGTTACCAAAATTAAAATGGATGCCTTTTAGCGCGCTTTAATGGCCATCTTCCTACAACGGCCTTTGTTGAAACAATTAAGTGAAATTGATGATTTTCTTAGTGATACTAGCAAGGTTTGTTGATATTTCAACGCAGAGAAGGAAACTTGCTGTTGTACAAACTGGAACACAACATTCTCGACACTTGAGCTCCGCGGTCACATCCATTGTCAACCGCTAACCAAAAGAAACAAAGGCTCGGAAAGCGAGAATGAGAATACAACCGATATAGGAGGATTTCATTTATTATGACGGTCGACGAGAGGAGACCGCGAGCCTAATTTTGTGTATAGCGAAAAAGTTGAGTTTTTTCTCTGTTTATCCAATTACCTCGCTTTCAAGTTTGAAATCTCAAAATCAATTATCCAATTATCCGTTATCCAATTACTTCGCTTTCAAATTTGGCGGCCTCGTTTTCACGTAACATCTGTAAAGGTTTGGAGTAAACAAATAAATGAAATGAAAAATGAAAAAATGAGGGGCACTTATTGGAGAGGGGCACTTATTAGGGACGGCGCTTATTGGAGAGGGGCACTTATATATTAGGGAGGGTGCTTATTGGAGAGGGGCACTTATTAGGGAGGGCGCTTATTGGAGGAGGACGCTAAATCGGAGTATTACCGTATACAAAAGACAGAATGTCTCCGTGGGGGGCTCCGATGTAAAAGTAACGGGGGTGATCGTCGTACAGACGTTCCACTAAAGGTTTTTCAATCGAAAATGACCACTGTAAGAGTTATTCTGATACCTTTTAGGTTATTAAGGCGGGGTTACACATGAATTAAGGTTATTAAGGCGGGGTTACACATGAATTAAGGTTATTAAGGCGGGGTTATACATGAATTTGAATGAAATGTGAAGAGGTTTAAAGAAGGGAAAGAAGATAGAAAATGATTTTTTGAACAGTTGATACCCACGCAAGAGTACCCCAGGTTGCTAGTGGACTAACTTGGTGTCTGCCTATTAATTATTAACTACAAATTCTATTTTTAAAACTTCACTAAATCTTCAATATTTCTTATTTCTCTTAATTTTCAAATCCTTTGAGAAAATAAACTATTTTCTCCCAAACATATCCAAAAATCACCCAAAAATTTACAAAACACCCCACAACATAGATTCATGAAATGAGCAGAGAGTTTTTGGATTGCTTGAAACGTGAACGAGATATTTCCATTAAAGCCATGTCAAGTGGCGGAAAAATGTCGTTCATGTGGACCCCCGCCTTAAGCCAGAAACTGACAGGAAAAAAAATTATCTATTAGGGGTATAATTAGTGTGAGTCTCACCCAAAAAACGGGTTTCTGGTACCTTTTAGGAGTTCCTTTCAAAATTTTGGACGATCAATCCCGTCAATTTTATTTGGGAGCTCCCCCGACTAAATGTCAACATCGACAGTGAGTCCTAGCCTCTTTATTCCAATAAGATGCACAGAATTGTCACAACGGAGATCGTTTTAAAACTGAAACCGCACTGAAATCCCGAAGATTTTACTTCAGAAGCCTTGGTAGCCTGTAACGATCTGCGAGTTGTTGTTGTCTCAGCATGGGTGAACTTCCAGGTTGAAATTGTAGGATTTGTTGCGAAGTTACTAGTGATGATAAGATGGGGATCCTTGGTGTGACCTCTACGAGTATGCATGCTAAACATCATGGGATTGCTTGCATCGTCAACATCATGATAGGCCCACACAAGAAATACTCTAGTAGAGCGCTGCAAATGAAACATCATGTGAATATTAGACCATGAAATAAAACGAAAAAATGATCCGTAATAATTTTCGAAAATTTAAGGTGGTTCTGAACCCCTTCCCAAGATTTTTTGAACTTTGCAAAAAGTTATATCTTAACATTCTAACTACAATTCGATCGTTTTTTAGTTATAAGCACTTAGCTGAAATTAAGGGTGTCTTTAACAGGTTATATTGTTACTATGGTAATCTGTTACGTCATGACATTGACTATAACTTGTTCAACAATGACTGCGCATTTGTGGTTTTATACTATTATTTTAGTACTATCTGATCCATCAAAGTATAAGTACTGGAAATTACTAGAAACTGTTGTGATCCACCAACTTACATTAAATTGGATGTCCTGTGAATCACTTGTGTTTCTTGGCCGACTGAAGCGAAGTGATGTTATGCCATATTGCTCTGTAGCACTGTCCAGTATATAACTTTGTTTGGAGTCCAAGTGTGGCAGTATATTGACTCCAGAAGTGAGAAAATCCTTTGAAAAGAAATAACCATTCGGTTATAATCCTTTGAAAAGAAATAACCATTCAGTTATTATTAGTTATTAGAAATAACCATTCAGTTATTAGGAAACTCAACTGTTTAACTCTGAGTTTGCTCCGAATTTCGCAAGTTTGCATGCGTAGCCCGCGAGGAATCTCTCTGAGGGTTTTTGTTTATATGAGTTGGTCAGTCTGTCAATATTAGAATTCTTCGTGGAAGGTTCGTGATGGAATAATATGGTATTAAGGTAGGAATTCGGTTGAATTTTAATGAAATAGTAAGGGTTTTAATTTATAGAAGAAATAGAAGGCGGAAAAACAACAAACAGTCGAAACCCACGCAAGAGCACACAAGCTGATGGCGGACTATTTTGGTGTCCATCTACTAATTATCAACTTTAAACTCTACTTTTTAAACTTCATTAACTCTTCAATATTTCTTATTTCTCTATTCACTCACATTTCCCACCCCCTTTTTTTCTCTCTCTCAAATATTCTAAAAATCACCAAAAATTCACACAACATCACATAACATCATCTTACAAACCAATTAAGGCATTTTTGGATTGCTTGAAACGCTGGTGAGATACTACCGATCTACGACAGTGCAAAAGGCATTTAACGGTAGTGCCCCCTTAACGCAATAGTTCGGTATTTTCTACTTAAAATCTAACGAAAAAAAAGCTATTCATTCACAGCCAGCGATTCTTCCTCCCAAATTTCAAGTTTTTTACTTTACGAGAAACTATCAAGAACTGATAAAGGTACTGCTCAGCCGCAGTGTTCGTGTTTCAATTCTTGAAGGTTGCCGTCCACAGAGTCAAAAGCTATGACCTCCCGAAGAGTCTAGCCTTGAGCCAGCCATGAACTGTGGTTCAAACTTTTGAGTCAGTTTGGCAGGATAAAAATTAGGACGTGGCTTGTGAAATCCGTAAGTGTAAACATTAAAGGCAGCATTCAAGTTAAGTATTTTCTTAATGCACGATGCTGCTAGTAACATTTGTGTTCTGGCACTATCTTTGACTTTTGTAACTCGCCAAAAGAAGAACAGACATACGTAACTTACGTTCAAATAGCTCTCTCCCGCTTCAGTTTGACCACCGATAACAACATCGTAGTCGCTCATATTTTCTGGTGTAAACGTGAAACCAAAACCAACCCAACCTATTGCTCTCGCATCAACTTCAAAATACAATTGATCACTGTCTCGGCTGTATGCCCATGAAACATTAAAATTGCCATTGTCAAATGATACCCGAGCACCTGGGCTACTGTAGAAAAAAGCCAGTAAAACTACAAAAAGTGAAAGCTTGCACATCGCTTATTGAGTAGCCGTGTTCGTGGATAATGTCAATGTGAGCCTTATTTTGTGTTACTGGGCAAGTTCAAATAAAAATGTATACGCATTTTACTGTTCATTTATACGAATGGTCAGTAAACAAGATCGGTGCTGGATATTTTCAGCATAAATTGGATATTGTAATATTTAACGCTGCTCAATTAGTCATGAAGATTAAATCGATATAGTTCATTGAAAACATTCTTAAAAGAAGATTAAAGATTGAACACATCTTATGAAGTGCAATATATCAATAAATTAAACGAAGCACTATATCTCAACCGTCAACATTGTAAACCGAGTTCGCGGTAATATCCTCACGGCTTGCATGACTTTACCCGAATCGCACAAAGAGAGTTACTATAATTTTTCTAGAAAGGTTTCAACAGTTGTGGTAACTGTGCTTTAATTGTCAATATAGGCTCAGAAAACTAAAAATGGGGTCTAACCGATTACGTAACTTCTCAGGTTTCTTCAACTCCCATTATCTTCCCCATAACGAGCCTGGTATTTTAGGAAAATTTGTGAGCTTTCTGATCTGCGCGAACACGTCTCCTACATCGTCCAAGAAGGTGAATGAGATAAAGAAAGTGCAAAGCTATAAAGTTATGTTCGTGAGCCTGGGCTCCCTGTGGTGACACTCATATTTTGATGCGTGACAACGTGACAAGGCATTTCGTGACAAATGCACGAATCCGTAAGGGTCTGGTACCTATCGGTGTTGTGCATTCAAAATGGCGATTTCTTTGGCAGGGAAATCTAGGCTGGTTTCTTTGCTTCTGATAGTTCAGGCGTTCATTATTGTGAAATCCCTGGACAATGGTTTAGCTCTAACTCCACCAAGTAAGTGATAAAAAAGCAGTCCATTTTAATTTTCCTGTTGTTTCATTTGAAGGCAGCGCCGGACATGTCACATGATTTTGAGCTGACAGACAACACGCTGCTCATTGTTGTTTCTTTTCTGTTCAGCTGAATTTGATTTCAGGCCATACGTTCTTTTTGTGTTTTTGAAATCCTTACGGTTACTTTTCCAAATAAAGTACAAAGAAGGTACTTTTTAAAATTTATTTCAAATTTGTGATCCAAATTGGGATGCGGTGTGAAGGGTGAGAAGGCGGTGGAAACCCAGCAATTATCACTGCACGAAGTGATAAAGTGGTGCAAAATGTACAATATTTTGTAATAAAAATGTGAACGCAGAGATACCAACCTCTCAAGCTATCACCTGTGTTTCATGGGGGGGGGGGGGGGGGGGGTGGTGGGGAGGAAGGTGGAGGTCAAGGGGTTTGGTTATATATATAGCCTGAAAATGACTTTTGGTATGTCAGCCTTCTGGTAACTGGAAATGGCATTTTGGGTTGAGCCAAACAACTAAATTACATGACAAATGATGTTCTCAGTTTCTGTGAAAGTCAGATATGCTAGAAAATGCAGGCAAGAGAGAAAATAGAATTTGCAGAAATTGAGATTTTTCCCCTGGAGGGGGGATACTTAATAGACGCTCAGTTAGAGAGGTGTGGCCAGGCCACTCAAACTGACCCTGTTTAAGGTGGCTTACTACAGTTTTGAGGACAATAAATTTCCTTACGTACACGTGCGAGTAAAAATCACGCGAGCGATGAATGTTAGTAATGTGTGCACAGATAAGTTAATGGCCATGGTGTATGCTATAGTGCGCATGCTCAAGATTTTTTCGTCGTAAATTTCTCAAAATCTAGCCATATGACCTATGCTCAATTTTTGATATTTTTATAACTAGTATACATCATCGATCTGCAGACAATGTTTGTTTCAAAATCTGTAAGACATATTTTAAAATATTTTTCGAAATCCATATTTGTAATATTTATGTTGATATGCTAAAAACTCTCACAGAATTTTGTTTTAACTTTTAAGAACGCTTTTTTTAATCCAAAGTTTAAATGGTAAGATTTTGAGGTAGGGTCGTATGGGTGGTTTTTGAGTAAAACGTCCTCCTAGAATTAGAACCCAGTCTTCTGACAACCACTCGGGCACTTGTTTTAAGCCACTTCTAACAAGAGAATGGTGAAAGTACAAACACCCATTGTCTTGTACAATGGTTTTGACTTTGTAATTGTTGCTTGTTCCCACAAATGGTCACCTGTGATTGATTTTTCAGAAAGCATCTGGTGACCCCCATAAACTGTATGAGCCACCTAAAGACACAACTCTGTGATTTTTCTAATATTTTTGTTTTAATTTCAGTGGGGTGGATGGTGTGGGAAAGATTCCGCTGTAACACAGACTGTACAAATGATCCTGAGAATTGCATTGGGTAAGGTACATGTACTAGAGTTCTGTTTATTGCAGAGTTTTTGCTAATATTGACAACAAACAGATCACAAGATTCTAGCTAGCTAGAACTGAACTTTCCATACCAGTATTTTAACACCATTTTAATTACTGATCACCTTACCTACCCAACAGCTGCTGTTATTGTTGTACCTATCTGACCTCAAATGAAAACCCTGTTTTTGTTGAGAAACATGTACACTGTAATGTTCATCATATCACAAGCTGGGACAAATAAAAAAATCTGAGTCTCTGACAGGATTCCAACCTATGACCTTGTTCTGCACGCTGATCAGATGCTTTAATCACTGAGCTACAAGAGACTCGTGGCAAACTAGGCCATATACTAGGTTTACACACCGGTCAGATGCTCTAACCACTGAGCTACAAGAGACTCGTGGCAAACTAGGCCATATACTTGGTTCACACACTGGTCAGATGCTCTAACCACTGAGCTACGAGAGACTCGTGGCAAGTTAGGCCATATACTAGGTTCACACACCAGTCAGATGCTCTAACCACTGAGCTATAAGAGACTCGTGGCAAGCTAGGTCATATACTAGGTTCACACACCAGTCAGATGCTCTAACCACTGAGCTATAAGAGACTCGTGGCAAGCTAGGTCATATACTAGGTTCACACACCAGTCAGATGCTCTAACCACTGAGCTATAAGAGACTCGTGGCAAGTTAGGCCATATACTAGGTTCACACACCAGTCAGATGCTCTAACCACTGAGCTACGAGAGACTCGTGGCAAACTAGGCCATATACTTGGTTCACACACTGGTCAGATGCTCTAACCACTGAGCTACGAGAGACTCGTGGCAAGCTAGGTCATATACTAGGTTCACACACCAGTCAGATGCTCTAACCACTGAGCTATAAGAGACTCGTGGCAAGCTAGGCCATATACTAGGTTCATGTATGACATGCGTCCTGCGTACTGCTAGGATAAGCAATGTTAAAAGCATAATGGGTAACTTGAGAGACACAACAGAAGAACTTGAAAAGATTGCCCTTAGTATTTCTCTTGGCTTACTAAGAATAGACAACATAGCCCCATATCTTAAACTTGATTTTATTGTTTATTTCTTAAATGTTATTAAAAAAGTAAATTTAACTATCGACTAGCTGGCAGCTCGTTAATTGTTTTGGTAAAATGTATTATTTTCTTCAGTGAAAGGCTATTCATGGAGATAGCAGACCGCATGGCTGAGGATGGTTTTAAAGATGCTGGTTATGAATATGTGTCCATTGATGTAAGTTCTTTCTCAAGTGACAAGATTAATTTTTATGCGAAAACTTGAAACATTTATAAGGGTAGATTGTAGCCTGTGAGCAAGCTCTCTCGGGGGTGGTGGTGTCAGTGAGGTAGAGGAGTGGGAGAAGGGAGTTCCCCCACCCCTAAGAGAGCAAGCTGCAAAAATTTGTAAACCCTAGAAAAACAGTATGAACGAAAGTCAGAAGAGCAACAAAAATACTGCAAATTTTACTCATACTGCGAAAATTATGAAAATTACAAAAATTGTAAAATTGTAAAATTTGTCGACCTTAGAAAAACAGTATGAATGGCAAGTCCATAGTGCAGCGACAGACGATGCGAATTTTACCAACACTGCAAAAATTATGAGAATTACAAAAACTCCAAAAAATTGTAAAATTTGTCCACACTAGAAAAAGGGGATGAAAGACAAGTCAGAAGAGTCTGCAGCAATGGACACTGGTCTATATATAAGGGCAAACCAGACAATATATTAAACATTGTTTTGTAGGATTGTTGGGCATCCCATAATCGTACTTCTGATGGTGAGCTCCAACCAGACCCTGACAGATTTCCACATGGAATGAAAGCTCTTGCTGAATATGTAAGTTATTAGGTAGTCACGGTTCTTTCACAAGCTAAGCTTGCTAAAGAGATGACAGTTACATACAAGGTTTCTGTACCCTGAATGCGGGACGGAATCCAGCTTGGGTCTTTAGTTTAACACTAGATTCTTTGACCTAGTTTCTATTTTCTTGCCATACAAGCAAGTTGTCTATGTGTTCTGTGTGCATGTCCTGCTAGTTTTGTGAGAAAATGAAAGAACGTTAATGTATAGACCTACTTAGCTTATGTTGCAAATTAGTCACAATTAAATTAGTCAATTAGAGAAGGAAACAAGAAGAGAAAATTCACACAGTGATATTATTATCACTGCACAGTTTCTTTTATATTTCCTCCACTTCCCATCTCACAAAATGTGTTTCCCTCCTGCTTCCCACCCCTCCTCTCCCAGCTGCCACCCTCTTTTCTCCTCCTTCCCACCCCTTTCTCCCTACCCTTCTCTGCTGATGCCACCCCTTCTCTCCCAGTTCCCATCCCTCCTCTTCCAGTTCCCACCCCTCCTTTTCCAGTTCCCATCCCTCCTCCCCCAGTTCCCACCCCTCCTCTCCCAGTTCCCACCCCTCCTCTCCCAATTCCCACACCCTTCTCTCCCAGTTTCCACCCTTTCTCTCCCAGTTCCTATCCCTCCTCTCCCAATTCCCACCTCTCCTCCCCCAGTTCCCACCACTCCTCTCCCAGTTTCCACCCCTCCTCTCCAAGTTCCCATCACTCCTCCCCCAGTTCCCACACCCTTCTCTTCCAGTTCCCACCTCTCCTCTCCCAGTTCCCATCCCGCCTCTTCCAGTTTCCACCCCTCCTCTCCCAGTTCCCACCCCTCCTCCCCCAGTTCCCACACTCTTCTCTTCCAGTTTCCATCCCTTCTCTCCCAGTTTCCACCCCTTCTCTCCCAGTTCCCATCCCTTCACTCCCAGTTCCCACCCCTCGTCTCCCAGTTCCCACCCCTCCTCTCTCAGTTCCCATCCCTCCTCTCTCAGTTCCCACCCCTCCTCTCCCAGTTCCCATCCCTCCTCTCCCAGTTCCCACCCCTCCTCTCTCAGTTCCCATCCCTTCACTCCCAGTTCCCATCCCTCCTCTCCCAGTTCCCACCCCTCCTCTCCCAGTTTCCATCCCTCCTCTCCCAGTTCCCACCCCTCCTCCCCCTGGTTCTCACACCTTTCTCTCCCAGCTCCCACCCCTCCTCTCCCAGTTCACCCATCCCTTTCTCCTAGTTCCCACCTTGTCCTCTGTCCTGATTATTCCCTAGTCTTATTACCAATACCCTCACATTAGTTAATTAAAAATTACTAAAACAGGCACTACATATAAACAAACAATATAAACAATCTCAGTTTGCTACTATTTCAGATTCATTCTAAAGGTTTACAGTTTGGAATATATGCAGGTAATAGCACAAAATTATCTGTGACTGGTACAAATATTGTAAGGGTGAAATTGGGACTTTGAAATTATGTCTTTGTAATTACCTTTTTAATTTATTGCCAAATACATTTACCTACATGTATAATAAATTTATTATTATTATAATATATTGTGGCAAACACTTCTTCACAGATTATGGAACAAAAACATGTGCGGGTTATCCAGGAACTATTGATCACATTCAGCAAGACATGGATGTAAGTGAAAATTGGCCATAATAGAGGGTTGTCAAGAAAAGTTTGAAATAGACATCTGACTTTGGAAAGTGATCAGATATATTTTTTAAAATACCATTTCCAAAGGGTCTAGATAATAGCAAGCAAGTAATAATTTTCAAAGCAATGACAACTGTTTTGATTTTAAAAAACATGTTTCGACAATCCTAAAAGACTCTAAAGAATGTCACAGTTTATGTTCACCCAATTATTTCAATATCTTAGATCATGCTTCCACCAATTTTCAGCTTAAGATAAAGGAAGCTCTGCATATCAAATGGCAATAACCTTCTTTGAACCAACAGTTGTATCATGTTAATTTAAAACTTTCTTTATAATCACGCATTGTCACACATTCTTTCATTTATTTGTTAAAGGTGTTTTCTCTCATTAGCATTTTCATTTACTTAGTATAAATTCAACTTTGTAACTTAAAATTTCAAACTGAAGATGACAAAGAATTGGAAACATGTTTTTTAAAATCAAAACAGTTGTTGTTGCTTTGAAAATTATTAAAATACCATTTCCTTGTAAGAACTGGCAAGCAAAGTAGCCAGCTGATCAGACAAAGTAGTTTGTAATTTTCACCAGCAGCTGGATACTTTTGGCAACCCTGATAATATTTTATTAATGTTCCCTCCAGAGCGTGGTGGTCTTCGGCATTAATAAAATCCCGAATTCAATTTTGCTGTATATTGAAGAAATGTTTAACCCACTGACTTAAAAACAACAGATATCTTCACTCATAAGTAATAATAAACATTTATTAATGTTCAATGTTTAGACATTTGCCGCATGGGGAGTTGACTATTTAAAGCTGGATGGTTGTTATGCTGACCCAAAGTCAATGGATACAGGCTACCCAATGGTCACTAAGGCACTCAACAACACAGGGAGACCAATAGTATTTTCTTGTAGCTGGCCAGCTTACCAGGTTGGCCAGAACATAACGGTGAGAGACACTAGTGTTATCACCCATGTGTGGAGTTGACCCAAATTTATGCATTACTACCCGAACCACTTTCATTGATAGATACCCAAAACTGAGAAATGGTGTTCATGTTCTAAACAATGGTCATCCTTCAGAAGGATGAGAAAAAAAAGTTATTCTCTGATGTTATTGAAAAGGGAGGAAAGTGATCTTTGATTGCTTTCAAATGCAGTGTATGAGGTGAAATATTACACAGTGCCAAAAAAAAAAATTGAGAGATTTGCTGGGTTATTTCAACATGATTCCTTTGGATTATAATGGTTTCTCTCTACAAAATGGAGCAGTGCAGAAGTGTGTTACAATAAAAAACAATACAGTACAAATTTTATTAACACTCCCCAAAGAGGCTTGTTATGTCAGAACCATTCCTGGGTCAATGGGTCATTGGTTTTTGCACTGTTGTACTTTAGGTTTTTGTAAAGGGAAGTGATGCCAGGAGTAATTTCCCAAGGAAACTTTGCAGCTTATTAATGTTAGCTTTCAGACAATTAGAAATGAGTTTTAATGTCCTTTGTGTTGGGTTTTCCAAAATGCTCGCTTGTACAGTCTTTAATCAAATTAATCGGTTCTTACAGAATCTTAAGTTGAGTTCTTACAGAATACCACTGAAGTGTTAAGTGACTTCTTATGATCCTCGTGTCATCAACAAAAAACACTTGTAACTGATTTGATTTCTTTATCTTTACAGCCTAACTATACAAGAATTGCCCAATACTGCAACTTGTGGAGAAACTACGGTGATATACAGGTGTTCTTCAGGAACTTGTGAAAATAAAATGCTTTTCTTGCAGCCTGTTTCTGTTTCAATATTTAACAGATGGCGTTGGTCTGTTTTGCAGGATTCTTGGCAAAGCGTTGCAAAGATAATTAAATGGTATGGCGACCATCAAGATGAAATGATACCCGCTGCTGGACCAGGCAACTGGAATGACCCAGATGAGGTAATCACTTCTCCTTGTCACACAATCCTTTCATCGCAGGGGAGTTGAATGGTGGTGGATATTTACCGAGCTGCTAAGCGGTGAAGTAAATATCTATCACTCTTCACTAACACTGAGGTGAATAATTATTTTAGTATATACCATACCAGTGGACAGCCAGCCCAAAATAGTTAATTTACTGCTAGCTATTTCTGACAAATGGGGAAGTCACCCGCAAGAGATGCCTAACAACAACAACGCTTTGTTAAAGGTTATTCAGGTTATATAGACATCTGTCACCCACTGCTATTGTAGCTTCAAATAAAAAAGGAAAAGACTTATATAGCGAGCATATCACATTTCTCAAGGCACTTTACATACACTTATGAGAAGCATGAGAATGAGAATATGATCGGACGTCAGCTTAGGAAGGCGCCTCAGGCAGCCGCTATCGGTCTATTGTTGATCTCATCTCCCCCACCCCACCCAATGTCACAGCCAGGGTTTTGTTACGTCCTCAGTGGTTCTTTTACGTCCCCAATGGAGATGGGACCGCCATTTCTACGTAATCATCCGAGCCACATGAAGGGCTAACCATTTGCAGACGTCATAGCAAAGGCAGCACCTTCATCCTCAGTTATTTTAAGACCCTGAGTGTTGGTCCGGCCGGGATTCGAACCAATGACCTCCCGCTCTGCAGACTGGTGCTCTCACTCGATTCGCGTATAATAGCCCAATTTCGATATATTAAAATTCAACTTGAAACAAAAGACATCACTTCGAGGCTTAGGGGAATAAACCTTTTAAATCCCTACTAACATTCCCCTAAGCCTCGTAGTGATGTCTTTTGTTTCAAGTTGAATTTTAATATATCGAAGTTGGGCTATTAACCGCATATAAGCGGATCTAATTAACATCAAATTACTGCATGCAAGCAAGTAAAATAGGCCCTATTTACCTAACAGTAGTATTATTTATGTTACTGACGTACACGAGAACAGAACCCCAGAACTGAGAGAAAAGAGCTCCAGTTTAGCACTGATCTGCAGTGTTTAGATCTGCGCTGATTTGAAAACGGTTAGCTTTCATTTATGGTTATGGGTAACTCTATAAATATATTCAAAATTATGGTTCCTGTCAGCTAGCTCTCGTTGGTGTAGTGGATATGGGTATTAGCAGGAGCCCATCGATGGGCTCCTGGTATTAGTTATGAAGCAAATGACTCGGATTCGAGGCATACACCCTTCTGATCTTTTTCCTTCTTTTACTAAAAAAAGGAGTTTTATTTTATGTAAAATGTTCAAGTGAAAGACAAAGGCCAGTTTGAGATCAGCTCTATTTTCGTTATTTCTCAGTAGGTGAATTGGGCCTACTTTAACCGCTTGCATGCGGTAATTTGATGTAAATTAGACTCGCTTATATGCGGTTAATTATATGCGAATCGGCTGGCGCTCTATCTATCAACTGACCTAACCAGGCGGCGGTTAGAAAAAATCCAATGTTCTAAAATCGTAAAGAAATGCACATTATTTCCTCAGCTTATTATAGGTGACTTTGGTTTGAGTTTTGAAGAATCAAAGGCTCAGTTTGCCATCTGGTCAGTCATGGCTTCTGTAAGTATACCCTACATACAGTTAACTTCCAAAGCTTATTTTCAGGGTGAGGAATCTTATTATTATTGGAATAACTTTTGCGTTTAATTGGGTTGGGCTTATAACATGATATCTGTTTACGTCTCAATGAATATTTTCAATATGAAAATGAGAAGAACATCTCGTGTTAATTCGCGAAATGTCAAGTAAACCCTCTGAACATAACAAAACAAGTTACAATGCAATACTGTATAAACTAAATTGGAATGACAAGAGAACGTTTTATACAGCCATTAAATGAAAATCCAAATTCTTAAGTTTGCGTGCTTGAAGTCTTATTCTAGAGGGCGTGTTAAGAGAGATTTTTTTTGGAGGTGGGCTTATATTTTGTGGGAGGACTTGTTTCTGGGGGAGCTTCTCTTCACATATTGTATAGTATGTAGTATTAGTAAATATTAAAGATGTTATTTGTTTTTGGCAGCCTTTAATTATGTCCGTTGATCTTCGTAAAATTCCTCCTTGGGCAAAAGAAATTCTACTGAACAGGTGAGAGCTTGATTTTTTTGTTTATCTCACAGTTTTTAGATAAATTCCGGTCTGTGCGAAGAAATACGTGCATGTGTGTGCGCAAAACTTTAGGTTTGAGTCAAATGAAAATAATTACTATCCTTCTTGCAGTGAGATTATTGCTGTGAATCAAGACAAGCTGGGCAAAATGGGAAGACGTGTGCAAGTAAGACACTTGATGCTGTTGACTTTTAATATTACTCTTATCTGAATGTATAAGTTTGCACTGAGAAAAGAGCCGAGGAATCAACTTCTCATCAAATAAAGTTACCAGCCCGCGAGAGCAGTTGCGTTTTTTCCGGCTCTTGTGAAAAAAACAAAAAACAATAAAAGAAACCTGATGCGAGTTCGCTTTGAACGAGAAATTTCCATGTACTCCTTAAACCTTTCGTGTAACTCGCGTTTAGAACCCGGAATATACATTATTACACCAGCTACCAAACTTGTAATCTTGGAGCGAACTCGTATCAGGTGGGAGCGAACTCGTTGGTTGCGAACTCTCAATGGTGCGAAACTTCCGGTTACCATGCCCTTGTTTGTTGCAGACTGGAGGTTCTGAGATCTGGGCGCGGCCTCTGACTGATGGCTCCGTGGCTGTGGTGTTGTTTTCACACTCTGTTTCTACCCCTGTGACTATTTCAGCAACGTTTCAATTGGTAAGTAGCCTTCCTTTTGCAGATGGAGCGGTTTTCAATCGAGTGGCTGGCTGGCTGTGGCGTTTTTTTTCACACTCTGTTTCTACTCCTGTGACTATTTCAGCAAGTGCGGAGCAGTCTCGAGTTCAATATCCATGTGTAACATTAGAAGAATTTTTCGTCTCCAGAAAAGGGCTGCCCGTGTTATTTTAGGCGTAAAAACATAGGGAACCCACGCGTTTATTTAGAATGATCATAGAATAAAGATACCGAAATGGACTTACGTGATGTTGTGTTTCAATCCAAATGTGCTGTTGAATAACTGAAATCAGCTTATGCCGGGATTTATAGCAGCCACAACGGTCCGATCAAATCCGTTGATACGATTTCGAAACGATCAAACAATTTTAAATATTAAATATATTTTAGGTTTTAGATTAATATTAGATATTTTATACTTTTTTATGTGTCCCCAAATTAGTATGGGTTTACCCAGGCTATAAGGTCTTTTGACACTTAAATAAAGTTTTTATCTATCTATCTATCGTGTCTGTTATTTCACAGGTAGCCCAAGCTCAAGTGATGTTTACAGGTAACTGTTGCGTAATAGCGAATTTATAAGGATTTGTATGGGGAAAATTCACTTCGAATTTGAGTGTAAAATTAGGAACGATATTTGAATAAAACTGCCTCACCTGAACTTATTTGTGTGTTTACTTGTGTCTTGAGTGGTTTGGGGGTCGATTCGAAGCGATTCCAGCGAGTTTTAGTTCAACTGTTTCTTCCTCCCTTCTCTTCCTTCCTTCTCTCTTTTAGGGAGGAAGAAACAGTTGAACTAAAACTCGCTGGAATCGCTTCGAATCGACCCCCAAACCACTCAAGACACAAGTAAACACACAAATAAGTTCAGCTGAGCCAGTTTTATTCAAATATCGTTCCTAATTTTACGCTCAAATTCGAAGTGAATTTTCCCCATACAAATCCTTATAAATTCGCTATTACGCAACAGTTACCTGTAAACATCACTTGAGCTTGGGCTACCTGTGGTTATTTTTAAATGGTCTCGCATTTCGCCGTCTGTTATTAAATTTTAACTTGTCAGCGTCTCGCATTCCGCAGTCATGCGGCATATCACGTAACCGTTTGTTATTAATTAAATTAAGGGTTTAAATTTTTAACGGCTATTTTCAGACGCCGAAATACGAGACCATGCCGCATGACGGCTGACAAGTTAAAATTTAATAACAGACGGCGAAATGCGAGACCATTAAAAAATAACAGACACGATCGTTTCGAAATCGTATCAACGGATTTGATCGGACCGTTGTGGCTGCTATAAATCCCGGCATCAGCTGATTTTAGTTGTTCAACAGCACATTTGGATTGAAACACAACATCACGTAAGTCCATTCCGGTATCTTTATTCTATGATCATTCTAAATAAACGCGTGGGTTCCCTATGGTAAAAACAAGAGATGAACGTACTGTAAACTTATTTAAGAGACTGGACTGGCTACCCTTTTATGATGAAATCAATGTAAATAAGTTATGCTTATTTTACAAATGCTTAAATGGACAATGCCCAGAGTACTTAGGTAGTAGATTAGAGCGTGTCAGCGGCATGTCGACCAGAACCTCGCGCTATGGTGATATTACTATACGGGGGGCTATACGGTGTTCTAGGTATAACCGTGAAACGGAAGGTGGAAAAACATTTCTTGTTTCAACCACAAAACTTTGGAACTCTTTACCTACTGATATTAGACCTAGTACTAGCATTAAGGCATTCAAACAGAACTGCAGTAATTATATAAAGGAAGGTTATGCCGGCTTAGATAGCTTTCCTATTTCATAACGTTTTACATTGTTAGACCCTTTTTTAATATTGCCTTTTTCTGTCGAGCTTTCTATTTCCTCAGATATTCTTATAGGGGCATGGGGGATATTATTGTAATGGTTATCTTGTAAATTAGTTTTTATGATTTAGGGGAGGGCCATAGGTTTGTCAGTTTTTAACTGTAAAGTGTCACCCTCGTAAAATAAAGTTATTTATTTAATTTAGTTCCAAAAGTAGTTTAACCAGTAAAACCGAAGCCAATCGTGACTTGCTTGGCGCTAGGCTCGATTTCCAGCCGTTTTGTACACCCGCGTTCCTTCGCGCGCTTCGTTGTTGGAAGAAGGATCTAAAAACCGGACTCTCTCAAACGGCTGAAAATCGAGCCTAGCTTGGCGCCGGCGACACATGTTTGTTGATTATATGTTAACCAAGCTACTGTCCAAATTTGCGAAAAATCGAGCAAATTTCCTTTTGAGTATCCCCTATACAAGCCAAAATTCACGTTGAAAAAACAGCGCTTAAAAATAATCGCGCTTCATAAACAAACTTCCAGTCAAAACGTCATACCGTCATTACTCCGTCAATTTTCACTCTTTTTTATGAAACCTTTATTTTGACCCCCGAAAACAAATTTCAAGAAAATTGTCGATCTGAAGGTACTCTGTAACTTTAAACAAAGTCGCATATGATTTATGATATTGCAAAAATGGATGTATGTTCTAATTTGTTTTTAAAATTTGTTTGCCTGTATTTGTTGTCTCAGATTGGATTGTCCGCTAAGCAAGCTGTGGCACGTGACCTGTTTGAACACAAGGATCTTGGAATATATGACACCATGTTCAAAGCCATTGTCAACCCCAGTGGGGTGGTGATGGTCAAATTGACACCATTGATGTAGCGGCATTGGATTCGTCTTCCAAGTAACTGGTAAGGCTAAAAACAGACTTCGCTCGCAATAAAGCAGTTTTAAAACGACTTGAAACGTATACGAGCAAAAAAAAAAAAGCTGAAATCACATTTGGTCGATCACAACAAACGCAAATACTGGTGCATGTAATGTAATTAACCAAAAGAACACGTTTCACGAGGTTTTTTTTAAAGCCAGTCAATCTCAAAACAACACAGTGAGTGGGTATTTTCGCCATTACATTTTCCCTCTTGCTGTGAAATCTTAATAAACTCTTACAAACAAACGAGGTGTTTTTTACAGCCAGTCGACAGCTCAAAACAACACTGCTTGGGTGGATAGTTTGCCGATTTTGTTTCACTCCTTGCTGTTAAGCCCTCCTACTTGTTCTACTTCAAACTGTCAAACACTCCAATTGTTCCTTGTGGCCACGTTACGAACTTCTGGACATTGTTTTTGTTCGTTGTTGTTGTTGTTGTTGTTGTTTTTTTTTTTCATTTTTATAAACCTCTCACATTATGAGTTTAAAACTTAGCCTGTTCCAGGCGTTCAGATAGTGGGGAAAGCGCGAATAGTTGGAGAAGGCGCGAAGAAACGCGAGCGCATTTTTTTCTTCGCGCCTTCCCAAACTATTCGCGCTTTCCCCACTATCTGAACGCATGGAACAGCCTATTTAAAACTATCAATTTGTTACTTTTGTGTTTTTCAGGAAAGAAAAGAGGACATTCCCCCAAAATATTCATTTTGATAAGGTTTAATTTAGTCAGCTAGCACATTTTTCTAGATTTCAGGTAAACAAAGATAGCACGAAAATCCAAAAATAAAATTCTCGTTTTCTTATTCCTTTTATAATGAATTTTTTGTTAGTCTCAAACTAGCCTTTTTCACTGAGCGTTTGTATTATACATTGTTGAACAATGTTGGCCATTCTGTAGGTAGCTGTCAAATGTAATGAATGTAAAAAATGTCAAATAAAATTGTCAATGCAAAGTCACACTTTGCGTTAAAGACAATTCATCGCGAGAGCTAAAAGGTGCATAAGCCCTCTCCATTCTCGTCTCCAGTACCATCCGTTTCATTTGGTCACGTGGGCGAGAAGAGCTTGCAATACGTAGCATCTGGGGATTAAATTTTCTGATGATCCGTTCACGTATCAGTTTAATGATACGCAGTTTTGCTTGTGCGACTTTAATCTTTCGGGACTTCGATGGGAAATCGTTGTTAAAGCTCCATGTTTTTTTTTTCGGGACATCGATGGGAAATCGTTTTCAAAACTCCATGTTTTTTTACCATGAAGGCTCAAGATTTTTGATGGTGTTTTGGTGTTTTTATCAGTCTCGTGTGAAGCAGAAAGCAGTTCATACGTTTATTCGCGAACTATAAGGCAATCTTAAACTGCACGAAACTAAAATTCTACTGTTCTTCAATAATTAGGCAAGAGATGATTACATAATACCTCGTAAAGAATGTCCACTTCGCTAGACAAATTATTTTTAAATTATGCTTTTAAGTTTTAAAAATTTCATATTTGTACAAGGATAATTTTTGTGTGAAGAAAATGTTTATAACATCCAGCTGTTTCAAAAATCTAGCGACTGCGAATTGTCATCGGTGGTAACATGCAAACGAGACTGATCTCTGCTTGGGCTGGTTCCCACGGTTGGCATTGGTTCCCACTAGCGACGTAATCGGAAGCGGAGTCGGAAGCGAAAGAGCTGGTTCCCACTAGCGACGGCAGCAGAAGCGGAATCGGAAGAAAAAGGAAACCTTCCGATCCCTCCGATTCCGATTGCGATTGCGACTCCGCTTCCGATTACGTCGCTAGTGGGAACCATCCCTAGGTAATTTTCAAGCTTCGTTTGCACGCTCAGGCTCAAATATAGAGCTGCAATAAATCTTAAACTAATCCGTGTTATTTGACATTAGCTTTTCCGTTTTATCCTCTTTTCCAGCTCGGTGGGTTTTGGTATGGTGCATGACCGATTTTTGAATAAATCCATCCATTCTGCATCCAAGGACCGTTTGGGTTCTTCATGTATGCAGGTTGTTGCTGTGCGGGTTGGTCTTGTATGATGTTATCCGGGACTTTCTGCTGTATGAGACTATCCATAAATCTTTCGATGGAAGCTAAAAGGACAAAAAAAGGAAATATTTAACCCTTAAAAACTCCCAAGAGTGCCAAAAGTCAAAATTCAAGAAAAATCCCAAATTTCATTTTGTAAAAAGTTGAAAACAAATGGTACCATGCAAAAGTACTGATTAAGAGGTTTCATTTGAAAGGTCACACCATAGCATTTCGTCCGCAGACTCAGTCTTCGGCTTTGGTAAATAATTGTTCTGCTCGCCACTGATGAATCACGATATTTTGCTCAACCTCGTCTAATAATTGATAATTGTCTGTAGATATCACGTCACGACAATTCGATGCCAGCGTGAATTAGCTGTGTGCTCTCATCCATCTACAACTACATTAGGGGGATACCCATCATTGCAAAACATAGGGACATAAAACTATAGGGGGATAATAATGGGAATAGAGATGATGGGCAAAATGTATAATAATATTGTTTGTCCGCAATGTAGGCCGGCAAATGTTACCTTTGTCTTGGTATCCGCTGTATTCACCAGCATACTGTCCTTTTCTGAACACTTTCAGTTGCGGCCAACTGTGCACATTAAACCTTTTCTCACAAATGCTTTTTCCCTTACCGAAGCAGTCAATCTGTTGATGTCCAAAATAAAATTCATTAAACTCTTGATGTCTTAGTAATATCTTCTTTTAATTTCTCAACCTTGAGAGAAGAAAAAAGATGCAACAGTTGCCAAGGGCGATAAAACGTGCACCCAGTGACAAGCGCGGGAAAACATGCAACCGGTACCAAGCGCGGTTAAACATGCAACTGGTGCCAAGCGCGGGAAAACATGCAACCGGGGCCAAGCGCGGTTAAACATGCAACTGGTGCCAAGCGCGGGAAAACATGCAACCGGTATCAAGCGCGGTTAAACATGCAACTGGTGCCAAGCGCGGTTAAACATGCAACCGGTGCCAAACGCGGGAAAACATGCATTTGGTGCCAAGCGCGGTAAAACATGAAACCGGTGCCAAGGGCGGAAAAATATGCAACCGGTGCCAAGCACGGGAAAACATGCAACTCGTGCCAAGCGCGGTAAAACACGAAAACAAAAAATACCGTGTTTTTAACCAACGCATAACCAAAGCAAAAAAGTGATTAATTTCATGATTATTATGGTACAGTACTGTAATTATTTACACTCAAAAACCGCTTTATTCTAAGCTATATAGGGAGTTCTACAAACACTAACCTTGGCAAAAACGAATTTTCCTTTTAGTGCAAAATCTCGCGCAGCACCTTCAAACTGAGGCTTCAGATTGGCACAATCGCTGCACCTAATAGGGGAGGGGGGAGAGAATTTGTCACTCGGTGTTACTTGCATTCTCATATCATTTTGATGACGTGGTTTCAGTCAGTTTATACTAGGATTATAATGGCTTTTAGAGCAGTTTTCAATTTCAAAACCAAGATAATCACTCTGGCCAACCACAGTCAATTCAATGAACCAATCAGAACTCAAAGAAAATAGCCGGCGCCAAGCGCGGAAAAACGCCTGTCACGATTAGTTTTGGTTTTACTTCTGATTGGTTGAAAGTGGCGTACTCAATCACAGTGCGTAGCAATGCAAAACCAAAGCAATTGCGAAATTACTTTCGATATCAATAGAAAACCGCTCTAAGTGAGATGAAGTTTTGTCTTGATTGACCGTTCGACTTCATTCAGTTTTATTTTCATTTTTTACACAATACGTATTACCCCGCGTTACGGGGGCAGTACGCAGCTCTTTCAAGGTCTTCTCTGATTTGCTGAGAAAAAAATAGAACAAACAACACAACAATGGACCCTAGCCCTGAAAACAATAGAGCTGCGTGATACCCAGGTCCAATTAAATTAGAGGTTGTTAAGAGCTGCGTGGTATCTGGCCTTACGAGCACTCCGTCGATTTGTACCCAGATCCCCCTGAGTGAGACGGAATACAAGCACGAGTGAGATCTGGGTACGAGTTTTAACGATCACTTCCGTTAATGGCGTAAATATGGTCTATTTTGACGGGCCGAAATAAAAATTCAACAAGTCGTTTTCTTGTAATAAAATAGTACAGTTGTTTTTGTATCTGTAATATCCGTTAACCCGACTACTCCAGTATTTAATACAACCTACAATTTTTCTCCGTCGGTATTAAGCTAAAGGTTAATAAACATTAATCAGTCATGTCGAAATGGTTATATTTATATGTATATTTTATCATACATTTTTAAGCTTTAAAAAGATACAGAAGAAACAAAAATAGAAAAAAAGCACCGTCTTTTTATAATAAGAATTTCCTTACCTGCAAGATCAACGGTCCATGAATGGATAATCCCTTTGGTTATCTATTATACGTTTCACTTTGACAACCCAAATCAAACAATTATAATAATAAAAGCCAATGCATATGTGCCGTTTACTTGTTCGTGGGAGAAATCTAGTTCTCATAAAGGTATCTGTCATTTTATTATGTCGTTTTGTCCCATTAAACGTGCGAAGCGAACAAGTTCAAACAAACTGCCGATAACACGAACTTACCAAGGAGCGTAAAAATCCACCAGCATCGTGTCTTTATCTTTGAGAAAATGATCGAAATCGTCATCGGTCAACTTAAACACGGGATCATTGGGAACGCAAAAACTTGGTCCCACAAGGGAAAGAGCAATCACAAATATAAGTGAAAACATCGTCCAATTCTTTCTCAGATTGTGTTACGATATCAAAGGGAGAATTTGAAATGTTTTGCGAAGTACCCTCAACATTTTACGCTCCATATGTCATTTTACTGTATCCTGATTGGTTGATCTCTGATATTGTTTTGCCCTTGACAATGACATGTGTCCTTGAGTGGCTTTCTTATTGCATCACATAATTTTTAAACAAGTTTGACTTATAAGACTTCACGACGGGTGAATGTCTTATGATAATCTCGCCTCGGTTGACGGAACAGAAACATTTATTTTGCTTTTTTTCTGCTGAATGAAGCAATACCATAAAGAATGTTTTTGCGCGGGCATAGTGCAATCTGTTTTTCATCGTGTTCAACCGTGGTTGTTAATTTCTTTCTTTCAAACTGAGTTTGTTGTTAAACATTTACAGGTACGTGATTTACTTTTCTTTTCCATCATTATTTAACCTGCGATTAAACACAAACAAGCACTTCACCTGTTGGTCTTGTGATAGTATTTATAAGCTAGGAGAATATTTATTTCCTTGATGGTATTTACAGTTTGTTTATTTTGAGAGCGGGCTTTTTAATGATCCTCACAGCTTATTACTTAAGCCAACGGACACAAAGCTCAATGGACCATTTAAGGGCCCATTAACTGATCTTTTTGACCCGTTGCTAAGGGAAATTTCTTGCAAAATAACTTTGTCACATTTAGTCATATCAGAGTTATTTCATGGGTTTTAACTTGTTCCTCATTGACAATACCAATGATGACGTCATCAGGCCATGCCCATGGTCACGTGACTTATTTCGAAAAAATCTAAAGGCTTGTCAGCTTATTACTTTATCGGAATTTAGTTCAGTAATTTAATTTTTTAATTTATATTCCCTTTTCGTTATGCATAGATGGTGTTTAATTTCCAAAAGGTAAAATTTTGACAGAAGTGCAAAATTTTGGAGAATTCGTAATTTTCTGGAAAAGACGTGATTCCTCAAAAGGAATGCATAGCCTTGTTTCCAACCGTGGTTTAAATGGTAGCTCGATGAAAAAAAGTGTATTTTATGAAAAATCACATTTCCTTTAGAGTTTAAAGAAAACCGGAAGTGTCCCACAAGTCAACCGGAAGTTACTCTTTCAACGCATGCGCAGCTCACTCGACCAGACGGAAACGATCTCCTGACTGTCTCCTGACTGCCATTCCGTCTGTGTTGCAATAATTATTGACTTAGAACGATAATCTTGCTCTGAATTGAAGTTCACTTGACAGGCTTTATCGTTTTTTCCAGGCAAACTCGACCAGCGACAAGAGGACGCTTCAGAACAAATTCGTCTCCTCTTCGCTACCTTCGGCATTCTTTTCTCCTCATTTTGTGTCGCATTTCTTTAACTACATTCGTTTTTCTTTTGCTCTTTGGGTAGTTTTTCTGTTTTCTTCATATTTTGTTTTTGGTTTTACTCTGAATGTTGTGAAACGAAACGAAACAACATCTAAAATGTAAACAATTTCCGAGCCATTTAATTGTTTAAATTTCCCGGGCTCGCGCGATAAAAATGGCTTTTTCGCGGAGCCTGACGCCATTTACCGGAAGTGAAATTTCATTTCCTTAGCAACGCGCGGAAAAATCGGTTAATGGGCCCTTAACCTCCAAACACCAAGTATACAACTGGTGCCAAGCGCGGGAAAACATGCATCCGGTGCCAAGCACGGGAAAACGTGCACCCGATGCCAAGCGCGGGAAAACGTGCACCCGATGACAGCACTTAAGTAAACCGACACTAAACACCTTCTCTTCGATTGAACAGCCAAAACAGCACAACTGTAAACACATGGTGCTGTTTTGACGCGTTACTATTATTCCGGGATACAAATCCTCGAAATAGCTGGGAATCGTGTCCTTCTGTGGCCAGTTCCTTTTTTTGGAATGAACCTAATATTATTCCGATAGCAGAACAGATGGAATATGGTACCGTAGAGTTCCGAAAGTAACGTTAATGTTCGGACGTTTCTAGTAATTCCCGAAAATAACGCCCCCTTCCTCCCCCGTCCCTCCGAAACGGAAACGGTCCAATCAAAAATACTATACTAAGTGACGTCTCCATACAAGAATGCCGAGGAATGCCAAAAAATCAATGAGAAAAAAAGAATTAAACTGACATTATGCTTACTCCACGTTTGTGTTTATTATCATTTTTTCTTCAATCACCCCCCTGAAAGAGTGCGCTATTTCTTCAAAGTAGTTATGGATTTTTTGTGGTTTGTAGCATTTCATTCTAAACTCTGTTATTGGTTAATAAAGGTCGTCAAATTAGTATAAACCAATCAGAGCAAGCGCGTTTTTCTTGCAACCGATCAATCAAAACCAAATAAATCGTGATCGCCGAGTTTTCCCGCGTTTTGTACCGGTCGGACTCTGAACCATGTTACGTTGGTGATTATTTTCTGTATTCTCATCACCTGTCTGCTCGACAATCTGTTGTTACCGTAAGGAGAAATTAAGTCCCGGTCACTCGTGAGAACTGACTGCTAAGTCTTCCTTAATCCTTTTCAACAACTTATAAATGAAAACAGACTTGCTGAAAGATTGTTATTAATGAAAAATATATTTTATTACTTTATTATTTACAGATTTTGCTTTGACATATACAAAATAAACTTTATTTACCTTAATTTAGAATACAGTTTTTCATGAAATTGCATTTGCAACGACTAAACTCTGTTTGCATGTTGGACGAAATTAAGACGACGAGGCATAAAAATAGTTTTTACTCATTTCTTTAATTCTTTTTTGAATTAAACAAGTCTAAAGTGGATTACTTCCATTGGAATGGAATGGACGTAACCACTTTGCTTCTCAATAAAGTTTTTAAGGAATTATCTATTTTTTTGAAGGATACTCTCTTCATATTCCGTTCTCATGGAATTGCCAATCCAATCCCATGTTAGTCAGGGAGGAAAATTGCACGTGTATTTATTCGGGCTACTTTTTGATTGCAAGAATTTATGCATATTTAAACTGGTGCCTTCACGCATCAAACTCAAAAGTTTTCGGACTCGAATTGGCAAACACAAGTCGGTGTGTACAACTTGTATTGGCTTGGCCAATGTACTTGTATTGGCCACCACTGGTTTGCAAAGTTTAATCTTTCGTGTGAAGGCGCCTATAAAGCGGTAACGTCATGATGTGCTTCATTAAAACATTTTGAATACAGAGGACCATTCATCCCAGCCGGTAAAACTGTGGCACATTCATCCGGGGATTCTGTTAGAGAAATGCATGTATTATATTTCACTCACGGTAACTTTAAAGTTAGGGAAGTTTGTTAGACTAGCTGTCCAAAAACTGTGCGCATTTTGCGAATCCTTAATGATTTTTCCCCTTTGGTAAATTTTGTTTGCTCTCCGCTACAAAATATCAGTACTTTGTTAAATATATACGCATTTAACCGATGATGTTATCACGAATGCCATCGTCGTCATCAATGTCGTTAACATCATTAACGTCATCGTGGTCGTCATCATCATCATTATCATCATCATCATCGTCGTCGTCATCATCGTCGTCGTCGTCATTATCATTATCATCATTATCATCCATCAGAAAAAACCGTTGTTTATAAAAAAAACCCACTAATGATGTTTTTATTTAGAGTCGGGTTTTAATCCTGACCCACTCCCTTCGCCACCAATACCCGAACCATGAGCAGGGGAGCTTTGGGACTGGGCACCAGACCCAGATCCCGCCTGATCCAAATGAGCCGTGGTAGCCTGGGGCTTAGCCCTCGCGCCATCAATATGCACAGCAGGACTCGGCTTAGGTTTGTCGCTTCCTTTGGTCACAGCGTTTTTCAGTGCATCTTGTATGGCGCTTTCAATGTCGGCCTTAAGATCCTTTAGAGCTAAAGTGTCTGATGTTTTCAGTGGATTGCTTAACGCTTCAGGAGAAGGGAGAGCCGGCTTCAACACGTGCTCGGACGCCTGTCAATCAACGCAGCAGAAATTAATTATATTCCAAGTTGAATTGTTTTCAAATGAACTTTTTAGTTCAGTTGAATTCAAATCAACTTTTCAGTTGTAGAATTATTTGTCAATGCATCATCAGTAGAATTATTCAAGATTACGATAAAGATTCATCTTTTTAATTTTATCTTTAATTAATAGTTTTAAATTTCAATGCTTTTAAAATTATTGTTGTAAATTAAGCGCCATGGACAATAAGTGTGGTTATGGCACTATACAAATGCAAATTATTAATTATTAGCTGGGCTGAAGGAAAAAACGTCTAGCTAACCAAATATTTTACAGACAAGCCAAAATATTCTTGTATTTTTCGATAAGGACTGGTGACAGTAATGACAATGGTGGCTGGTTCACTTAGTAGTAATATTCCATGCAGTCAGTTTCATATGACAATAATGGCGGTGATGATGATGATGATGATGGTGATGGTGATGACGATGCTGTTGTTGATGATAATAAATTTGAACTATTCAAATGTATGCATTCAATATAGTACATATATGTCTAGCGGTAAAACAAATGGCAAACTTTTGAATTTGAACTCATCTGTGGTCATCATCAATATTATAAGCAACTGATTTTGTTTTCTTAGGATTCAGTACAAGGCCAACTATCTTGCACTCTTTTTCTACTGTACTTATCGCCATCCAGAGTTAAGTACCCAGAAATTAGTCCTATGGGAGCCCACACATGGTCATCGTGGAAGAGGAAGATCGAGAACTACCTATATTGACACTCTTAAGAAGGATACTGGGGTATTCGAAACAAGTGAGATTGCTGCACTGATGGCTGATAAGAGGCTGTGGAAAGACCTAGTGGTTGCCCGCCTTCGGGCGCCTAGTAGTAGTAGTAGTAGTAGTAGTGTGGTCATCACCACGTGCGATTTGTTAGAGAATTGGCGTTCGCGCTAATTTTTCTATCTATTTGCTGCTACAACGTGCTGACGAGACCCAACCAGGTCGAAACAGCTGTCCACGGTTGCATTTTGGCTTTCAGTTTGGGCTCTATTATGTCGTCGCGTTAAATGTTCTACGTAGTGTCAGCCTTGCTTTATACTTTGATGCTAACGAAAATGAATAACAAGGATACCCAGGTGTAGATTGAGACACCATAATCTACATTAGCCACTTAACTGTTTCGAACTTAGCACATGCACCAAATAATTCAAGATGTCGTTAGAAATACCTGTGGTTTGTTAAAATCCTGCTCCTGTTGTTTTTTGGGTGGCTCTTGATGGAATTGTTGTTGTGGCTGTTGCTGTGGTTCTTGATGGAATTGTTGTTGTGGCTGCTGCTGCTGTGGGTCTTGATGGAATTGTTGTTGTGGCTGCTGCTGCGGTGGCTCTTGATGGAATTGTTGTTGTGGCTGTTGCTGCGGTTCTTGATGGAATTGTTGTTGTGGCTGTTGCTGTGGTTCTTGATGAAGCTGATGTTGTGGCTGTTGCCGCTGTGGCTTTTTGTAATAATGAGCTGCTTGGTTATGTATCGCCTGTCTGTGTTTGCTATTCTGTCGTCTCCTCGATGAGGCCGTTTTACTTCTATAGTATGGACTGGCTTGCGCTTGATAACCATATGGACTGGCATATTGGTTAGGATAATTCGTAGCATATGTACCATATGCTCTCTGAGGATACGCGCGGTTAAGTTGTACATTCTGAGCTGCCATGGCCTCGGGACGGTAATAACCGCGATAGGTCTGGGGTTGAGCAAATGCATTCGCTCCAGGGCGAGGCGGCTGAGTGACCGCTCCAGCGAAGCCTTGAGGGTTTGGAGTTACCTTCGCTTTATTGACAGCTGTCAGTTTGAGTCTGTATTCTTTGAGTCGCCTCTGGTAGTTCTTGTAGGCTGCGATCATTTTAAGTTTGGCCCTGTATATATCTAACGAGGCCAAGTTTCCAAATGTGGACTGCAACGAGTCTGAGCTCGCCTGCTGTAAAGGAGAAGTACTGCCAAGATACGCCGCCGTGTGTGCAGGGTGATGCGCATGCGCAGAGCCGTAAAATGATGCCATGAGTGATGGGTTCTTAGCATGCGTGTTTGCTTGGTGGTTCATATAAGTTGGTGCGATGGCTGGGGCAGGAGCCTGGACGGGTGAGGCATGGTGCGAGGGGAACACTGGCGCTTGAGGCTTGTAGTTGATTGCCTGAGCCAGTATTGCAGGTTTTGATGCTGCGCTGGTCAGCGGTGCGTGTTGAGATATGGTCGAGGCTACTGAGTCCACGTATTGCATCAGTGCACCTGCACAGAAAAAATGGTAATTAATTTATTCTCATTTGTCGATTGAACGCGGATTACCCTAATGCCTTTTGATTTAGCGTGGGTTTTATTTTCGTTTCTTCGCGCATCGTTGAAGATTTGCGAAGATTTAAAATCCCACAAAGACTAATACACTCTGTTGTATGGTTTGGAGGCCATGTATTTTTGAAATGTTTTTCTAATGTAACTCATTGAATATTGTGAAAATTCAACCCGCGTAAATTTTACAGGTCAATTTTTGTAAATACAGAAAAAGCTAAGCAAAGGGAAAAACAACCGATCCCCAGTTGTCACTGTGTTCGGGACAAAAAACTTAAGACGGCGGTATGAGACATGCGCACAGCCATATCACTTGGGCAATGGCAGCCATGGACAGCTGTTTCGTCCTTGTTGGGACTCATCAGCATGGTATAGCCGCTTTTTATTGTTAGTCAAGGTCCTTTAAGTGAACTAAAAAGGTGTTTGTTTTCACTGTTCTTGTGATTGAAAACAAATTTTTTTTTGTAGAATCTATCATTTCTTACCTCGGTCTCGTTGTCCAACATAGTCACCAACATATCGACCATATTTGAACAACTTGAGGGTAGGATAGCCTTGTATGTTAAACCGCTGGCACAATTGCTTGCCGTCGTTAACACAGTCCACCTGTGAAACAAGTCAAAGCCTTGAGTGAACTTGCAAGGGATGTTTTCTCAGTATATAACCCGATGGTTTCTTCCCACCCCTACCTCGACAGAAGAAAAAGAATTTGTAACATGTTTCTTCACCTTCACCTATCTCTTTCGTGTCTAGTGGCACATAAACCCTCTGCAGTAAACAAATTTGTTATCCTCCTTTACAGAATGTTTCAAGTTTCTCGGCTGAAAATCATGGCACGACTAAACTCCACTCAGAGGGTTACTCGAAAGGTCACATTACACACCAAAGGTTACGCGATGGCCTATTAACACTCAAATGAAATTGCATACAGCATCATTAACACCAAATTTGACGTGAAGATTGTGTGACAGCCCTATTGATGGTCCTATCGACACTCAGAATAGGCCTTATGCATGATGACGTCACCAGCCCAAAATTCACCACCAAGCCTCGTTTGTACGAAATTCCTTGCAAACCTTTGACAAGTTCACGTTGTTTTTGAGTGGGTATTCTTTTCAACTTTGCACCTTTGAGAATACATTGATGAGATTATCACAGGTTTCCACTTCGAAAGCGAGGCTTGGGGGTGAAATTAGCTAGTCTGACGTAAACATGCATAAGGGCTTTAGTAGGATATAGTACTATCAATGACACAACAAAAAATAACATGACATGGTCCCTTCGACGGAATCACCTCCGTGACACAATGTCGTTGTCAGAAGGAAAAACAACCCACCTTTGCGAATACAAACTGATTCTTTGTAGCTAGTTGGTCGGCAGCCGCGTCCAGCTCGGGGCTGAGAGCTTGACAATGATGGCACCTGAGTAAAGACATAATAACGCAGGGTCAGTATGACCAATTTCGGTACCACGGCCATCTATCATCTTCCTTTTTTCTCTGTGGAAATGATTTCAGTCAATGACACGATTTGAGTTAATGGTTCGGAAGTCTGGACAAGAAAACATGGTCGTTGTGGAGATGTGGCAGTTAGCAGAGGCTGAATTCAAGAAAGTTACTACACCTGCAACGATTAACGATAAAATTCAATATCATGAAAGAGTTGGTTACTAAATCGTAAAAACTCTTATTCTTCGGCCATTTCAACTTTAACAGAAATAAAATACACACTGCGGTTATAAACATGACAAAACAACGCATGTTGTAAAAAAACTTTCTCCATGGCATTTAAATTTTATTGTATTATATCCAACCGTCACTTCTGAAGATGTATGTTGAAGCATACGAAACGTCAAGTCTTTAATCAAAGTTTTTTACAACATGCGTTGTTTTGTCATGTTTATAACCGCAGTGTGTATTTTATTTCTGTTAGAGTTGGTTACTGCTTATCGTGGTAAGGCACGAAAATTAAGTGTATTAACGTCGTTGAGTCAGTACTTGTCGGAAACGCATAGAAATTTCTTACGAATCTGGTTTCGATTCCGTCACCAGTGTAAACAGAATTTTTATTGGAAACATCTCATTGATACCATTTTGTTCAAATGTTTTCATATTTTTTAGGATTTAATTGAGACGTTTGATCTTTGAAAGTCTAAGTACCGATAATACTTTACTGACACCCTCCTGAAGGGCTAATTAAAGGCTTTTCCATATACTTCGATCTCTTGCGATCTTTGGCTAAAAACTCTACGACCACACATAAACACGTTATAGCGGCCGTCTGCGGTCATCGGTGATCGATCATATGGAACCACACTCTATAAAAGCTTGGTTTCCATGGTTTCCATAAAATCACCAACGATCGCCAGCGATTGCAGACCGTCTAAAGGCCAGGGACTTGTCTATTGTCGGAGATGCCGTTGAAACCGTCCTTTAGAAAGAGGATTCTAAAGCCAAAAATATCGACCCTCATTACTTAAGTTTGGATTTGACGGTGGTCAAAAAAATTATAACCATGCGATTGACTTCAAAAACCTTTGCGAAAACAAGAACGTTTCTTTAAGCGGTTTGATTGTTTTGCAGGTGGCCAAGATTCTGTGTAAATAACAGGTGGGTGTGGCTTTATCAACAATGACTGATCAACACCGTTGTAATTGAAATGAAACAAGGGACTATTTTTCCCAAACGCTTTTCATTGAACTAAATAAAACGTTTAATGTATTGAAGATCTAAAATCAGAGCACCCATTCATCTGTTTACAAATATCTTTCTTTGAAATCCTGCTTTTAAAAATTTCACATGTTAATGATTACTGGTTTTGTTTCCCCACCTTGAAAGATTCCAGTTTATATCGTTTTTGGATTAAAATTTGATGTTGAGCAAAATTCAATAGTTACTTAAACTTTAGAAAGGGATAACTCGTCTAGACGGGTGTTAAACCCGTCCGGATATGAGTTAGCCATGCTAGTGCACGTGTGAACATCGGGTAACCTGTCTCTAGTGTGAAAATTAACATTTACGTTCGTCTAAACAGCAAAATGTTTCAAAAGCAATTATATTCGGATTCGGCTTTGATGGGCGTTACTAAAGTTTTGACAATTAGATTGGTTTACGTTTGTAGAATCGAAAAATATTGATCTGTGAATTCATAACAAAAATAATGATAACAGCCATCAGTTATAGCAACAACACATGTAAGTTGTTTTTCATAGTTTTTTTTAGCCATACAAGTCAGGTTTCACTTAAGGTTCAAAGAATGTTTCAATTTCTATTCCTAAACTGCCCAGCAATGGTTCAGATGAGTGCAATGACCTATCATTATTATCGAATTACTTTGATAAATGTCTTCATAGCAAAGCTTCGGCGAAGCGTGCAAAGGCACAGGACCTTTCTGAATGAAACAGAAATGAAGATGACGTTCTGAGTGAAATAATCAGGAAAGACATAATATATACTTTCCCGTGGTGCTGTTTGTTTAATGCTGTGCTGGGTGGTTATATTAAACTTTTGAGTTTGCGGACAAAATCCTAGAGTGCATTATAACAAAGAAAACAAAGAAAGTTGCAAAGCAATGTTTTCCTGTGCTGCTGTATTAACGTACTTTTGAAGTCTGGGATAATCTTACAGTGCGAACATTCGTAAAAAATCTATTGAGCAGTGCTTTTCCATGTTGTTGTTAGTTTTTCGATCAAAAATACTTCGCAAAATGCAATTTCAGATTTGTTCCTGTTTTGAAGTTAGGCACTCTTGAGAAAAAGCTTTTAATTAAGCACGCGATCACCAGATAATTAACACCGAAGGCCAAACGATAGTTTGCCAATTTCGTTATTTAAAGGGAAGGGATTAAAGATAACAACTTGGAAATGCGACATAACAAGGGTTTTGGATCGAACTGCCTCCTAGAGAGTTAACCAGTATTACATGATCTCTCTTGTCGCTTAATTTGACTTCCTTAAGATTGAACCTGAATTTAAGCATGACGGAGGCTTGCGGGGACGCCCAACAAAAGCGATATTTATGTAGAAAAACGGCCCTAATCAAACGAAGCAGTCAAGCGTAAAATCACCTCTGCTTATGAATGTCAATATTTGCTCAAACTCACCAAGGCGCGAAGAAATCCACCAGCATAATGTCCTTATCACGGATGTAACCTTCAAAATCCCGTTCGTTCAGATTATACACATTGTTGGAGCTAAAAGCACAGGACAATCCAAATACAGTAAAAAGAACGAAAAACGATAACATTTTGAAGTGTTCTGCAGGAAAAAACTGAGGAGTTGTTATTCCAAGGAATTATATTTTATCTGACGGATGCGACGTTTCTATTGGTTGATCGCCGTTGGTCATTATTTATTTAAGGTAAGTTACGTGAAGGAAAACAACCCGTTGTTAGGGCAGAAAACGTTTAAATTTAATCCCACGAAAACACACGCCCTTTTCGTTACATAGATCAAAATATTTTTGTTATTCTCTTAGCGTAACTTTCCAAAATATGGGTTAAATACCATCATTTCAAACTGCTGTGTCAAAACAAATGTCACAAACGTGTCTGAGTCGCTTGACAAGCACTTGAATCATCGTATGAATCAAGTTACTTACCGGTCGTTCTTCTCAGTAGTGACAGTAGTTCTTAGATCACAGAGTGAGAGATAATTTTGGTTCCTCCCACGAAGGATCAGAATTGAATTCAAGTACAAATCCCAAGTTTCATTTCGTAAAATACTGGAAAACAAACAATATCACAGGAAAGTACTGCTCAGTAGCTTTCATTTGAATGGTCACACTTTAGGATTTTATACACAGACTCAAAAGTTAGAACCACCTTGTACAGCATAATAAACAGTACCACAGGAAAGTACTGCTCAGTAGCTTTCATTTGAATGGTCACACTTTAGGATTTCATCCAAAGACTCAAAAGTTAAAACCACCTTGTAGAGTGTAGAAAAGTTAAAACCACCTTGTAGGGGGGTGAAGTAGGCGGCCCCTAAGTGCTGCTAATTCCGAAAGTAACGGGGGGCCTTTACTTTCGGAATTCTATGGAATATAATTGAATGATGGACAACAAAGGACACCATTTCACCTAGCGAAATGAGAAGTGCATTCATTCTAGACACTAACAGTATCTGTAGTATTGGTTATATCGACAAACCAAATTCCTCACCTGTTTTTAAAGTTGTTTCTGTAATTTGAACATTTATTTACTCTAAACAGAAGTACAAGAGTGTTTTCCATTAATTTACTCTTAACATTAATTAACTCTTAACATTAATTAACTCTTAACAGAAAGCTTCAAGACCGCTTGTTATTGCCGTTTCTTTCCGTCAATTTTCGTATCAGTTTAGACGCCCCAGGTTGTCCGTGTTGCTTATCTCCGAGAAAGACTGACCTGCGAGCAAGCTCTAGGGCTCGGGCTCGGAGTTTGGGGGAGGGGGAGGGGGAGGGGGTTGACCCCCGGGAGCTTGCTCGCAGGCTAGAGAAAGACTGGAACGACCCCATACTAATCAGACTGATACAATTGTCTGCTTAGTTACCTGATCTTTGTATGAAAGTGAGGCTGGAGTTGACCTTCTTTTGATTTGATGCTTTTCATATGTAAATCATGTTGTTCTTATTGTAACTAGTTTTGTTTAGCATAATTTACATACGAAAAGCAGACAGGTTTGTCAAGGGCCAGGATACTTAGCACACAACTGTAAAATGGTTTATTCTGAAAGAATACAACATATTTATATCTCGTTTTAAGCATAATGTCTGTTAGCTCCAAAATGCAGCTGCATCCCAGGTTTCTTTTTGTCATCCTTGGGCGGGGCTCTCCGGGGAGGATTCAGGATATCGGAACAACCTTCTTTGTCAGGTTCATTGACGCAGGCAACATAATTATTGATGTGCGTCTTGAGAAAAGCAAGAGGCGAAGATCCTTGAGACAAGACCTAAAAGAATTGACAAGGAACTAAAAATAAGTTGATACATAATGAAAATTGGAATATTTTGGGTAATGACGATTTTAAATGGATCAGTTTAACTCTACAAAAGGCTCGATACAGATTGCTATTTTACTCATCAGGATAATAATCTAAGATAGTGTAATCTGGCAATGTTCTATTGAAATAAAAATATCTAAGCTGAATTACCTGGTAGTGAAAATCTTTGAGGCTGAACCTTTTACCCAAAGCAGTAGTTGCATATTCTCTGGCTTGTAGAATTCCTAACCTACCAATCATGTAGGATGTTGCCTGTCCAGGCCAGCCCTGGTAACGAGTTACCTAGTACGACAGAGAAAATGTTGGTAACGTACCTACATGTATATCAGGGTGATACCTAGGCGCAAATATTGGTTTTGGGCTCGCGGGCTCTCGGGCTCGTTCGCACAAATGCCACTCACGGCAGGGAGTGATGAGAAGCGGTTATATTCGGAGGCTAGCGGAAGGCTCTAGATGGTGTTAAAATGTCAGGACCACTAACAATGTCATTATTATTATTATTATTATTATTATTATTAACTTTATTAACAATTTAAAAAATATCTTAATTACATAATTAAATAAATTATTATTATTATCATTATCATTATCATTATCATTATCATTATTATCATTTTTTTAGTTAGCTTGGTTATTAATAAAAGATTCCATTATTAAATTAAAAAAAATCATTATCATTATCATTATCATTATCGTTATCGTTATCATTATCATTATCATTATCATTATCGTTATCGTTATCGTTATCGTTATCATTATCATTATCATTATCATTATCATTATCATCATCATCATCATCATCATCATCATTCATCATCCATCGTCATCGTCATCGTCGTCATCGCCCTCATTATTATCGTATCACCATAATCATGGTAACAATCCTCAACATAATCGTCATCAATATCACCACTGGTAAACTCACCTCTTTCTCAGTGAAGTCTGTGTTATCCCAAGCTTTTTCCGCAAACAGTCGTATAGCTTCGTCTCTTTTCATTCCTCTGTAGTGCAGTCCTGTGTCGACAATCAGCCGCACTGCCCTCCAAATCTGATGACAGAATAAAAGAAAAGTTAAATGCTTATTCCCGTTTTAGACATCTCTACACTAAGTTTTTAGGGTTAGTAAATAAGAGACAGTATCAGTAAGTATAGTATGCCTTATTTTAAATCATTAAATTACTTCGCTTGCGCAAAATTACCGAGATTCCAGCTTAGTCTCCAGGTAAGCACCCTTACGCGGACGCAAAGCAACGCGTAGTTCCTAGGTACGAGGAAGTGATAGTTTTCACATTGCCGCTTGTATTATTTTCAAAAATTTATTTTTAAACATTTTTGTTGGTTTTCAAGTTTCTTGGTAAATAAAACAACCAACAATTAGTAATAAAACAAATTAATTTTCTTCATACAGTTTGCAACTTGGAAAATTTAACAGAATGCAATATAAATCGATGTGACAGCGTTTATGAAGTGAGAAATTCGAGGCACGCTTTGCTGGAACAATACTGCTCTATTGTTTTACATTTTTACTCGCCTGCCATTTTAACATGCCATATTTTCTCATTGGTTCACCGTCATATACATCTGTATCATCTGATATCAGTGGATTTTCAGCGTAAAGACCCCAGCCTTCTATGAATGCATTGTAGTATGTGTTCGAGTCTAACCAACCAATCAAACCACCACAGGTGTCTTGGAAAAGTTCAAGGGCTCCTTGTCTCTAAGTTGAGAGAAAATATTTACCATAAGCCAGGAGCACTTGGAGTGAGAGTCGTTTGTAGTACTCCGTACTGTAGGTAACGCAATCGGCAGAGTCCCAATCAATTCTGCGATTCGTGTGTAAATGATGTTCAACAATGTGACATCACCATTTTCTGTCGCTCGTTTGTGTTCAGTCAGTCCTATGTTCAGATTTCTGCCAGTCTCACCGATGTAAGAGTGCCCGGCAGTCGCAGTATTTCATCTTGTATACTGCTCCTTGTCTGTCGTTAGGTTCGTTCTTGTCTTTAACATTAGTTAAAAGTTGTCGATAAGAAGTAATCGGTTTGTGAGCGACACGGATGTTGTAGGTTGTAAGATCCGTGCAATTGTCTCAGAACTGCACTTGATGCAGTGTAGTGTCTCTGTGGTAACAGGTTTTGCGTTAGTTGTGTTAGGTTCGTTGTTTTTGTAAACGTTGCGTTTAACAAAGTCTGGGTTGTAGTTGTTCTTACTGAAAACGTTGTCAAGGTACTTGGTTTCGTCGGTTAAGCTGTCAGGTGAGCCGCGCAAATCACGGGGGATGACAACTCTAACAAACGCTGTTTGAGCAATACTGTGTGGAACTGAAAGTTGTCCCGAAAGTTTGGAATATCTTCCCGATTTTTTCGGAGACATTCTCGCAAAAATTTCAAACTTCCCGAAATTTTAACAACATTATCTCATGTTTCCCCGAAAATTTTTTCGAGTCTCCCGATTCCCGGCAAAATCTTCAGATTCCCGGAAGAATTTTGTTTTTCTTCCGAAACAGGCCTTCTTAGAGTTGTCACCCCCCTGTCAAATCAATCTCGTCTTTGCGTACAGCAGTAAAGGTGTCGTCTACATATTGTAACCAAAGTGGTACTGTTTGTAAGAAACTACCGTGGTAAAACTATGTGGTACTGTTTTGTTAGAAACTACTATCTTAGTAGTGTCTAAGTCCATTAAAACTACACAACGCACTCTATATCGAACACCGTCGGGACATTGTACGCATGTGCGGTCTGTTTTTTTTTGGGGGGGGGGGGGGGTCGCTCGGTCATGCGCAAAAGAGAAGAGCTCTGGGGTCGAGAATGGAAAATTGCGAGACAAGTTGTAGAAATGGAAGTTGTACTAAGCAACGCTAATCGATGTTGCTGCAACCGGCGATTTTACTTTTTGCAACGGCTTCAGCCTGCAAATTGTCTCTCAACGATTTTGTCCGATGCTAGGTAATAACACCGTGCAATGTTTAATGCAACTTGAACCGCAACGCCTTGGACCACGACAAATAATGCTATTGGCGCATTCAAATCTACGCGAGCAAGGTCGAAAAAAGCCTACTACAAAAGCGTACGACCTCGCGTGTTAAAATTTTGTTTCAAAATTAGTCATATGATAAAATGCCTATTAGCTAAGTTAGGTCTGGCCGGATGTGAAAATATTTGGCTCTCGGTCATGGCGACCAAATGTTTTCCTATCCAGCTCTCCCATTCGGTCAATAAGTACATATTGTTTACCTGAAGATGATGTCCCGGTTGTGCCTCATGAGCACCTATAGTCCACTCGGAAGACTTGGGACCTAACTTGCTCAGGAAAAAAGGGATGTAGTAATGCGCAGGCTTCAAGCACATCGGATCACTTCGGCTGTAACTCTGAACACCGCTGGATGGGTTCAGATCAGGGCGCAGCTCAATAGGACAGTTGGGCGTCGAGTGCTTCTCCCCCGCAAAGTGGAACATGTCAACTATTTTGGGGTATAACAAACTTATTGCCTGAAACAGAACAGAAGTTAAGCTAAATATGACGGAATTTTTTGTTGTTATCGCTTCTTCCGTCGTCAATAGAGCGGTTTCCAATTGAGTGTCGTTAAAGTTACGGTGCACCTTCAGATCGACCATTTTATTGAAATTTTTTTGGGGGCGTCAAAATAAAGTTTCCAGAATGAACAAAAAAAAATTATCGAAAAATAGTGAAAATTGACGGAGAAATGACGGTATAACGTTTTGAACGGAAGTTGATTGATTTAGCGGCGCTGTTTTCTCAAAGTTAATTTTTCGCTTGTAGGGGACACTTTAAAGAGCTACATCTCAAAGGAAATTTGTTCGATTTTCCTCAAATTTGGACAGAAGCTAAACTTTTTCGTCAAGAGCCATTTCCGTGCGATCACTCCAATTTTTTTTCTCCCTTTTTCGAAAATATTCTGTAGCTTTTCACTGCAATTGAATATGGGAAATCGCCGACACCTTTTTTTTAGCGCTTCGTGTCCGGAAACCCGAGAACAAATCAAATTAGCAAAATACAATAATCGCTTTGAGTTATAGCGTTTTAAAGCTGATTCGGACGTTCGAATTTAGACGTCGTAAAAAATTCGACAATTCATTTTATTACCAAATGGTTTCCATATTTAGATAGCCAGTTCTATAAGCTTTAATTTGATATCTGGGTTTAGGTATATTAAGCGTAATCTTAAGACGCTAGAGCTGTTATACTGGAGACACCCCCGAAGGTACACGGTAACCTTAAACCAAAACCAAAGCAATTAATCTAGCCAATCACAACAGACAATCCATGAACTAATCAAAACTCGAAGTAAATACATGTTGCCGGCGCCAAGCGCTATTAATTCGTTTTTGGGCGAGAGACTGGTCTGGGTACGAGAATGAATAGACCGGCCTATTACAGAGGAAGACCTTAGATAACAACGGCCTGGACCATCTCGGACGCCTCTCGGAGTAACTGGTTAACTTTCAGTTGAGGTTGGGGTTAGCAGTTTATATAGTTAGATTTAGGCCTAAACAACCCGAGAAGCTAGGTGGTACAGTGCTACGGTAGGCTATGTAAGCCTAAGCCTAGCTGAGGTCACAGGTTCAATCCTGAGTGGGGATTTTAGATTTTCTTTTTTACACTTAAAAATTTATTGAAAATAAAATTCTAAGTGTCGACATTACGTTATATAATTCTCAATAAGTGTCCGAGGTGGTCCAGACCGTTGTTATCTAAGGCCGGTCTTCCTATTACAGATGTGAGCTCAGTACCCTAGCCTTTGAGTGATAGTGAGGCTGGAGATAACTTTGAAAGTTTGGTTTGGTTTGGTTTGAAAGTCAGCTTTTTAAATCTTTTTACGGTGGCCAAATTTTCATGTTCATTCATTTGGAGTTGACTTTGTTTTGATACAATCCTGTCTGCTTTTCATATGTAAATCATACTTAACAAAACTAACATAACAATAACATTATTTACATATGAAAAGTAGGAACGTTTGTATCAAAACATGGTCAACTTCAGCCTCATTCTCACTCAAAGGCCAGGTCACTAAGCAGACAACTGTAAAGTGGGCTATTGAGGGGTTGTGCCTAAATCATACCGTCCAGAAGGACGTTGGACACCTTATTGAGACTTATATAATGTAATGTCGACACTTAGAATTTTATTTTCAATAAATTCTAAAGTGTAAAAAAGAAAATCTAAAATCCCCACTCAGGATTGAACCTGTGACCTCAGCTAGGCTTAGGCTTACATAGCCTACCGTACCACAGTACCACCTAGCTTCTCGGGTTGCTTAGTCCCAAATTTAACCATATAAACTGCTACCCCTAACCTCAACTGAAAGCTAACCAGTTACTCCGTTATATAAGTCCCAATAAGGTGTCCGACGTCCTTCTGGACGGTATGATTTGGGCTTGACCCTATTGAGGCGCACAGAGTGTCATGCGTAGGGACAAAGGGCAAATGGCAGTTAAAATATTTTTATGAACAGTCTAAGGCGTTTTCGTACCATTCTAGCTTCCATAAACCAGGCTTGTAGAGCTTTCCATCTCGTGGGGCAATATTTCTTGGCTTCCTCGATACTGCTGCATCTCTCATACGCCTGAGCATCTGATTCGTTGGCAGGGAAAGGTTCTTTATTGAAGTAATTATCAGGCGAGTCTAACTTGACTCTGAATTCTTTGATGGCTTCAGTTTCATTGTCTTTTCCAGTATATTGCTTCGCTGCTTCAACGGCCTGCGAACGAACAGATAACTTGATTCACTATGAAAAGAAAGAGTGTACAAAGCTGCGTCTATTTTTTTTGAAAAACGTTTTTCAGGAAATTGATATCGTTCACTTTCCGTGCGAAATGTTCATAAATGAAAAAGCTATTTTACTGTTGCAAAAGTTAATCGTCTAGTTTTACGATAAAAACTATGTCATGAAGGTTAATTAGAAAACTAGAAGAGTTTTTAAAAAGACTTTGTTAGGAATTTTACGACAAAAAGTAGCAACTTGTACAAACCTGAGGATAAAGCTTATTCAGCTGCTCACGTCCTAATTTGTTGACGTCCTCCGGGGACATTTCATTAGTTGTATAAAATGGCATTATCATAGAGTAGGCCTCTTTGCCGTCCAGCTTAAAAAGCTTTTCGCCGTTAGGAAGCATTTTGTTCGTGGGCCAAGATGTGTTTTCTGTGCCATTAAACCACACATGATCCAATGGTAGAGTGGCTAATCCGCTCGAGAAATTACTTGGGACGCAATGAAGATAATGATCGTGCTCCATATATCTGTGAAAATGGAAACGACAATTTGGCTCAAGTGACTGACAACATTTTCTAGTAATTTCCAGTACTTGCAGTTTGATGGATCAATACTGCCGCTCTTTACCAGTTGATATTACAACAATGGTATTAAACAAATTCTCAGTCATTGTTAAACAAGTTATGGTCATCGTCATGACGTAACAGGTTCCCATAGTAACAGTATAACCTGTTAAAGATACCTTTAATTTGATCTTTAAATGCTTATATTAAAAAAAGGGCTCGATCACCCCCATTTTATATTTTCGAATTGTAATTAGCATGTTCAGATACAACTTTTTGCAAAGTTGAAAAAAAAAATGTAGGAAAGGGTTCAGAGCCAAAAGAGCGTCTGCTAACTAATTTTTTACTACCCCGTATTACATAACGCCACGATAAACAGCGTAAACTTTCATGTATGGCTGAATTCAGATCAGATCTATTTAATAGTTAGTTTTGTAATAGCCCTTTTCACGGATAACATTTCTCATTTGCATTACAATTAAATTCGACGTGGATGTGAAGCAATTTCGGGCAATTTTGTCGTTTCTGTCCGAAATCTCCTCGCATCCACGTTGAAATTTATTGGGACGATAGGGATTTTTATATTATATTTGTCGTAGTTATACATCGTATATGTTTCCTAACTACCTTAACAGTTGACTCATTGGTTTTCCTATATTCTCCACAAGAAAATCATCTAAAGACTCCTTCACAGATTTGCTACTGTGCTCATTTTTCCATGTGGAGTTCATCTCTTCTGTGATGTTGGAAAAATAATCATCGTCGAGGACTTGTCGTACGAAGCTTTCCTCCAGGACACCTGCAAATATTGAATTCTTATTCAGTGGCCAAATTCGTTCTTATTTTCTGTTATAGTCGTAAATAGGCTAAATAAAATTGGTTTTCAATTGTGTATAAAAAGTCATTTTTTAAATGCTTTAGTTAGGAATTACCACCCTTTGTGATTAGCTAAAATAATCTCGCGCCACTTTCTCAACCAATCAATCATTTTCCCGCGCTTGACGTCGGCTACATGTATTTGTTTCTAGTTCTGATTGGCTGATTGGATTTTCTGCGTCTGTTGTGATTGGCCAGCGTAATAACTTTGTTTTTGGTTCACGACACTTAGTTCAAAACAACTCCATCTCAAAAGTTCTTACCAGGAAGACATCAAATTCATGGCTTGTACCGTAACGAGGCAACTTGTTCAGCCATCTAATATTTACAACCATAACCAAAACAACCTATGATTTCAGATATTTCCAAGGATGTAAAAGTATGCCAGTGCAACTGTCGACTTTATTATCTTGATTTACTTACATTTCTAAAATCGTTTGAAAAAAAATTATACGAGGATAGTTCGACGTTTTTCGAGTTTACCCACAAATTCATGGCGGTAAAATATCCTGGACGTTACTTGCAAAATGACATCGATTATTTGACGGTTGTTTACTTTTTGCGTCGACGAAGGAGACGCTTCCTAATCTTGTCGGCTAGGCGGAACGAATCGAGAAAAGTGTCGGTACCAAATCGGCGCCATCTTGAAACGTCACAATAGTATCCAGCATTCCCAGCGCGTGGAAATCAGGCATCATCCTGGGGAGCTGGGGTTTCGAAATGTCACATGTGAATAACTTGAATCTATTTGTCTTGATTTAGTTTCGGATATTTTCCCGATTTTGGAATCGTACGGCTCAATATTTCAATGCCTGGTAAAAGTACGCAGTGGAAAAATTGGATGAAGGTTCTTCTCCGGACCAAGTAAGTTGTTGGGTTTCTTTGGAATCAAGCAAGAAGTGACAGATTTTCCTCGCTACCGTTCTCACTGGTATGTTTTGAATGTTCTATCTTGATTTTGCTGTGGTTCTCTGCCTGATTTGGGAAGCTTTCACCTAAATACTGTGATGTTTCCATGTTTCGGGTCCTCAGGCACTCATCTGAATCTGCACACACTGAGCGGCCATGTTATTTATTCTTTCACCGTCACACACTACAACAACTCCGCGGGGGAGTGGTAACAAGAGTTACAATTGTACTGCTACGGGGGGGAGGGTACGGTCAGGTCTTGGCTTCCGCTACACTACCCCCTCCTTTAAGGAACACTGTCCCTGTGTAATAAAACTTAAAACGTAAACGAACAAAAATATAGTTGAATGGCAGCAATCTGTCTGATTTCTTAAGATAACATTCGGAACGTGTCCAGAAGAAAACTTAATCCTAATAACTAGACTGGACCAAACTGTCTCATAACTGTTCAAAATTTCAACTGTTCAATGTTCACGCTAGTGATAGGGCTATACCCAGTCACCATAACGTTGTGGTATCCTCCGCTCTCTTCCATGACGGCTCCTCGAGTTGCACTGAGGGCTCTCACGTGCACTGGAAGGCGAGTCAACTACTGGTTGGGCAGCACTAAACATCTCTACATCTGCTTCGCTTCCCGAGTCACTGTTCTCTGCATCTGATTGAGCCTTTTCAGACATCGCCGCTGCAACTGGAAGGATGCTTTCAATAGCAGGGTTTGGAGACTCCACGGCAACACAGCCATCCACATGGCCTTCCCTCAGTTCAGCTGACACAGAGCCACCCGGGATAACAGGCTCACTTCCTTCAGTAGTCGCAACTGGGGACGGAACAGGCACAACAGTCTCTCCTCCCTCTGCAATCCAGCTCTTCAACACAGGTCCGAGATACGGCTTGAGACGATCGGCGTGGATCACCTTAGGTTTAGCTCTTCGGCTTCTTTGGATTCGATAGGTAACATCCGACAACACAGACACCACTAAGTAAGGTCCCTCCCACGGACAATCTAACTTGGGGTTCCTTCCCTTCTTCCGTCGAATGTTGTGCAACCAGACACTGTCTCCCACACGAAATGGTTTGCTGGACACTCGCTTGTCATAGTTTCTCTTCTGACGTTCTGCGGCTCTAACAAAGTTTCGCCGCGCTACCTCATGGGCGCCGGCCAGTCTCTGTTGGAGGGCCAAGGCATACTCAGTTGTCAGAGGTGACGAGTCTGGAGTTGACTCAGTGATCACATCTAGTGGTACTTCAATCTCTCGTCCCAGCATCAACATGTTTGGGGTTTCGCCAGTAGATTCGTGTATAGAACTTCGATAAGCCATCATACAGGGTTGCAGTTGCAGGTCCCAGTCCTCTTGACTTTCTTTCAGTTTACCTCGAAGCATTTCAACCAATGTCCGATTGTAACGTTCCACTTGACCATCAGACTGTGGGTGCAACGGAGATGTTCTCGTTTTCTCAATGTCCAAGAGCTTACATACTTCAGCCATAACCTTGGACTCAAAATTGGTTCCCTGGTCACTGTGTAGCTCGCGAGGCACTCCAAATCTGCACACAAATTCAGCTACCAGCTTTTCAGCCACTGTAACAGCTTCTTGGTTTGGGATAGCATAACTCTCGGTCCACTTTGTAAAATAGTCTGTCACAACAAGTACAAATCTATTTCCACGGGGAGTCAGAGGTAGGGGTCCCAGTATGTCCATGGCGAGACGCTCCATGGGCGCACCGACTACATACTGCTTTAATGGCGAACGTCGCTTTCTTCCCCAGTTCTTCTTAGCACCACACTCATGGCAAACTCTGACCCATCTTTTGACTTGAGAAGTTAACCCTGGCCAGTAGTAACGAGCTCTAAGTGCTCCAAGCGTCTTGTTAACACCTCGATGACTTGCAGTTGTGTGGTCATGATGCGCTCTAAGGGCTGTCTCTTGCAAATTTCGCGGAAGTATAATCTGATACTTCACCCTCGTACCACTTCCCTCCTCCCATTTCCGGCAAAGTACCCGATCATGGATTTCCAGTTGATCCCACTGTGCCCAGAGTGACTTCACGGTGCGGTCATAGGGAGATACATCTTCCCACTTCGGCCTAACAGCACTGGCCTCTTTCAACTGGAGTATCACCTTTAAACTGGGATCCGCTACTTGTTGCTCACGAAGGTACTCACGAGTCCAGCTTGGTTCCCATTTGATTGTGTTGCACCTTGTACTGGGTTGATCGCTAATCAAACAATGTTCAGTAGTAGCTGAGGACGATTCTGCTTCACCTTGTTCGACCTGAGGACTGTCTACTTGTCTTACAACGAAATCGTCACTCCCAGCAAGTGAAACTTCAGTCTGAACAGCAACACTAATCATTTGCTCAGCCTTCTTCCACTCCTTACACCATTTGCAGCCATCACTACAAGGTCTTCGCGACATGGCATCAGCATTTTGATGCCTCTGGCCTGCCCGGTATTCAATCTCATAGTCAAACGGACTTAGGAGCTCTATCCACCTTGCCAACTGTCCCTCTGGTTCCTTAGCTTTCAGTACTGAGCGAAGGGGTGCATGGTCGGTTCTGATGCGAAACTTTGGTCCCTGCAAATAATGGCGAAAGTGCTTGGTGAACTCTACAACCGCAAGCAGTTCTTTCCGTGTGACACAATAGTTTCTCTCAGCTTTGGTCAACGTTCGGCTAGCGAAAGCAACAGGGTGTTCTATTCCATCCTTCATCTGACTCAGAACGGCTCCAATGCCATGATTACTGGCGTCTGTGTCCAGTATGAACTCAGCAGTAAAGTCAGGGTAAGACAGGACCGGAGCAGTGGACAGCAACTTCTTTATCGTGTCAAAGGAAACTTGGCACTCTGACGTCCAAGCAAAGTCAACATTTGCTTCAGTCAGCTTGTTCAGGGGTCTGGCTACACTGGCAAAATTAGGCACAAACCTCCGGTAGTAACTCGCAAGTCCGAAGAAGCTTCTCACTTCAGTTGCATTCTCAGGCACTGGCCACGCACAAACTCGTTCAACCTTCGCAGGATCAGTTTCAATACCATTCTCCGACACAATATGACCCAAGTAAGCAACACTCTTCTGAAACAACACACATTTGCTGGGTTTCAATTTAAGTCCAGCCAAGGCAAATCGACGAAATATCTCCTCCAAACGCACCATTTCTTCTCCAAATGTTCTTCCGTACACAATTGTGTCATCCAAGTAGATTAAGCAGGTTTCAAACCTCAGTCCTACTAAGATCAGTTCCATTAATCGCTCAAAGGTACTTGGCGAGGACGTTAGTCCGAAAGGCATGACATTCCATTCGTAGAGACCAGAGGTGGTTACGAAGGCAGCTTTCCCACTACTCGCTGGGTCCATTGGAACCTGCCAATACCCGGAGGCCAGGTCCAACGTTGAGAACCACTTTGCCCCGGAAAGGGCGCAAAGGGAGTCATCAATGCGTGGGAGCGGATAGGCATCTTTAGCCGTCACTGCATTGACCTGTCTGTAGTCTACGCAGAATCTTTGAGTACCATCTTTCTTGGTAACTAATACCACAGGAGACGACCAAGGGCTGGTGGATTTCTTCACAATGCCTCTTTCCAATAGATCTTCCACTTGTCTTTCGACTTCAGCATGCTTTGATGGTGATGTTCGTCGAGGTTGCTGTTTTATGGGTCTTGCATTTCCTGTGTCTATGTGGTGTGTCACCAGGTTGGTTCTACCCAGATCTTGCTCTGACAATGAGAATACGTCTTTGTGTCGATGTAGCAGTTTGGCAACTTCCTCACGTTCCTCTTCAGCCAACCCTTCTGTGCTGCGTTGCCAGAGATCTCTGAGTGGATTGGGTAATGTTTCTCCCTTGAACTCGCTACTCCTTGAGGTTTGCTCCACTCCACTTGGGGCGCACTGTGAGTCAACTCTAGGAAGCTCCAACTCCGCCACACTGGTTACTGGTTTAGCAACAGCTACTACGGTTTGAGCACCGATGGTTTGTGTTTTGTCAGAGGTGTTCAGAATCCTTACAGGAACAAGGCCAGTATCTCCCGCAGATACCAGAGTTCTGCCGATGTATAGACCTTTGTCTTGTAAACGGGTTCCACAGGGCTCTAAGATGCGTAATCCTTGATTGGCCTTCTCAGACTTAGCCACTGACTGTCGTTGGATGAGATGAACTGGTATCACTGCCTCACAATGTGGTTCGATTGCCACAAGACGACGTGTTACACACCTGAGACTGAGCTGCTGGCAACTCGTACTACAACATTCCACCTCCTCTCCATTGATGACAAGTCGCTGCTGAACTAGGTCAATCTTAGCATCTACATCTGACAAGAATTCCATTCCTAATATAGCAGTGTCCTCGATATCAGCTACCAACACACTCAAGCTGACATCCTGAGTTCCAATTCTTACAGTCAATTCCCCTGTACCATACGTGTTAGTTCTTCGTCCATCTACAACAAACACTTGGGAACCATCTTCACGCAAAGGAAACTTAAAAGCTTCAGGCAATCTTGTATAACACTCATAAGAGAGAATGTTCCTCACGGCACCTGTATCTATCAGCCAACCAATCTTACACTGTCCTATAAACCCTGTAATGTAAAGTCCATGTGGGCGAGATTTCGTACTCCGTACTGTCACATGTTCATTCTTTTCACGATTGTAATTTACAGTGTCAAAACGTTCAGGCCCTTGCGTACTGTCATTTGGGCATCCTACTGGGCCCTCGAGGATACCCTGTTCGCGTTTCCCGGAAACTGGCTAGTCGCCTGGCTTTCTCTCAAGTTAGGACATTCTCTTCTCAAATGTCCCCTCTTTCCGCAAATCCAGCATTCCCATCCCCTTCTGGGTCCCTGTGGCCCCCGATTATTGCTAGCTTGGGTACCCTGTGGCTGCTCTTGTCTTGCAAGAAACTCATTTAACTGCTTAATGATGTTTTCCTGGGCTTCTAACTGCTGTTGTTGTTGTTCAATCTGAACCCTAAGCCCATCCATCTGCATTTGCAATTGTGTACGTTCCGTTTCCATTGCACGGACTTTACTGCCTGCCCGTCTAAATGAGTTATTGGTATCTAACAGGCGAAGGGAGTCCAACTCTCTAGCAAGGGAAAGGGCTTCGTCAAGAGTTCCCGGTTTTTCCCGCCTTAGATACAGCCTATCATCTTTATCACTCAAAGCATCAATAAAATGTTGCACAGCAAAGCGTTCCTGTACATCCACACCTAAATCCTGATATGCGAGGTCTACCGTGGAACGAATATCTGTAGCTAACATTTGCAAACTCTCACCTTCAAACTGTCGGCGGTTGAGAAGCCTCGCCTGATGCAATTCCGCTTGTTTTTCAACACCAAACCGTAGCTGCAATCGTTCCACAATTTTTCCGTACTGCCGACATTCTGAATCTGCCAGTCCACTTAGCAATTTCCTACTGTCTCCGCGAAGACTAGCCGTCAAAAACATCCCCTTTTCTTGATCATCCCAACCATTGACAATCGCACACCGCTCGAAATGCATTAAATACTCATTCAACGGTTGTCTACCATCGAAATCTTCCGGCAGTTTGACTGGCTTTTTGACTTTCCGTTCAGCTGTCTTGACGAAAGAGCACTGGTCGTCTGCACTACGGAAAGGATTTCTAGAATTTGAAAGTGGCGTTGAGCTTACAGGAGGCTTAAAACTTCCAATCTCCGATCGTAGGAAGAAAGGATTAGCCGATTTGTTGAGTTGTCGTGTCGCTGTCAGCTGCTCGGATGTCTTGGAACGGGTGCAATCGTCGTTTTCACTGCGGAATGGATTTGCAGATTTTGCACGTGGTGTTTCGCTCGCCGCGAGCGTAGAATCTCCAACCTCAGATCGTACGAAGAATGGGCTAAGTGCCTCCAAATCCGGTTTAAATGGATTTGCTGACTTACTAGGAGTCGCCGACCGCTGCCACCAATGTGATGTTTCCATGTTTCGGGTCCTCAGGCACTCATCTGAATCTGCACACACTGAGCGGCCATGTTATTTATTCTTTCACCGTCACACACTACAACAACTCCGCGGGGGAGTGGTAACAAGAGTTACAATTGTACTGCTACGGGGGGGAGGGTACGGTCAGGTCTTGGCTTCCGCTACAATACCGACGTCGTTCTTCGCGATGTTCTACGGTACGGTGCAATTCGCTTATGTCTTGTAGCAATAATTCACTGACCGGCCGCGCCAGGCGAACGCAGATTAACTTTACAGTGCTCGAAATTGCGCCTGTATCGGGCGCATTTGCGACTAAAGATTTCGCAATTTTGTGACTAAAATTTGTCTAGCTAATAAAGGAATTATATTCAACAGTCTTGTGTCTTACTTGCAACTGGTAGTTGTAATTTTATCCGAAAAATCCTGCGAAATTCACGTTGAATGTTGTGTGACTTAATCGTCGGTGTCCAAGAAGTTTATCACGGGAGCACTTTTTCAGGCTTTTCTCAGAAATTTCTCATTTCCGGTTCCGGTATTAGTACATGTACTGAGGAGTATGATTTCAGAATCGGAGAAATAACCGAAATGAAATCAAGACAAATATACCATTTATATGTCGTAAAAATCTGAGACCCTTCGGAGTACACAGCACGGCAGGATTTTGCCCGATCCCATGGCGATATCGTGAATTTGTTTGATGTCGGCCCGACGTTTATCTCGCGACAAATCCCTTTTAAACAGTGGCTGAATTAATTCATGAAACTAAGGTACTAGGTCAAGACGAGGTGCCACGGGATAAGGAGACGCACTATAATCTATGATTACTACTAGTATTATTCCATATATTTAACAATTATTCACTATGGTAAATCGCGGCAAGATATATGCCAAACCAGTGGATAGCCAGCCAAAAAAGTTACTTTATTTCTCACAAATGGAGCAAAATCAAGAACAATCAATGCCTGGAGGCCAGGTGAACAGCAAATACTACACTGAGACGAGGAGCCAATCAGAGTGCACAAAAAACGCTATCTACCTGTTATAAAAAATAGATTGTGAATATGAAGGCTATGCTTTATGAAGCGTGCAGCACATCTGCATGGCACGTTTTTAGTATCAAGGTTTTTATTGTTATGGTGGCCAATTTATCGCTTTATCAACTAAGTTGATCACGAAACCAAATTTTCGTGTTTTATTTCCGGCCCATCGACGCAGCACCACAATTTTTTTTATTTCAAGACAATGTTAACCTGCTCCCAGATGAAATCAAGCAAAACGAATGACAGTTCAATAGAAAACCAAATTTATGCAACACTACGCGTCTTGTTTGAAAAGATATGACTCCATAAAAACCTTAATGATATTAAGGTCTGTGGTTAATTATATAGCTGGAAAAAAGTTCCGTTAAAATTACTTTTAGAAACCATTTAATCAATATCGGAAACTTACCTGTTTCGTTCTTTAAAGCGATGTTCCGATAAAACCCTCGTATTGCATCGCGCGATCCTTCACAAACCTTATGACTGTAAACCATTCCGTATAACTTTCCCATCTTTAAGTTTTCCATGTACCTCAAAATCCCTTCCTTGTGAGTTTTCAACTTCTTCTCTATCAGATTTACGTCTTCTACGTTTTCAGGCTTGAGACGTTTCAACATGGAAGACAAATGGTTTCCAACATTACAGATCGCTTGTCTATAGCAAAAGAATGTTGGACCCATCATCCAATGTCCGGTATAATAGTTCATATCAGTCGGCTGACCGAACACCGTCTTGAGATAGTGCTTTAGCTGTGACAGAGCTTTACTTTCCCGCGGTTTCAGTTTGTTGTAGTCCACCTTTGTTTCATTCACCTCCTTGAATAATTTCAATGCAGCGTCCGTGACTTGTTTGATGTATTCTGGCGTTGGATTGTAAGCTTTGTACTTCTCTTTGATTTCATCTCGAGTCGCTTCGGGATCATTTGGCAACTGGTAAGGGTGATTCTCGTAATAGCTTTTCTTCACGCGCAAGATAATGTCGTTCAGGCCGATTCGTTCTGCTTCCTCGGAGTACTCACAAAAAGTTGAAGAGGTTTGTCCGTCAGAGCTTCCATGATGTTTGTCTTTTTTCCCATCGCAATCTTTCTTCTTGGCTGCCAGAGCTATGAGCACGATTCCCACGATCAAAACAATAATTGCAACCACAACAAGTACGATTAGCAGAATCCTGCTCTTGGAAAGCGAGGACTTGTTTCCTTGGTATTTTACCTTCTCTTCAGCCATCATTTGGCTTGTCTCTTCTGGCTGACCCGACATGGTTTTATCAGCGCCTTGTACTTGTTTTGTTTGCTGGTTTCATATGCAAAAAACGACAGAGTATTTAGTTCCGTGTAGGTTTATGTTTAGTCTCGTTTGACCAACACCTTAAATTTTAGTTTAGTCAACCATGAAGACGCCTTGCCAAGTCACCCAAAATTTGCATATTCCGCTCTGTTAACTCTTTTATTTTTATTTTTATTTTCTTTTTTATTTTTATTTTTACCACACAAATAATAACAAAGGAGACTACAATAGAATAATTTAAATAATTTACAAAGAAAAAGAGGCTGGGAGACCAACAAGAAACCACAAAGCTTATACGTGTTTCGGCTTCCCCAATAAACTAAGTTAACTTTATAAATTCTCTTCACTCCCAAAAGAGAGCAAGTTAAAAACTGGCAAAAAGTCTTAAATTTCATTTTATATAAATTCTCATAGCTCTTATTTGATTGATCGCACTTTAGTATTTCATCTACACTGAGTCAATCTTACGTTAGAACTATAGCTAAACATCTTTTACAGATTGCAATCGATTATTATCGCATTTGTATCACTTCAGTTATTGAAAACACATCCTCAAAGAATCAAGGGCAGTTAGTTGGGACAGGACGTCAGACGTATCCGATTTCCTTGCTCCCCGATTTCCTTGCTCCAATCGGATACGTCTGCGCGCAGGCTAAAATCGGCGCGACTAAGAAACTTTCGGCGATTTTTGCCGGATTTTCACTTCGTCGCGATTTCTGCTGGATTTCACTTCGTCCCGTCCCATCCCGACTAACTACCCCTGGTTCTCCGAGGATGTCGAAAACAATGAGTAGCAGTCGATGTGATGATAGAAAAGTTTACTTGGGACTGTCGATTGGACTATCAGATACCAACAGTACACGCTATAAACTAAAAGATCTGTTTTCAGTAGCCCTCCCCTTCGCAATGAAGCCGTCTTGGTATTATTTTGAAGGCCAGGCTGTGATAGAGCTTTACTTTCTCTTCAGCCATCATTTGGCTTGTCTCTCCTGGCCTGTTCGACATCACTAACGAAAGTTAAGTCACACAAACTAATATAGGTTTGCACGACTATATATCAGCTGACCAACATTTAACTGAAAGCGTCAATGAACCGAAGTTCAAGGCTGTCAAAATATTTCAAAAAATACTGGAGTATTTGTAGCATAAACCATGATGAAATGTCTTCGTTTTTCGGTCCTGGTCCTGGGACGAGGCTGTCCATCTTACGCAAGGTTCGTTTTTTTTTTAATTTTTCAATGGATGCACCTTATCGATTGGCACTATAGCAGCAAATAATATTAGACGATATTCGTATTCGCGGTATTGAACTGGAACTAGCGTGCAATCGAGGCTCATGTAGAGGAATCTTTTCACATGTAAGTATTTTTAATGATATTCTCCCCCCCCCCCTCCCCCATTAGTCTCGACTGTAAGCCAGTTCCAGTTCGAACCCATCTTCTTAAAAAGTCTATTTGTGATATGAACACTGAAATGGCGACCAACAGCGGTTGGAAGCAGATAATTTAGTACCTACTGAATAAAGTTGCTACAATTAGCTGCAAAAGTAGTTGAGACACTTTCATTCACAAGTGCTTTTTTGGAAGAAGTGCACCATTGCTACCTTTCCTTACCCCTCCCCCTCATCAATGTTGTTTTGTGACCGGCGCCATGTCCAAAACTTTGGCTAACAACATTGAACGGGGGAGGGGGGGTTGTGAGGGAAATATATTGTTCTTTTGTTTTTTTAGTCATCATTTTTTATAAAATTGAGTGTTTTTTGTCAGTGTCTCAACAGTTTTGCAGCTAATTTAGTGATGATAAAAAAGAGGGAGATAGAGAAAGACAACGGAAGAGATCCATAACGAACAGGAGCTATCACAATAAACTTTCATTGTAATCGATGGCCTTAAAACTTCTCGTCACATTACTCAACAGAACACTAGAAGGCTTTTTATTGTTTTCAGTTTTCTTTACTATCAAAGCGGAAACAATGCTTTGATCTATCTTATCCTAAGCATAATGTCTGTTAGCTCCAAACTGCAGCTGCATCCCAGGTTTCTTTTTGTCATCCTTGGGCGGGGCTCTCCGGGGAGGATTCAGGATATCGGAACAACCTTCTTTGTCAGGTTTATTGACGCAGGCGACATAATTATTGATGTGCGTCTTGAGAAAAGCAAGAGGCGAAGATCCTTGAGACAAGACCTAAACGAATTGAGAAACAATCCAAAATAAGTCGATATATATTTCAAATAAATTAGCAAAAGAAACGATTCAAACATTACTAAAATGATCCCAATTAGCAGTGACCAGTATTCAGGAGTTCTGGACAGAGCCGATTACACAAAATACCGGTCCGCAGACAAAACATAGGTCCTAGCCTATGTGCAGAAGTCCCCTTTTTGCTTCGCTTCACACGGAAAATGTAATTTCTGGTGTTTGAGTAATGGCAAGGCGAATAGCTCAATTTCGATATATTAAAATTCAACTTCAAACAAAAGACATCAGGCTACGAGGCTTAGGGGAATAAACCATATAAATCCCTACTTTCATCCTACTAGTAGTGATGTGATGTCTTTTGTTTCAAGTTGAATTTAGACAGAAATATTGATATTTCTACGGCTCGGGACAAGCAGAGGCTGGGTTCGACTGTTACAGTGCATGATGGGTATCCTGCTGCCAATAGAGTCATAGTTTGTTACGTGGTGGGCATTCTAGGCCTGCACCAGTCGCATTAATGTTTTTTTTATTTTTAAAAGGATTCGTATTTTGTTTTGCTTAGCTTTATATAGTTAAGCCTCGTAGGATGGGCTTGTCGTGTTTAGAGCTTAAGCCACGGTTCCTATCCAGATTTCCTGCTTATTTTTCCCCACAGGGGTTTTTTTTCTTGCAGGTTTTTTTTTACCCGCGTTCTAACCGCAGTTAATTTTGTGAGCGAATGCTCAGCTCTGTTAAGTATAGCGCAAATTTAGGATATTACGAGTTGTAATTATCGTTTTGAACTGGCTGGTAGTGCGAGGTCGCAATGAACCAAAATAAACCTAATGGATTGCAATACACTCGTTAAGAGCAAAATCGCTGAAATCGTAATCACATTACCTGGTAGTGAAAATCTTTGAGATTGAACTTTTTACCCAAAGCAGCAGTTGCATATTCTCTGGCTTGTAGAATTCCTAACCTACCAATCATGTAGGCCGTTGCCTGTCCCGGCCAGCCCTGGTAACGAGTTACCTGGTATAATAAAAGCAGTAAAAGTATGACGAACTAAGATCTTCGCAACACAAGGTTTATCGCTCAACAACTCTTCTACATAAGATATCTCATCACCAACTGGGAAAAAAACTGTTAAGCCTTAGCCAGCGGGTTGCATAACATTGTCGGGTCATACAATGGCAGATATGATGTACTATGAATCATCATAATCTACATCATCACTGTCATCATCATCATCATCATCATCACCATCATCATCATCATCATCACTATCATCATCATCATCATCATCATCATCATCACCATCATCATCATCATCACCATCATCATTATTATCATCATCATCATCATCATCATCATCATCATTAAAATCATTATCACCAAGTAAATATTCTTACCTCTTTCTGAGTGAAGTCAGAGTCATCTCAAGCTTTGTCTGCAAACATTTTTATAGCTTCATCTCTCTTCATTCCCCTGTAGTGCAGTCCTGTGTCCACAATGAGCCGCACCGCCCGCCAGATCTGATAACAAAAAAAAGAAACCGTTGATTTTTAACGGGTCTAAACTCATTTTTACAGGTCCTTCAGTTAAGAATCACAAGTCTTAAACACGAAGTTCCGGTATAAAAGGAGCCTGGCCTGGCCATTCTCACCTCCAGTCGTCAATCAACCACTGAAGCATTAACAACTGACAACAAACATGCGTCATTACTAAGACCATTGCTAACACAATTCGAAAACTTTGTGAAAGTTATATCAGAAGTCTTTATGAACTTCTATTTCTTTTTTTGCTTAGCTAAAATCTTGGTTCATTTAGATTTTTGAAGCAAATTATAGTTAAAGGATGCGCAAGTTAACCACGTTTTGTGACTGAAAGACGCCTTAATTTGCATTTCACACCCAAAAGGTGTGAAATGGGGGAGGAGCTAAGCCTTTTATACCGGAACGTCGTTTTTAATCTAAAAACAAAACTCATGAGCTTAATTCATCGCGAAGCAAACAATTTCAAAAGTTTCTAAGCTACCCTATTTTTTTTAACATTTTAACATTACTCGCCTGCCATTTTAACATGCCATATTTGCTCATTGGTTCACCGTCATATACATCTGTATCATCTGCTATCAATGGATTTTCAGAGTAGAGAGCCCAGCCTTCTATGAATGCATTGTAGTATGTTTTGGAGTTTAACCCATTCACACCTGAGGATTTTTACGTTTTTGAGTGATTTTCTGCATACACACGCCCCATAGGATTTCGTGACTTCATATTTGGAGTTACCATTGAAAGTGCTGCTGTTCTAAAACACTGAAGGCTCGAGTTTACTGGAAACGTCATTGTGACGATCTCATTTTGCTTGGTTGATTTGCAATAAAGGGTCCAATATGAATTATCTACGATTTTTGGTAAGTTCACAGCCATTTTTCATCTTTAGTAGCTGCCTGGTGAGCATCATTAAGCTTGGAGGTAGTTCTGAGTCCACTTCTCAATGAAGCGAGTTAGGTGTTGTACTTCGTTTACGAATTTGGCTCGTTGCTCGTTGAACTGGAAAAATGGCCGCCTGGAAACGAAGTGGCTTTGGGACTCGACTCTGGATGAATTTCTCGACCTACCGCGGCATATTTTGGAAGTTGCGACCACAGGAGAATACAACAAGCGCGAAATTTCGGCGGTGGGTCGGAGTGGCTGTGGACTTAGTATAAATATGAAATGTGTGGGGAAAGAATGGAACGCTGTCAAAATTTTTGGCTTTTTCCCAGCATGCAGTGCGGTGGTGATGTTGAAAATCGAGGCAAGGTGAGTATGCACTAGTATAAGAAGCTGTTGCTAGGCCCGAGCAACGAATAAGGGCAAAAAAATTCACTGCTAAGCTAGGACTAGGACTGAATTTTGCTGTAAATGTTGACTTTTGGGTTTGCCACGATGATTTGAATAAAAAAAACTAAAGGCAAAAACGTGATTTTTGTTGTTTTTCTATGACGTTAAAAACGGTAATTTTTGTTATTGTCCAAATTCAAACGCTGATATTCTGCAAAAATCGCTGACTTTTTTGTGTTTATTGGGTATCTCAATTTGAAAGACTTTCTAGTCAATGCTCACAACTGCTAGTTAAGGCAATGTTCGCACGATTGAGAAAGTTACAATTTTTTAAAGCAGTGGAGTCTTGTACGGGCGGTTACGGGCGGTTCAGGTGTCAATGGGTTAACCAACCAATCACACCACCACAAGTGTTTGGGAAATGTTCAATGGCTCCTTGGATCTAATTTGAGATAAAAATTAATCTAGTTGAACATTCGGTAATAATCTACCCAAACAATCTTAATACACTATTTCGCACTGTAACAGCCATCGCATCGGAATAACTACGAGGAGGGGGGGGGGATTGACGACGCGACAAGGGTGGTAGCGTGAAAGAGAATGCTGCGGGAGGAGGGAGGGGGTTGAGGGAGGTTGCACTGACCCACAAACACAGGTGGAATAAACACCTTCAACAACCCCTAACAACAAACCCCTGATAACATCTTTCAAATGATGCCGGCTTCAGACCTTTTCTCATATGAACTCGGGAGAATGATGCATTTACATCATTTTTTACACGTAATATAAATTCGTGTCGGTGCCCATTTAATCTTAACAACCTAAAACGTCTCTTTCGTACAGAAACAAAACGATGAAGTTAGAAACAAAAGTATCGTGTGAAGGTACTCCATTGCATGCGACTTCCTACAAATCGCAAAGATTAATTCCCACAATTGCAGCAAGAAAAAACAATCTTTCTTAGTCGCAAAAATTTAGCACCACACGGTATTTACCTGGAGATGATGGCCCGGCCGTGCTTCGTGTGCATTTATGCTCCACTCGGAAAACTTGGGGCCCAACCTGTTCAAAAAGAAGGGAATGTTGTAATGTGCAGGCGTCGAGCACATCGGATCACTGTCATCGTAACTCTGTATACCGCTGGACGGGTTAAGATCAGGGCGCAGTGCAACGGGACAGTTTGGTGTCGAATGCTTCTCCCCAGCAAAGTAGAACATATCAACTATTTTGGGGTATAACAAGCTCATTGCCTGAAACAGAACAGAGGTTAAACTAAAAATGACAGAAACAAAACGCAAACAGCGGTTACAAACATTTGTCTAAAATGCATTTTTTTCAGTTACTTGACGTTTCGTTATTAAAAGCGAACTTTAAACTTAGTTCGCTTTTAATAACGATCACTTCTGATGATGCATGTGGTACATACAAAACGTCAAGTAACTGAACCAGCGCCTTCTACGCAGGCTAGCTCTTACCATTCTAGCCTCCATGAACCAGGCTTGTAGAGCTTTCCATCTCGTGGGGCAATATTTCTTTGCTCCCTCGATACTGCTGCATCTAACATACGCCTGATCATCTGTTTCATTGGCAGGAAAAGATTCCTTATTGAAGTAATTATCAGACGAGTTTAACATGATTCTGAATTCTTGGATGGCTTCAGTTTTGTTGTCTTTTCCAGTAACGTTCATTGCTACTTCCACGGCCTACAGACAATAGTCAAGAAACTGAAATATGTATACAATAAAAGAAGACGTTATAGAGCTATGGATGTACAACAAACGTTTTGATTCGACCCTCAACAACAACAACAACAATCTTTATTCTTTCCCAAGGCCTACAAGAAGTATTTACAATTTTGAATAAAAATATATGGTTACTGACTACCCAAAATATCCATAAAGTTGTCAATTGGATTGTGTTTCGATCTATAAATTTACGACAGGGTAATGAGCGTTCATATTATTTGGCCGTTTTTATCCTAGAGACGCATCATCCATCTGGGAGGACGGCTTAGCCAAACATTCATAGTGTGTCTGGCTATGCGTCTTTAGTTCGTCTAGTACGAAGACGGGCACGAGACCCAGACGCCCCTATCTTCTGTAGGCCGTTGTTAACTCTACCGAAGTCAGAAGACAACTCGTATAGAAAAATAATTTATTTTGTGCCCGTCTTTATACTAGACGAACTAAAGGCGCATATATAACGAAACGCATTACGAATGTATGGCCAAGTTCATTAGCTGGTTTGCGCGAAGTAACCAAGCATGCATTTCATTGGTCGGCGCGTTAATGTAATTGATAATTGATGCATAACCTTTGCATAACGCTTTTTAATTTTCGCCTGCTCGTATCCAAATTTGTTGAATTACAAAACAAGAAGTCTGAATTTGAAGGCTTTTTTGGAATCGTATGACAAAAGGTAATAAAAATACAAACCTGGGGATAAAGTTTATTCAGCTGCTCATTTCCCAATTTGTTGACTTCATCCGGGGTCATTTCATTGGTTGTGAAATATGGCATTATCATAGAGTAGGCCTTTTTACCGTCCAGCTCAAAAACCTTTTCACCATCAGATAGCTTTTTGTTCGTGGGCCAAGATGTGTTTTCTTTGCCATCAACCCACACATGATCCAATGGTAGAGTGGCTAATCCGCTGGAGAAGTTACTTGGGACGCAATGACGGTAATGATCGTACTTCATATATCTGTGGAAAAGCCATATGGTAATGTTGGTTACTCCTGAATGCTACAGTTAACGACTTTTTGCAGATATTACTGCTACTGCTATAAGGTTTTAACGAATTCTTTTGACAATATGCGAAAAAAAAATTCATTGCTATGCGTGAACCGAAATGCAAAAACGAAAGCAAAACTAAAAAAAGTTTACCGGTATTGTTGGCACAGACAGAAGGACTTGAGTAACGGGGGTAATCGTCGTAGTTTTTAGGGGTTAAAATTCGTGGATTGGTACCAGTAAAGGGTGTTTTAATCGACAATAACCACTGTCAGAGTTGTTCTGATACCTTATAGGGTATTAAGCCAGAAAAATATGCTGACTGCAGAACATCTTTTTAGAAATAATTGGTACCTCTTAGGGGTGAAAATTGTTGTGAGCCACACCCACAACGGGTATGGTGGTGGCCCTGTGTAGGATGTGGGCTCTCAGTAAGTTGTTGGTGGTTGCCCTGTGGCGAAACTAATAACATACAATTTGGATTGCATGACAATTACCTCAACATCTGACCCATTGGTTTGCCCATATTTTCTACAAGATAATCATCTAAAGACTCCTTCACAGATTTACCACTGTGCTCTTTCTTCCATGCGGTGTTCATCTCTGCTGTGATGCCGGAAAAATAACCATCGTCGAGGACATCTCGGACATACTTCTCTTCCAGAACACCTATTAATAAGGAAAAAAAATGCTTCTGTTATTCATTTTTATTTATTATTTAAGGTGTTGGAAAAGACCAATGCACAAAAAACAAGTGCCATAGCTTTCCAACGAGAAATACACAAAACGAAACTACATCTGCAATTTGTAAAGTTCTTTTTAAAACGAGGGAAATTGTTTTATATTTTCCCCAAGATTTTCTACATCAATTTTGTGAGTGTGGGAAGTTCCCTTGATGCTGACTTAATGCTGACTTAATGCTGACTCAAAGAAAGGACACTTAGTTGAGATTTAGGTAGTTTTTTAATCGTTTCTTTAATCTACTGGGATTTCTGTGACATTTTAGTATCTTTTAAAGATATTTAGGTATTTTTTTTCTGTGTTTAATCTTCCAGGATATTTTGGTCAACAAATGGCGAAGTGTTGACTTTGGCAACAGGTTTGAGAATGCATAAATTGCTTTGATATAACCCTTTTCGCGATTTCAGTTGCAATCCGATCCTATCCTGACCAGCAAAATGAAAATGTGCTGACATTATAAGTATAAATGATATGTTCTTGATAACTCCTGCATTAAGAAGGTCCGTATTTGTAATATACACGTGATATGGAAATGACCTGTTTCGTTTTTTAAAGCGATGTTTAGAAAAACCCTTCTTATCGCATTCCGCGATCCGACGCAAGCGTCTTGACTGTAAACCATTCCGTATAACTTTCCCATCTTTAAGTTTTCCATGTACTTCAAAATCCCTTCCTTGTGACTTTTCAACTTGTTCTCTATCAAGTTAACGTCTTCCAAGTTTTCAGGCTTTAGACGTTTTAGCATGGAAGACAAATGTCTGCCAACATCGCAGATCGCGTTTGTGCAAAAGAATGTTGGACCCATCATCCATTGTCCGGTATAATAGTTCATGTCAAACGGCTGACCGAACACCGTCTTGAGATAGTGCTTTAGCTGTGACAGGGCTTTACTTTCCCGCGGTTTCAGCTTGTTGTAGTCCGCTTTTGTTTCATTCACCTCCTTCAACAATTTCCATGCAGCGTCCGTGACTTGTTTGATGTATTCTGGCGTTGGATTGTAAGCTTTGTACTTCTCTTTGATCTCATCTCGAGTCGCTTCGGGATCATTTACCAACTGGTAAGGGTGATTCTCGTAATAGCTTTTCTTCACGCGCAATATTATGTCATTCAGGCCGATCCGTTTTGCTTCCTCGGAGTACTCACAAAACGTTGAAGAGGTTTGTCCGCCAGAGCTTCCATGACATTTGTCTTCTTTTCCATCGGAATCTTTCTTCTTTGCCAGAGTTATTAGCACGATTCCCACGATCAAAACAATTATGGCAATCACAGCGACTACGATAATAAGGATCCTACCCTTGGAAAGCGAGGACTTGTTCCCTTCGAATTTTATCTTCTCTTCGGCAATCATTTCATGTCTCTCTCCAGGCTTGCCTGACATGGCTGAGGTCTGGAAGCTGTCGGAAAGTCCAAAAGTTTTAAAGTTATTTAGTATTTATACCACAGATGGTATAAATGCAGAAGTGATGGAAGCAAGCAAAGCAACTGTCACAGTGTGGGTTGGTGCTTTGATACGGTTTTGACCTGGGGTCAAAACATAAAAGATGCAATTTGCATTTACTCGTTTTGTTAGTTTGACCCGAGGTCAAATTTCAGAAATTTATTATTTTAGAAAAGAAAGAATACAATTGGCACGAGTTTGCTCAGTGATGTTGTTTTTGAGGATAAACGAATAAAAGTACGATATAATAAATATACTGTATGTGAAAATATGATTCATCGGTGAGGAATCGAACCTCGGTCTCATGCTTACATGGCAGACGTGATAAACCACTACACTGCAAGGCGGCCAACCAACAGAGATAGGGTTGATGAGCAGTACGTGTGGAGATGTACAGTATAATGTGCTGTTCACAGACGCAAAGAAAATGAGCATGGAGTGCACAAATCAAAGAGAATGGGTGTGGAGTGCACAGAGCAAAGAATGGGTGTGGAGTTCATAGGAAGAGAATGGGTGTGGAGTTCACAGAACAAAAGGAATGCGCGTGGAGTTCACAGAACAAAGAGAATGTGTGTTCAGTTTACAGAACAAAGAGAATAGATGTGGAGTTCACAAAGCAAAGAGAATGGGTGACGAGTGCACAGAGCAAAGAGAATGTGTGTGGAGTTCACAGAGCACAGAGAATGCGTGTGGAGTTTATAGAACAAAGAGAATGCGTGTGAAATTCATAGAACAAAGAGAATGCGTGTGGAGTTCACAGAGCTCGGAGAATGCGTGTGGTTTTTAAGTAATGATCCGCATAAGAAGGATAGTGCTCAACGGCAATGCACGATGGAAGGTAAACCTTTTTCATTGTTTTAACTAGTGATCTCATTGGCCTAGACTCAAAAACCGCTAAAAAGTTTAAGTGCACCTAACCCCTAATTTTTTTATTCGCCTAAATGAATGTGCTTGTTTTCTGGAGTGTATCTGTGAAAAAAATTTTGGATTTTTTCTGTGACGGCTGTTGAATTGGAGGATAATTTGGTTCAGTACCGAGCAACATGGAATCTGGGGCGAGTGCCTGGGCTGTCACGTGATATGACGTGGATTCGGGAACCGAAATTCCTCCAAAGAAAGCATCGTCGAGTACTTTCAGCGGCGAGGCACCGGGCAGGCATAATTTCTTTTTTGCACGAGTTTTGCACGACTAAAGCACAGTATTTACACTCGATTTGCGCAAAAATGATGGAAATGGTTCCCGAAAGTACGTCACGCCACGTGACTAGACCCATGCCCCGTCTAACTCGGTACTGAACCAAACACAGCTCCGTTTTGGCACGATTTTTGAAATTTCAACAGGTCACAGGAAATCGAGGATTTCACCAAATCCAAAAATGTTTTCACAGATACACTCCAGAAAACAAGCACATTCATTTAAGCGAATAAAAAAAATTAGGGGTTGGGTGCACTTTAAGGTTCAAGGTGCATTAAGTCTAATTTTTTTGAGGTTTGAAGTAATTTGAGACTCAATCGCACAACATGCAAGTTTTAAAAGATATTGTATTTGGGGAACTTCATCAAAGAAGCAAAATTATTAGCTATTGTCTTCTGCAATTCTGATTAGTTAAGCACGAACCTTTCCTAAAATTTATTTGACGCAAATGGATTTTCTTTATTTTTATAATGAAATATACTTATGCAAAATCATTAGCTATTGTCTTCTGCAATTCTGATTAGTTAAGCACGAACCTTTCCTAAAATTTATTTGACGCAAATGGATTTTCTTTATTTTCATAATGAAATATAATTATGAACCATCAGATCCTCCTCTATTCTTGAAACCAAATATATTCTATGTGGGAAAGAGCCAATGCCGCATAACAATGAGATTTACTATAGTTCTTATGTGGAGCATTACTTAAAGTTCTATACTAATTAAAACTAAAAAAACATTTACATTAAAACAGGATTCACAGGGGTGACGATTTAAAATCTAATTGGATATAAATGCGTCGTTTAAAATCAGCACCTTGATTCTGGAGTGTTCTCAAATCGTCGGTGTAGCTAGGAGGCTGCCAGACACAGAAGGCGTCTGCGTTTTCATACTCTGGTTTGCCATACGCGTTTCATGCGCGCCTCATCACGCGTAAAGTCACTCAAGCACGCAAAAGAAACCTCTTGTGCAGTCAGGGAGAGTTTCACTAATCGTCTCTGTCGAGCACTCTTAAAGTGCTACTACGATTAAATTGTCGAATAACTTTAATCTTCGCTTAATTGGTAGTTTACTTCCTAAAGTTCATGATTTCCATAATTTTAGTATTGTTTGAATCGTTCCCTTTGCTACCTTATTTGCAATATATATCGACTTATTTCGTGTTGTTTCTCAATTCGTTTAGGTCTTGTCTCAAGGATCTTCGCCTCTTGCTTTTCTCAAGACGCACATCAATAATTATGTCGCCTGCGTCAATGAACCTGACAAAGAAGGTTGTTCAGATATCCTGAATCCTCCCAAGAGAACCCCTTCCAAGAGTGACAGAAAGAAACCTGGGATGCAGCTGTATTTTGGAGCTAACAGACATTATGCTTAGGATGAGATAGATCAAAGAATTGTTTCCGCTTTGATAGTAAAGAAAACTGAAAACTGAAAACAATAAAAAGCCTTCTGATGTTCTGTTAAGAGTTCAGAAATGTATGAAAATTGAAAACCATCGATCACAATGAAAGTTCATTGCGATAGCTCCATCGTTATGGATCTCTTCCGTTGTCTTTCTCTATCTCCCGCCTTTTTATCATCACTGGTAAGTTTATTCCGTAGATAAATTATCTGCTTATGATCGCTGTTGGTCGCCATTTCAGTGTCAATATCACAAATAGACTTTTTAAGAAAACGGGTTCGAGCAATTACTTGCTGCTATCGTGCCAATCAATACGGTGCATCCATTGAAAAAACAAATAACGAACCTGGCACAGGATGGACAACCTCGTCCCCAGGACCTTTTCCGTTGCACGAAGCGAAGACATGTCATCGTGTTTTATGCTACAAGTACTCCAGGACTTTTTAAAGTATTTTGACAGCCTCGTCCTGGGTTCCCTGTGCTTTGTCCAGGGGTTTCTACGCCCGCCCCGCCATTTTGAAAGCGAAGGACCTGGGGACGAGATTGGTCATCTGGTGGAATTTTCCCGCCGTCATCTCCCGTGCATGATCTTCTCTCCCCCACCCCAAGACTTGTTAAGAAAACTAACTGCCGAGCCACTAAATACACAGACCCAGCATTGTTTTTTAAAACCTACTGCTGAGCAAAACGAGCTACTAAGGGACTCATTAGTCCGCCAACTCCTCCAACAAGACTGTTCATGGTGTTCCTCCAGCATGAGACAGTGGCCAAAATCCAACCTTTTCCAACGTCGGTATACTTCACTTCCATATTGTCGTGAAATTCACGATGTCCCTGTATACACACAATAGATATTCCTTTTTCCTCAGCTAATGCAATTAGAGAGGGACACTGGACTGGCACGACAGGAACTCCCAGTTATTAAGTCTGACAAAGGGGAGTTGAGAAAACTCATTGAATCAGTGCGGGTGTGCCCGAAGTAGTAGTAGTAAATAGCAACAAAATTCAAATGAGTAAGCGAGCTCTCAAGTTCCAATATAAATATTTACACGAGATAAATATTTACCCCTTCCTTAGAACCCTAAAGCCGAATCATTTATCCTGTTATCTGTGGCGATAGCGCTTTTTACGGGGACTGTGATAATTTGTTTCTATATTTAGTGTCCCCAATTAGTGCTTGCGCGCTAAATACCTTGACACTTAAATAAAGTGATTTATTTTTTTTTCCCGCAAACAGGTGGCGTTTAGCGATGTTATTTTGTTGAAAATTATGTTTTTTTAAATGCAAAGCAAGCCACACCGTTACACAAGTGTTACTTTGATTACTCATGCGAATCTCAATACATGTAAATTAAATGTAAACATTTCTCTCTTAGGTCACGAAAGGATACAACTAGGATAAAATTGTTCTTTCTTTTATTTTGCTCCATGAAAAGCGAAGTAACTTCATCAAATATATACTGTAGTTTCGAATAACTCACGTTAGCTTCCTTTTGTGATTGAGCTAATACAGTAGGTGTAACCTTTTTGACTCAGCTTTAACTTAGCTTAAACTCCATCAAACAGGAAAATGCAAATTGTTGAACTCATCGAGGTTTACAAACTACATTGTACACTTAAGTAACAATGCAACTATCCGAACGTGACTTTGGTTCATTGACGACGTCATTGACGCTTTCAGTTAAAGTGTTGGTCAACTGATGTATTATCGTAGTCGTGCAAACCTATATCAATTTGTCTGACTTAACTTTCGTTAGTGATGTCGAACAGGCGAGGAGAGACAAGCCAAATGATGGCTGAAGAGAAGGTAAAATTCCAAGGGAACAAGTCCTCGCTTTCCAAGAGCAGGATTCTGCTGATCGTAATCGCTGTGATTGCCATAATTGTTTTGATCGTGGGAATAGTGCTAATAGCTCTGGCAGCCAAGCATCATGGAAGCTCTGGCGGACAAACCTCTTCAACTTTTTGTGAGTACTCCGAGGAAGCAGAACGGATCGGCCTGAACGACATTATGTTGCGCGTGAAGAAAAGCTATTACGAGAATCACCCTTACCAGTTGCCAAATGATCCCGAAGCGACTCGAGATGAGATCAAAGAGAAATACAAATCTTACAATCCAACGCCAGAATACATCAAACAAGTCACGGACGCTGCATGGAAATTATTCAAGGAGGTGAATGAAACAAAGGTGGACTACAACAAACTGAAACCGCGGGAAGGTAAAGCTCTATCACAGCTGAAGCACTATCTGAAGACGGTGTTCGGTCAACCCTCTGACATGAACTATTACATTGGCCATTGGATGATGAAACCAAATTATCCCGCGCAGATATTCAACGTTGGCAAACATTTACATGGCATGCTGAAAATTCTAAAGCCGGAGGACTTAAAGGACGTGACACTGATAGAGGACAAGTTGAAAACTCAGAAGCAAGGGATTTTGAGGTACATTGAAAACTTAAAGATGGGAAAAACGCATGGAATGGTTTACAGTCAAGAGGCTTGCTTCGCAACAATGAATATGCTGAAAAGGTTTTATCTAAACATCGCTTTAAAGAACGAAACAGGTTAGTGTTAGGGGGGCCTGTTTACACTGCTATGGAGAGAGAACGAGGGAAGGTGACCCGCCTATCTGGGCTCAAATACATAGCTCGCCCTTCCGTGTAAATTGACTAACCTTTAATAACCCGGAATATTCAATGAGGTATTCAATCATTTCGCGCGTGATCACATGCACGACATCTTGCGAATTTTAATTAATAATGACAGAAACTTGTCCATAGTCAATAAATGGTCTTCAAGTGATTTAAAATACTTTTTTTCGTCTTTCTCGAAAACCATTAGAGTATTTCTTTTTATTCTTTATAGAAAAGATAGATCTCCGGCATTTCAATTATTTTGGTGTTTTTCACCTAAATGAATGGCCAATAATTCAAGGGCGATTTAATACAACATCAACACAACAATGACAACAACAAACTCTATTTACATGACCATAAGTATTTTCATGATAAAGTATTGTAAAAACATACAGAAAGTATAGAAAAAAAGGAGTGTACTAACAAACTAACCAACTTACTTAATTACTCAGTAAACTGATAACAATTTGTTTCTAAAATCGAAGCAAAATGTATTGTTAAGTAATGATCCGCATAAGAAGGATAGCGCCAACGGCCATGCACGATGGAATGTCAACTTTTTTCATTGTTTCAACTAGTGATCTCATTGGCCTAGACTCAAAAACCGTTAAAAAGTTAAGGTTCAAGGTGCATTTTGTCACACTTTTTTAAGGTTTCAAGTAATTTGAGACCCAATCGCACAACATGCAAGTTTGAAATGATATTGTATTTGGGGAACTTGGGGAACAATCGTCTTCTGCTATTCTGATTGGTTAAGCACGAACATTTCCTAAAATTCATTTGACGCAAATGGATTTTCTTTATTTTTATAATGAAATATAATAATTTTTATAGTGAAATATAATTATTAACCATCAGCTCCTCCTCTATTCTTGAAATCAGAGATATTCTATGTGGGAAAGAGCCAATGCCGCAGAACAATGAAGTTTGCTATCGTTCTTATGTGGAGCATTACTTAATACTAAAATAATTAGATGTGTTTATTAATTCAATGATCAATTCGTTTATAGGTAAAAACTTAATATTGGGCAACTGAAAGTGCATTTTCTTGTAAAACTCCGAATCTCTTATTGATGAGTACTCGGGGCAGTAAAACAGAAAGTGGGTTTCGTCTACGATTTGATTGGACCGACATATAGAGCAGGTTCTATTGTCTTTAGAAACCTGGTTATATCTTCCGAGTTCGATCATAAGTTTGTGATTATAAATAAAGTTAATGAAGTGAGAGTGAATCTCCTTGACGAGCACCTTGCTTTACCTCGAAGAAGGGAGAAGGATAACAATTCCTGAGTTCAAACACAACTTGAAATATTCGCATAGAAAGTTTTAACCCAGCTCAATTATGAAAGATTGACCGAACGCAAAGGTTTCTAGTGAGTCGAAAGCCTTTTCGAAGTCTATTGTAGTCGTAATGCCGCGGTAACTTTTGTGAAGTATAAAACGATGCCAATGCTCCGAACTGCGTCGAAGATCATGATGTGTCCCTTTACAAAAGCGTTCTTATCGAAGTCAGAGTATTTTATGCGGAAGAATTATCTCTAATCTTTTAGCAATAGCCAAGCTTTAGAATCAATTTTTACATCAATATTCACAAGAGAAAATAAATTGGTCTCCAATTTTTAATTGTGATTATTGCTTGTTTTTGTGTGATAGCCCGCCCGAGTTAGAGAAGAAAAGTTTACAGAATCGACTAGATGTCAGCCCAGTCCTGTTCGTTGCCGGAAGCTTTGTTCAGTTTAAACGGGAGAAAGAACACTAATTTAAAACATAGTGAAAGATAGTTCTTACTATTAAGAGTATTAATAGTACCAATCAATAACAAAGACAATGATTCATTTCTGATCTACAACATGGCTCACATGGTCATTTGTATTTTGGTTGCTCGCAGTCATACAAGTGAAAGACTAATTCCACATGGTGTCAGAAGTGGGAAAGCCGGACACCTTCGGGACCAGCCGTAGCTGTCAACCCGGCTTAGAGAGGTGTCAGCCTTACAGAGAGTTTAGTAAGAATACAGACGAACAAGTGAAATTCGGCCAGAATTAATGTCCGTCTTAGTCTGGCTATCCGCTTTACCGGGGCGTCCGTCTTATAGGAGAGTCGAATGAATATCTCTTCTTTCTAAACTACACACACACACAGGGGGCGACAACTCTAAGAAGGCCTGTTTCGGGAGAAAAACAAAATTTATCCGGAAATCTGAAGATTTTGCCGGGAATCGGGAGACCCAAAAAATTTTCGGGGAAACATGAGACAACGTTGTTAAAATTTCGGGAAGTTTGAAATTTTTGCGAGAATGTCTCCGAAAAAATCGGGAAGATATTCCAAATTTTCGGAGCAAGTTTCAGTTACACACAGTATTGCCCAAACAGCGTTTGTTAGAGTTGTCACCCCCCGTCACACACGAATAAAAAATCAAATTTTCACCAATATCATCTTCTAATTTTAAGGTGTCTTGGAAGAGTGGTATGTCAAAGGTGTCCTCAACGATGATTATTTCTCCAGCATCACAGAAGACATGAATACTGCATGGAAGAAAGATAACAGTGGCAAGTCTGTGAAGGAGTCTTTCGATGATTTTCTTGTGGAATATATGGGAAAACCAATGTTGAAACTAATAAGGTACATTTAGTATGATAACGCACATTTAACATCAGTCATGTGCGCGAATTAGATCTATTTGTCATGATCGGAAAATGTATCGGTCAGGGCAAAACCTCGTAGATCCCGCAACTGTCATAAAGAGCGATGTCCCCTTCCTGTTAATTCTCCTGATTTCCGGCTGTGAGAAAGAGCATGGCTCGTCCCGGCCAGACGGCGGTCAAGCGCGGGGAAACAGGATGCGAGGGGCGTCATCATGGGGAAGGATGTAAAACGCCAGTGTAGTGCATTAGTGCACAATACCACGCGCACCGCGTAAATGAAAGCTATTGAGCAGTCTGTTTATATATTATGCTGTACAAGATGGTTCTGACTTTTGAGTCTGTAGATGAAATCCTAAAGTGTGACCATTTAAACGAAAGCTACTGAGCAGTACTTTCCTGTGGTACTGTTTATTATCCTGTACAAGGTGGTTCTGACTTTTGAGTCTGTAGATGAAATCCTACAGTGTGACCATTCAATGAAAGCTATCAGAGTAGTATTTTCCTGTGTTTCTGTTTATTATTGTGCTGTACAAGGTGGTTTCAACTTTTGAGTCTGTGGATAAAATCCAAACTGCGACCATTCAAATGAAAGCTACTGAGTAGTACTTTCCTGTGGTGTTGTTTATTATGCTGTACAAAGTGGTTCTAACTTTTGAGTTTGTGGATAAAATCCTAAAGTGTGACCATTCGAATGGAAGCTCTTTAGCACTATTTTCTTACAGCGGTTGTCTGTTTTTCAGTTTTTGTGAAATGAAAATTTGTATTTTTTATGAATTTTGATTTTGGACAGTCTTGGCAATTAAAGAGTTTAAAGAAGACTCACATGAAGGGTTAAGAGCGAGAGTAGCACTTTCTGTGGGGTTATCAAAGTCTTCATATTTGTGACTAAGAAAAAACTGCCTTAGACATTTATTTTTCATTTCATAGGTATTTTGAGCACGATCATTACCGTCATTGCGTCCCAAGTAACTTTTCCAGCGGATTAGCCACTCTACCATTGGATCATGTGTGGGTTGATGGCAAAGAAAACACATCTTGGCCCACGAACAAAACGCTACCTAACGGTGGAAAGCTTTTTAAGCTGGACGGTAAAAAAGCCTACTCCATGATAATGCCATATTATACAACTAATGAAATGACCCCGGATGATGTCAACAAATTGGGAGATGAGCAGCTGAAGAAACTATTCCCATTGGTTAGTGTACAGTGTAGATCTTGTTGGAAGATTATCTGTTTTAGCATTAATCAAACTATGTTCATCTTCTTCAAACATTCCTGTGGCATATCATGTAGCCTAGCTGTCTGGTTGGGATGCGGGCGAAACGAAAAACTGTCGCGCACTTTACTTTTACCCCATTCGAATTTCCGACCGGGAGGCTGTTCACAGGCTGCACATCATGTTTATTACTATTAATTAATAGTAAAAAAGCTGTGCTTGATTCCTTAAAGCATTCTACAAAGCTCTGTACGTACTTCTGTGTGCGGCATGCAGAGTTTCAGAGCGCTTATCGCATAACTCTAAAATTTTAGAAACCTGGCGTACAGTTTACAGAAAGTTTACACTGGAGCGAAAGTCTCCGCCGCCGATTTCTCTTTCGTAAACAAGCGAAACAGAATGGTGAATCCGGGTTGAAATGTACCGTAAATGCACCACTAATCCGTATATTTTGATTTCGGAGCCCAATCTACGTCATATCGTAATACTTTTAAATGAGGAAAGTTTTATTGTGTAAACGAGTTTTCAAAGCTCTCGGTACTTTCTACGACTTTCGCTTTCTCGATTTGATCAAATAATTAATTTTATTCGTATATATTTCTCCATATACGAATTTCAGTAGAAATTTGTACCCGCGTAAAATAAACTCTTACATTGGTTACGTCAGACCCGCTAATTTCACCCCCAAGTCTCGCTTTCGAAAAGTGTAAAACCTGTGACAATCTCATCAATGTATTCTCAAAAGAGCAAAGTTGAAAAGAATACTCACTCAAATAAGAACAACATGAAGATGTTCAAGGTTTGCAAAGAATTTCGTAGAAATGAGGCTTTGTGGTGAATTTTAAGCTGCTGAAGTGATGCATACTGACATACATGCATACGATGCATGCATGTAACTTGCACAATGCCTATGTCCCTACCGCCACCTGGTTAGGGTTAGCTCAGTTGATAGAGCGCCAGTCTGCTGAGCGGGAGGTCGCGGGTCCGAATCCCGACCGGACCAACACTCAGGTTCTTAAAATAACTAAGGACGAAGGTGCTGCCTTTGCTATGACATCTGCAAATGGTTAAACTTTAACGTGCGGTTCCGTCTCCGATGGGGACGCGAAAGAACTGCAGAGGACATATCAAAACCGTCAATGCCACACATTGTTCACGGGTGGGGTGGGGGAGATGAGATGAACAATGGACAGATAGCGGCTACCTGAGGCGCCTTCATAAGCTGACGTCCGATCTCATTCTCTCGCCTTGGGACATGTGATATGTGCGCTATATAAATCTCTTCTTTTTTTTTAATCTTTTTTAATATAACCATGAAAATTTACGTGGGTTATTTGTAGGCCGTGGAAGTAGCTAAGAACGTTACTGGAAAAAACAACGAAACTGAAGCCATCAAAGAATTCAGAATCAAGTTAGACTCTCCTGATAATTACTTCAATACGGAACCTTTTCCTGCCAATGAATCGGACGCTCAGGCGCATGTGCGATGCAGCAGTATCGAGGGAGCGGAGAAACATTGCCCCATGAGATGGAAAGCTCTACAAAGCTGGTTCAGAGAGGCTAGAATGGTAAAACTATAAAATTTATATCTTTTTTTTTTGGGGGGGGGGGGGGGTTGGGATCATAGAAAACTCTACGTTTGACTGACGATTTCCGATTTGTTAGTCTGACGATGTGGAACGCTTTGGCACTTAAAAAAAGTAGCCAGGTTCTATCACAAAGTTATATTTCCAGGACACTTTCCATAAGAGAATATATTCCAATATACATACTTGAATCCATGACTGTAGTTTTAATCACTCATTTATTTCATACCATTTCGGTGGATTTCGAGATATTTCTCCCATGGAGAAAAGTCATATCATACACTGACATGCTCGCTATCGGCAAGTTTCGAAAATCTTTGTAAAAAGTGTTGTTTATGTAAAAAAAAAAAACAATAATAAGCTTACATACATGGCAGCTTGGAGATGACAAATTTCTCCTCTCGTGTCCAACTCACGAGTGAATAACCTCAGCTACATAGTGGCACTATTATAACTTGCTGACTAGGATCAAATTGAACGTTTCTACAAAGCGAAGAGGAGAATTTCTGCGCCAGGCGGTGAGTTACAATGGCGGATCTAGTGGCCCCTCCTTCCTCCCTCCTCCCCTACACCCTCGATTAATCGCTTCCCCTCTAATAATCGCCCCCTTTTGGAGCGAAAAAAATAATAATCGCTCCCGAAGAAATACGGTAAATGCAAAGTGTCGCTGGTTTCAGTTTATCATGACATAAATAATAGTGTCGCTGGTTTTCTAATTAATAGAAAAAGCGATGAACACGAGTAGGGTTAATTTTGTTTTGACTTTGCTCTCTTTCAGGTGATGAGTATGTTATACCCCAAAACAGTTGACATGTTTTATTTTAATGGCGAGAAGCACTCGACACCAAACTGTCCAGTTGAATTAAGGCCCAGCCTAAATCCGTCGAGCGGTATACAGAGTTATGACGGAAGTGATTCGATGTGCTTGAAGCCTGCGTATTACAACTTTCCATTCTTCCTGAACAGGTTCGGTCCCAAGTCGTCCGAGTGGAGCATAAATGCTCATGAGGCTCGGCCTGGGCACCATACTCAGGTAAATAAATGGAATTATTGACGATAATGATGATGATGATGATGATGATGATGATGATGTGATGATGCTGATGATGACGATGGTGTTTATGGTAATGTTGATGATGATGATTTGTATGATGATGATGACGATGATGATGATCATGATGATGGTGATTATGATGATGATGACGATGAGGTTAATACGTGGAATTATTTGCCTTGGTCTATTGCAAACCCAGGCATATGATTGCCTCTTTCAGCTTCTTATTCCTGGTGACATTTATGTTATCCCTGGCGAAACAGTGCTTGGTGCTGATGAAAAAAAGTACATTAATATGGGTGTGACCCCTTTCTTCTACTTCATAATCATCTATTATACATGTTATAACTTTATTCATGATTCTGAAATTTACGTTGTACTTTAGGACTTTCAAGCACATTTTAGTCAGATTTAGTGTTGAGCCCCAGGTCTTAAATAACTGGGTTTTTTTTCAAATAAGAACCTATTTCAAGTGTTAGGCCAAAACAAGTTCTTACTTCTCTACTGGGTTCTTGGTTCTTATATGGTGAATATTTTTCTTTCAATTTAGAACCAAGGAACCATCGAAAATTTCCCAGAAACTTGTGGTGGTGTGATTGATTGGTTAGACTCCAAAACATACTACACAGCATTTCAGGAAGGTTGGGCCCTTTATGCCGAAAACCCACTGATATCAGATGATACAGATGTCTATGATCACGAACCGATGAAAAAATATGGCATGTTGAAGTGGCAGGCAAGTAAAAAAAAAGGAAAAATGTTTCAAGTATTACCCAGTTCTGGTATGCCCCAGGGCATGGTGACTTTTTTTCTTTTCTACGCAGCCTATTATATAAAAGAGTGATTTTTTTCTTTTTCCATGTATGACCTTCAGATCTGGCGGGCATTGAGGATGATTGTGGATACAGGACTGCACTACAGAGGAATGAAGAGAGATGAAGCTATAAAAATGTTTGCGGATTATGCGTGGGATGACTCTGACTTCACTCAGAAAGAGGTAAGAATATTTACTTGGTGATAATGATGATGATGATAATAAGGCAAAGATGATGCTGGTAATGAAGATGATGATGATGATGATGATGATGATGGAGATGATGACGATGATGATGATGACGACGATGATGATGATGTTAATGACGATGATGATGATGATGATGATGAGGACGATGATGATAATATAATTATTCACCGAAGTGGAGGTGGCTAGTGGCGGATATTTATCAAGCCGCGAGATACTAACATACTAAAACAGTGAAATAATAGAGCACGAAGATGATGATTTTTAAACTCATTTATTCCTGTCAATGATTACAATTTTCGCGCGCAAATGACCGAAATTTGCTTGGAGATGAATAGCACTTGCTATCCCAAGTTTCGATAGCCAATCAGAGCGCACCAACATCGCTATTCACTGTTTTAGTATATACTAATGGTAATGATGATGATGATGATGATGATGATGATGATGATGATGATGATGATGAGGAGGAGGAGGAGGAGGAGGAGGATAATGGGATGGATGTTGATGCTGGTATTTTACGACCATTTCCTGCTACACACGCGCCTGGAATCAATGATTGTGCCCACTTTTTACTCCAGCCTCTTCTCTATGATACCAGGTTACTCGTTACCAGACCATGCCTGGACAGGCTACAGCCTACATGGTTGGTAGGTTAGGAATTCTAGAAGCCAGAGAATACGCAACTTCTGCGTTGGGGAAAAAGTTCAGCCTCAAAGATTTTCATTACCAGGTATATTGCAATAAGTGTTTTATTTTTTCGGAATTATAAAATACTGCAATTAAATTCATTGCACCTTTGACCTTTTTTTGTACTTGCTTAAAACTCTCCCAAGGTGTTTCTCTGAGTCTCGACTTATTTGCGATTCTCCTTTCGAATTCCTCTGCAGATTTTATCGCAAGGATCTTCGCCTCTTGCTTTCCTGAAAGTTCACATCAATAATTATGTCGCCTGCGTTAAAGAACCTAAAAAAGAAGGTTGTTCCGATATCCTGAATCCTCCCAAGAGAGCCCTGCCCAAAGGTGACAAAAAGAAACCTGGGATGCAGATGCATTTTGAAGCTTACAGACATTATGCTTAGGACAAGATAAAATTCACCTCACTGCCATGACTGCCGTTGAAGTCTCAATCCTTTGATTTCAGATACCACGCAGCTCTTTACAACCTCTAATTTCATTAGACCTAGCCTGGGTATTACGCAGCTCTATTGTTTTCAGGGCTAGGGTCCATTGTTGTGTTGTTTGTTCAATGGTTTCTCAGCAAATCAGAGAAGACCTTGTAAGAGCTACGTACTGCCCCTTTGATTGCGAAGATTTAAACATAATATTAAAGCGACGAAGAGTCTTGTAACTCTCTACTAGATTAAGAATGAAAATAGGGAAAAAAAGGAATTGATATACCTGCAAGCGTCGAAAATGGGATTTTATGCTGCTCATTTTATAAGAACATAAATAACATGAGTTGGGTCTCGTTTATCAATAGGATCGGGCCTGAGTAACCATACCTAAATAATCACCGTAACGCAGTAGCTTGCAGCAGTAAAGAAGTTTCCATATAAGTTGCGTTTTCCTTTAATCATTATCTTTGAACGATGCTAGTGAACAGATTTCTAGTGTTTGTTGCAGTTGTTGCTGACTGACGCCGAAACAATTGTGTCGCGTTTTTTTTAAGGATGCTAGCGGACGGTTGTGTGTTGTTTGTCGCATTTGTTGCAAGCTAACGTAACAATAATTGAGTCGTGTTCTTTTAGTTGCATGGGACTCGTTTATCAGTTGGACCGGGTCTGGAGCCAGACCAAACTTGAATAATCACCAAAACGCAATAGCTCGCAGTAGAGAAGTTTCCATATAAGTTGCGCTTTCCTTTAATCATTATCTTTGAAGGATGTTAGTGAACAGATTTCTAGTGTTTGTTGCAGTCGTTGCTGACGGACGAAACAATTGTGTCGCGAGTCTTTTTAACAAAAGCGCGCGCTTCTTTCGTACGGAGGCGCACGCATTTTATTTGTCAAGTAGTGTGTAGCCTTGAATAAAATGTAAACCACTTTACTGGAGAAAACGTAAGAAACAGCAACTACAGTTTAACGTCAACATCATGAGGGGAGATGACGTCTTCTTTCTGGGGAAAGGGACAGTCGTAGCAAAAGACAGATCACAGTTGAGGCAGTTCGTTCCCAGTCCTACTCCCCGCGGGTTGGGGGGTGGGGGAGGGGGGTTGAGAGGGATATTAGTCAAGTAAGCTAAGAATCTTCCAGCATATTTAGTTCACTTATGTCAGTTCAGTAATGTCATGATAACACGCAATTCCTTCGTTAAAGTTTATCTTTATGGTATTGTCACCAAACATACAGGATTTGACAATTTCACACTGATATGAAAAACGCGCGAAAGTTAAAACAAAACCGTCTTCTTTTCTAGTCTTTACTCGTTCAATGCATTCTCGACCCCAGAGCTCTCGGTCTTTTTTTTTTGGGTGGGGGCGGTCATGCGCAAAAGAGAAGCGCTCTGGGGTCGAGAATGTCGTTCACTATCATTACTGAGCGCTGAACTAAGCCGAACTGAAACCGACATTGGTCCCGGCACTGTCGTATATTTCTCTTTCATTGAACGTTTCGTTCTTCTCTGTAAATTTGAAGACAATCTTTGCTTGACAAGCCAAGATTATTCCAAAACTTACAGAGAAGCTCGTCGAGTTTCTCGTCACTGTCATACACTGCTGCTGGGAGGTTTCCTTGCGATGGACTAGCATTCCACCCATCTGGTTACTTCATGCTACCAGAATCTGGAGATAAGCTTCAGATGGGCCACTCAGCTCGGTGCTCATACATGTCTTAAGCATTATCCAAATGTACATTAAACGTTTGCTCTTGCAGCTCTTGGTCTTCCAGCTCCTATAAGACCCTACAAGTCTCGTTTCAGTGGCTGAGCCTACCTTCTCATGATGTATCTTCTTTAAAGATTGTTTTATATAAACAGCAAACCCCTCTTTTTCGTTACAAACTTACCAAATTGCTTTCTCTTTGAAGGATGCTTGCGGACGGTTATGTGTTGTTTGTTGCATTTGTTGCAAACTGACGTAATAATTAAATCGTGTTCTTTTAAACAACTGCGCGTGCTTCTTTCGAACAGAGGTGCGTGCACTTTTGTCGTCAAACAGTGAGTTATCGCAGTAATATGTGTTTAAAACGTGATAAAAAAAAGGAAAAATAAAATGAAAAATTATAGAAAGTGTCATAGTGATTTAGTTCACAAACGTTTCAGGCATAGCCCTTCATCAGTGTTACCGTTAAGTGTTCACGCGAGAACTGAAAAGTAGTTGCATCTTAAAATTTGAAATTAAAAATTTAGCGCGAGCGCACACAAGAGAAAAATGAAGGCGTACGCGCGCAGTTCACAAGATATGGAAAGCAAAGTTAAATTAAAATTAAATTAAAGTCCAAATTAAAGTTATCGCAGTAGGTGAGTGAAAGCGCAGACTCGGCATTGTAAAGATTTAACCCCGTGAAACTTTAAGAACGTTTTCATCGTTGAGTGAAGATCTTCACTGTACATGGAATCCATCACGATTTTCAAAGCAGTTGCTGAAATGCATTTATCTTTGAGCTCGATCACTTCCTGGTTCGATTCCTTCATTCCATGAACAAACATGGCGTGGAAATCAACGCTATTCGCAACAAGTACAATGTGATGAGCTGGGTAAACGTCTTCACCAACTTTTAAACGCACGTCAATGAATTCACCTTCCTTTGAAACTGAGCACACATTGACAAAAGAATCTCGGAACGGGTAATAAACATGTTTTATTGAAGCAGGGCGCTGAAAAGAATGGATTTTTTCAGCGCCCCGATTGAAGCAAAATAGCTCCTCTTCCAACGGACGAAAACTGGGACGAATCCTATCATTGCGTGATCGCGTGACTTTCTATACTAACACAATCAATTATGTCACGCAAATAGTAGTTTGTTATGTACTGACCGGGCTACTGAGCACCACCCCTAAGGGATTGTGATTGTTCTCCTGACCACAGGGAAACCAGTTGTGTTCAGGGTGCCCGAGGGTCACCTGGCAACTTTCTCAGTTTCTCTTGGTATTCATTTTGTATACAAATTACATGGGAAATATTGTGTTGAAAAAACCGAAATAAAAGACTTTGTGAATGTCTGTCTGGTTTCATTTAATTTTAATTCACATAACTATTGTTACAAAAGCAATTTTATTGCTGTAACTTTAAATATCATTTAACTTTAATAGATTAATGAAAAATCCTAAATATATTTCTCACTTTTCAAATGAATGCCAGTACCTAATTTGATAATGATGGAAGTTAAAATAATCTTTTAATCCTACTCTGTCTATAGTTAGTGACAACATGGTCCTTTATGAAGACCATAAAAGAGCGATAAGGGTGCTAGCTTGTTGGAAATTTGAAAGAGAATTGCTAAAAGCTACCAGAATCTTGTAATATGAGCGTGGCAGGGAGGGGGGGGGGGGGGGGGGGGGTACCCATCTATTTTTACCTCTAAGAGGTACCAAAACAAATCATTGACATGCATTTAATTGTACACTTATTATTGGTGATAAATGTTCTACTTGCACTCATGTTTCGAAGGCAATGACATGGATTTCTATCTTTTCTTGGCAAAAAATAATTGTCGCAACCCTTAAATAGCTACAACTTAGGACATTTTGAAATGGAACAGTCCTAAAGTACACATGAAGCGAAATTTCACTACAATTTTTTTCGGTAATCTGAAAATATAGATGTTTTAAGAATTATTTTGATGAGAAAATGAGTCACTTGAAAAGGCGGGAACATATTTTAACAAGCAACACATTTCGGTATATTAGACAAGGACCTGGGTTCTAGTGACGTCATTAGTGTGTTTACAACTAAGCACATCACTGGTTTTAAAGTGGAGTTTTGGCAACTTGTGGAAGGATTATTTTGATTAAATATGGCTGAAAGCGATGCATATTTCAGCCCTGGGTTCGTCCCCTTCTCCGCCATGTGATCAATCACACGAATGACATCACAAATACCAATTTGTGGCCACGCTTAAAATGTCGCAAATTTCAGGCCCCGGTGGGAGTTTTTAAACTGCTAAAAATAGTAGACGATCCTCTTCGAGCAAAGAGGAAAAACGACTGAAAGTGAAATAAAGGTGATACAAACAACATGAAACCCTAAAACAAATTTCACTTCATGTGCACTTAAAGGCTTTAAAAACTGCATTAATCTACAACCCCCAAAAAGTATGATGAGCACCCATGTTTCCATAAAAAAAAAATTATGAAACAGATACATCTGTCACACTCTCCAGTATCAGTTCATTGGAAGCTTGTTGACCTTCACTGGGCTCTTCAGTCACCTCAATCCTCTTCACTGGCATGTAAACGAACACCGCATCATCATCAACATGACTGATTGGCTCCCACTCTTCCAAGTCAACCTGATAGACCTCGCTCTCTTCAATTTTGATTCCGCTGTTAAAGGCAAAGCTTCCAAGTATGAAGTAAATATGATTTTCAACTTCTACTGCTCCATAATTACTGGGAGGCATGTGGGGCTGTGGAACATCACACCATCGGTCATTTTCTTCATCGTAGACTTCAACAAACCTGGATGGCACAAGCCCTCGTCGCTGTTTGCTTCTAGTTGGTGGATCTGTTTTGCCACCCGCAACATACAAGCTCCCACTGACTACAAATGCACATGCATTGGTGTGGCTGTGTTTAGTCTCTTCTAACTTTGTCCAGACATTTTTGGATGGATCAAATCTGCAAACCTCACGACCAGAACCCCCATCTGCCCAAGCACCTCCAATGGAATAAATGCAGCCATTATGCACAGCCACAGCACAACCAAATAAGCCTTGCTCTTCATGGAAAGAAATATACTGCCACATTTTCTTGGAGAAGCTAAATCTCTCTGATACAACAGTGTGGTTAACTTCAGTGCCACCAATAACATACAAGAATTCTTCAAACATGCAGGCCTGGAAATTTTGATGTGCATTCTTCATAGGTGGCAGCATTGTCCAAGTGCTTGAATCAATCTGGTACTGGTGTACATCTTTCTCATCAAAGAGGAAGAGGTGATTCACAGTGTACATTACTGCTGGTTTACTTTGGAGGGTTGGTAATTTGAGGCCATGAAGCAGCTTCCAGGATTTGGAGTCTATGTCAAAGAATTTGGCTCCACATGTTGATGATAGTGATACAAGGGCCTGAAAAAAGCACCATAATTTGTTACTAACATACATGCAGCTGAAACCAACAACATTGTAAGAAATGCACAGAATCTTGCAATTTTTTACTGGTATGCTGAACTGAGCAGAAAAAAAACTTGTTTGCAGTTTGTTTCTTTGGAGTCTACTAACATCTCAGTAAACTGCTGGAAAACTAGCTGATCATGAATAGGAAAGATAAGATTTAATCCCAGCCCCCCTCCCCACCCTACCCCCACATGCTTCCCCCATCTGCTAGGGTGGTAAAAATTAGTCTTCCATGCAGAAGTTCCGCTTGTCACGAAAATCAGATAAGATTGCGTGACCAACCAAAAAAATGATTTCGTGAGAAGAAACACGTTTGTTCCTAGGTAGGGTTTTGCATATGGAGGAATTGGTAAGTACTTACCTTCGAAGAGACACGAGGCATTCCTTTCTCTTGAGCAAAGGGAGAGAAGAAGAACGGGCGGACATGCTGTAATAAGCACATGTGCATGAACGAGAAACACTCTGGAATCTTGCTAAACTCTTCAGATTCAAGTTCAGCAAGGATGACCATGATGTCAACAAGAGCCAATCGAACTTTGTCCAAAAGTCTGGCAGCATGCGAGAGTCTGTTTTCTTCGTCAAACTTGATCCAAGCAATCACTCTTTGGAAGAGGAATGTTTCTGATGGCACGCTCAGATCGTCGCGCGAAATAAGAAGTAGCAATTCGTCTGATCTTATGTTCTCCATAAAGGCTATTTCTTCGCAGATCTCCCCAAATTTCAAGGACAGTGCATGTAGGCTTTCTTCTCGTAGCTCCGTCAGGTGATGACGATCGGCTACTCTGAAAATATGTAATCTTGTTTCCATGTCGAATTTTTCCTCGACCAGGTTATTTATTATGAATAAAGAGCATTTTCTAACCACGCTTAAAATCTGTAAGTGGTCTGCCGCTTCCAAAATGTCGAGAACATTGTTTTCATTTAGCGGAAGAAACGACGAGTAGATGAAATTTAGGAGCAGTTCAAATGCTTCTTCCGTCAAATCGTCTTCTTTTAGTTCCACCTCGGTTTGCGCGCTTTCTTTCATCCCAGCTGAGAACATTGCGTCAAAATAGCGGCTTGAAGCGGCAAGAACAACCTTGTGGGCGTAAAAAGATTTTTCTTTCACCCGCAGAATAACATCTGTGTATGATTGGCTTTCCCGCATTTTGTTCAAAGATTCAAACATTTCCCGCGAATGCAACGTCGGTTCCATTTCTTTCTCTTTCGCTAATCACACAGTTCATCTAAAACCTTTTTGTTGAAAATGCCCAAATGGGTTAATGAAATGTTGTTCAGTTTAATTCTTTTTAACTTGAATATTTAATTTATTCACCCACTTCTAATCGCACGTGAAAACAAGCGACATGCCATGTGATATTAATTATTTTATTAAATATCGACAAATTGATTGGTCGCGGGAAGTAAGCCAGCACTAACCGGAACTTAAAACAGACTTCACGTCTGAACCGTTTATGACAACACGCACGAATATGAAAAGGAGTTTTGGAACTTGGTTGTTAAAAGATCCGGCCAATATTATTCTCTTTATATAAAAATTACTTTAATAATATTTGCATCTTAAGAGCCTACAAACGTGACACCAATCACGCAAAGAAAAACACAATGCATTTCAAGAAGTTTCACATTGGAAAAATTGATCAAGAACAGCCATGTAATTTTCGATGGTTGTTTTAATAGCTACAATGAAAACATCAAAACCACCAGTGAAGAACTGGTTGGTATTTGCATTAAGCCAAATCTTGCCTTTTGAGGAAACAACATTGAATCTGTCAGATAACTTTTTTGGCTGTGTGATAATTACACTAAAGTGATCTAAATTTGATTCAGGTAAAAATAAATTTCTCCAACCGTTCCCTGCAAATGGCTTTAAATTTTAGTTCAGAGATACAGAAAATAAATTATGTTCTCTGTCAGTGTGGTCGGTGTCATGTGACATTCAAAAGCCTGCTTTTTCTAGCTATTCTGTGATTGAAAATCCGGGGCCTGATTGCAGTGGAAATGACATGATATGGGATTTAGTTCTTTCATGCATAGCAATTTAAGCAGTTTGTTATGTAGTGAGCAGGCATATTATAGAAGCAAATTTACCTGTATTTGCTAGTGAACGTATTAAAATAAAACTAGCCATCTTCAGTCTCTCGGATAGTGGGGAAAAGCTGAAATGAAATTTATGCAAAAATAATTAAGTTGTATTTTTCATGTACATTTTAATTGAATTCTGTCCCACTATCTGAGAGCTTAGAACAGGCCAAAATAAAACACATCACTGCACAAATTGTTTCATATTAACTTCTTTATTGTCACCATTTATGCAGGACAACAATTTACGGGGGGCGACAACTCTAAGAAGGCCTTTTTCGGGAGAAAAACAAAATTCTTCCGGGAATCTGAAGATTTTGCCTGGAGTCGGGAGACTCAAAAAATTTTCGGGGAAACGTGAAATAATGTTGTTAAAATTTTGGGAAGTTTGAAATTTTTGCGTGAATGTCTCCGAAAAAATCGGGAAGATATTCCAAATTTTCGGGACAACTTTCAATTCCACACAGTATTGCTCAAACAGCGTTTGTTAGAGTTGTCACCCCCCGTAACAATTTGACAGCAGAAGCATGCTGTTGATTTAAATATCATCTTATAAATAATCACCACTGCCTTCTAGAATGATGCGTTCTGAGTCGCAGATTTCACAGCAGTTCTTTGTAAAATACTATTGTGAATATCTCAGTTCAACTTGAGTAAAAAACATTTACGAATCTAAAACCGAAAGAATCTTAACTTCAAACAGTATGATACTGATTTTGGTTTTGTTGAAGTGTCTGGATGTCAATGCATGTAATGAAACTGTTAAAAATAAAAATCTTATCAGGGCCCAGTTGTTCGAAAGCCGGTTAACGCTAACCCGGGATTAAAACTTAACCGAGGATTTACGTTGTAATTTCTTTTGTTAGAAGTGTTTTCAAAAGCTAATTATAAGTTACATACAAAGACAAGCCAGAGATGAAACTAAAGGGCAAAAATACTTTGGAAAAATCGCCATTGAATTATTATTTAACTGGAATCAACATTAATGCTAACCCTGGGTTTGCTTAATCGTGCTTTGAACAACCCGGCCCAGATGTACAACTCTGGAATAATGCATGTTACCATGGTAAAGTTTGGTCTACTTGACTTAAATTTTAAGATTTAGAATTCAGCCTTCCAACCAAGATTTTTTGAGTATTTTGACAGGCATGTCCGGGGGCTTGTATGTGACTAGTCTCCCACGCAGCTGTTACTGTATTTGTCTCCTCAAGCAATGCTCCTCCCCACTAACGACTGCTCAAACCTGGACCACATTCCTTGCCCATTGTGTTTGCAATAAATTCAGTGAACCAATCATGTATCAGCAAAATGAAACTGACGTAGGTTTTCGCACGAAAAAAAAAGCCGGTGGTTTACGGTTTACTTGTGCCAAACATCCTAGCTAAGTACTGAATTTTCCTTGGTGTTATGGCAGATGAAACTCCAAAAAAGTTGTTGAAGATAGCTCTAGGTGCTTTACGTGTCCATCGCTTTCAGTGTACAAAAGAAACCACTTGCATCCATAAGAATTACAAAACAGCTACCATGCTGGAGATTCAAATATTTCAAACTGGATGCAATGTCACCAAAAGTCTGACAATGGAGGTACTGCCTAGCTCCGACAAACAAGTCAAATATATTAAACACATCATAAACTCTGAGGAGCTAAAAACAATTGCAAGATGCCACTATTCCAATATAGATCACGACTATCGCATAAGACTTGGAGCTTAGACTCTTTTAGCTGTGATGAAGAAACACTATCTCACAAGTTATGCTTACCGCAGAGCAGGATTTGTACTAGGCCTGTCACCTTTTATAACAACTTCACGAAAACATCCAACTGAGTCAACGATAAAACGCATGCTATGATTGAATGAGTCGCATGTAGAGAATTTGGCACGAGCAAGTTCCGAAAATGGCACTGCAACTGTGATTGGCTTAAATCAGGTAAGGAATGTGGTCCAGGTTTGAGCATCCGTTAGTGGGGAGGAGCGTTGCGTGACGAGACAAATAAGGGCTGCGTGGGAGACTACTATGTGACTGCTGCCTGCCATTTTGAAAGCAAAGAAGCCTTGGGAATGAGCTTGCTCAGCCTACTGGTAACTACTTTGTAGATCAGTTTACCTTCTGAGACCACTGTTGTCTGGAAGTCAAGTTAGATTCAGCAGTGTTTGACAATGTGGTATGCCATATTAATACCTTTTTAATTATTAAAAAGGTATTAAGAATGCTTTTTCCTAAATTGATGTTTTCTTCCCTTGATTTCTTGTACAAATTTTTCTTGTCATCAAACACTTCATTTATGTTGCTTCAAATGTACAACTTCCCTTTGTGGTTTCATTTCCATCAATTCACAAACTGTCAGTGTTGCTGACCTTCCATGCTTCTTCTACTCTACTGATAGCTTTTTCTAGACCTTCTTTCTTGGATTTCAAATCTCCTTCCTGCCTGTACAGCTGGTCTTGTGCAGATTCAAGGGATTTAAATTGTTCCAAAAATGAGGCAACTTTTCCGTACACCTGTTCATTTGATTGACCATTTGTCTTGTTTTCCTTTGTATTTTCTTTATCTCCTGTCAGGTCTCTTACACCAACAGGTTGCTGTAAGGCATTTTCTAAATAAATAAAAAAAATCAAGCCTAGATTACTTATCATCATCATCATCACCATCATCATCACCATAACCATCACCATCATTCCTTTAGATGCCAGGTGGCACAGATGGCATCATCAAAATCTCTCCATTTCTGTTGGTCTTCAGCCTATTCCCAGTTGATCATCATCAGGTCCTTTTGCTCTGTGTGGGGATCACAGTGCAGGAGAGCATTGATTACAGATACAAACAATAAGCTCTTTCAAGCAAAATGTTGCATCATGAGTATTGTAGACAAATGAAGCGATAATTCAAAGGTCTATAAGATAATTCTAAGTTTAAGTTTGGTCAAAAGATGACCATACAATGTGTCAGGGTCCTAAGGAGGGAGGGGGGGGGGGGGGGGGGATCCCCTGGAGCCCTGATTGTTTTTCTTTGGAGTCCCGGAGCTACACAGACTATTTTGTTCTGGATATTGTCTGGAACCCGGAGCCCTAAAATCTTTGGCCTTGGAGCCCTGGAGCCTGGCTTTTTTGGGCCCGGAGCCTTGGAACTCCAAAACCCTTTGAGATCCTGATGTATGTCCAACACAATGTATTTGCTGCCTATTTTAGTGTGTCCACATGAGTGTTTAGCACAGGGGATTTTTAAAATAAATTATAATGCATTTCTAAAATAAAAACTGAATAATACAAAAATGGGGTATTCTGCTGTTTTGCTACAAAGTTTGAACAAAAATCCATTGTTCTTTTTCAGACGAATGACCTTACACTCTTAAACCTACATGTAGTTCAGATAAGCTTACAATAAACCTCAAATTCAGACAATGAATTTTTGCTATCCTTTTGATATGGTGTTTCTACTTTTCGCATCGTTCAGTGAACTAAAGTCATACATAACAAAATGTGAAAGCAACGAAATGCAAAGTTACCTTCTTTTGAGTGGCTTGAAGCATTTCTTGTTTGATTTCCGTGTTCTACGACAACTGGCGACTTAAAAACCACATCTTCTTCACTTGCTGCTGACAGATCTTCGAGAATTTGTTCCACTGTAGGAGGAGATGGACCTTGGCGAGTTCTTGAACTAGACATTGTGGACGATTCTAGAAAAACCATCACGCAGCTTTACATTAAAAAAACGAAAACTCACATCCTACCACCGTCGCCATATTGGATCTATCTTAATGACGGAATCCGCTGACAAGTTGATATTGCAGTTTATGTCTCTCCTTATTCCTTCTCGTCCCCATTCGCGTTTTGCCGAATCACAATCGATCACGGTCTGAGGAAAAGCGGGAAATATATTGCAGCAAGTGTGCAGTTATGAAAAAGCTAAACCTTGGAAAGCTACGATTTTCTACTGCTTCCTCATCTAAGGCTTATTCTCCGAGCACTTCATCCTCGAAGAATCAATCCCAGGCCACGATTTCTAGTTTCTTCACCAGAAAATCATGCTCAAACAACAAGAACTGCAGCAGTGAAGCCAAATCAACAGCAAAGGTAGGCTTGCACGGCGGTAGCTTTAAAGTTCTTTGACCAACAGTTAATAAAATAGCAATACTTTTGCCCGCTGCTCTCGCTTTACTATTAGATCGAGCTTGATTGGAGAGGATCAGGAACATTCCTAGGGCAGGTTTGCCCCCCAACTCCCCCCTCTGCCTGCCGGGGGGGGGGGGGGGGGGGGGGGGGGGGGGGGGTTCTAATGTGTTCCCCTAATCTTTATTCCATCTGATTCGAGTACATCTGACCTAAGCAAGCAAGTTAATATGCTAGTACAGTATACTATATCTAGCTCCCGAGTGGAAGGCTTCGATATTAAAATGACAGGGGTGCTTGTTGTACCTTTTTGGGTCAAAATTTGTAGATTGGTATCGTTTAGGGTGCTGTAATCTGAAATGACCATGGTTAGAATTATCGCGGTACCTTTAAAAGTGTATTGAGCCAAACAACATGACAGAATAATATGTTTTTTGTTGTTTAAAATTGGTACCTCTTAAGGGTAAAAATATACAATGTATTTAAGCCAGGCCTATTAAACAAGATTCTGGTACCTTTAAGGGTGTTTTTCAAAAATTTCCGAGGAGCACCCCTGTCATTTTTTTTATATGGGAGCCCCCCCCACCAACCCCCGGGATCTGGCCATCGTCAACTATAATTGCCATTGGATTGAAATTAGATGTCAGTATCTGTGATCAAAAAATGTTCTTTTTGTTTTGTTTTGAGCCAAATATATATAATGTTATTGTCACTTAACATGTATATGCTCCCCCTGAAACTTCATGTTCATCCCTTATTTTCACAGGGGGGAGAGGGGGTGGGGGTGGGGGGGGGGGGGTTTGCAGGGTCTCCATTTTAAATGACCCATAAAACTTGACAGCATATTTTATTTTTTTCTCTTTTTTTAATCAGAGGACTGCAAGCAAATTATCTCATGATGATGAAGACAATGGTTGTTCTACTCCAAATTCTAAAAAACAGAGATTTGATGTGGATCAACCATCCATACAGGAAGATAAGAGTCACTTAATGCCAAAAAACAAAGAAGCGTTAAGTTCTTCAACTATGGCTAAATTAAGCTGCTTTAGAAAAATGTCGAATTTGAATGATTCTTCTGACAAAGATAAATGTAGAGATACACAAAATTCTGGAGAGCATGTTGATGAATGTATGGAACTAGATAATGAGATCAAGAGAAGGAATTATAGCAGTGGTTGTGTTAAGAATACAGACGCACTTCACAAAGACTTCAACTTGAAGCAGTTTGCTTGCACTTCACATCCAGCAATGTTAAGTAAAACAAAAGTTACAACTACAGAGAAAAGTAAAACAGAAGGTTCAAAATGTTTAAACTCCAGGACTAAATCGGCGTACACCCCTCTGGAACTTCAGTTTCTTGAAGTGAAGTCTAAAAACACTGATGTCATTTTGTTTGTGGAGTGTGGCTACAGATACAGATTCTTTGGAGAAGATGCAGAGGTAATGTTATAGTTCCAGGATATTAAAAATGGAGAGGTGGATCTAGCTCCTCCACCTCTTTATCGTGCAAAAATAAGGCCCAAAAGGTTAGAAAATGTTTTTCAGTCTCTAACATTTTCACTCCCCTTCCTTAAAAGCCTTATTTGTTCCGCTAGCCCCCGCCCCCCACCTTATGATGGAGTCTGGATCTGCTACTAAAAAGTGTGACCAATTGGGGTAACAAATTTGAACCTTTCTGAACAGTGGAGCCTTTTGTAAGTAGACTCCCTTGGGGTTAATAAGGCTAGGGGAGAAAATTAAGCAAACTTGAAGCCTTTAAAACTAAGGAAACTTTTGATAGTTTTTTTTTTCGTGGTGATGCACTGCACATGCAAACATCATTGTGCCCCAGTCTTTTACAGTCAACATTGCAAGGCAAGCTGCATGAAAACAGTGCCTAGTACAACACCCTTTTTAAATTTCATATACAGATATAGCTGCAACATAGCAAATTGAGCCATTTGTGAGACAAGTTGCACAGAAAATTGCACAGTGCAACACCAACTTAAGTCCATAAGAATAGATGTCATAATAATCAAAGTTTTGATAAATTAAAGCTTCCTGTTTGTTGAAATTTCAACCCTGGAATCAAAAGCTGTTCTTCTTGATGGTCGTTTGTTCATAGATAGCTGCTAAAGAGCTGAACATCATGTGTCACATGGATCATAATTTTCAAACTGCAAGCATTCCAACTCACAGACTTCATGTCCACGTTAAAAGGTAAGCAGTTGGAACCATAAATAATTTTATTTATCAACACACCTGGTATTTATTTAGTACTTAAGTGACCATGTTGTACAGCATAGTATAAAAATAATAATGGCTGGACAAAAAATTTACATGACATTCAATCTGCATAAGTTTAGTACACAACCTTACATGCAAACAACAGGGCACTTGTAAGACCTACAGACTTCATCTTTATCCTTAAATTAGTTAATAATATTTTATATGAAGAAAATTATACAATAATAATGATTATTAAATTTATCTCTGCAGATTGGCTAGTAAAGGGTATAAAGTTGGAGTAGTAAAACAAACAGAAACTGCAGCACTAAAAGCAGTCGGAGAAAACAAAAGCAAAGTTTTTACAAGAGAATTACATGCTTTATATACAAAGACTACACTAGTTGGTGAAGGTATCCTTTTTTATGTTTTCAGTGTTTACAACATGAGCGGCCGTGTTGTATCAGATTTACAGTCACGAGCTGAAGGCGAGTGATTGTAGATCAGATACAACTCAGCCGCGAATGTTGTAGATTACTTATGAAATGCAAATGAAATGCTAATTAGTTACAATAGTTTTCATCCACTAGTGGTTGTAACTAATTAACATTTCATAGCTGCTCTGTGTAAGGATTACAAGCCTTCATTAAATTTTCGTTTCTCTTATATTTTCCTTATAATAAATGAATATTATTATGAATAAATTTTATAAAAAAACTTAAACAGGGCTCTGTACACACTGCCAGCATAACCCCAACTCTAGTAAGTAGGTAAGCAATGAATTCCTATTTGTCCCTAGGGTTAACCTTGGGATTGCTACTAATGAGGGTATTTAATTTGAAAAGGCTTATTGTCGATCAGTACATTTCTGAAGTTAATTATCAGTTCTTGAAAGCTACAAGCTGTAATTATCCACAGACAGGATAACATTCATTTGTATGCTGCTGACCTTAATGAACTAAAGATATGAAAACAGTAGATGATTTGGAGGAAGCTGAATCTGTTGAGATGGGGAGTGGCTATCTCATGTGTCTTGTTGAAACTGATTCAAAGGACACAAAAACTGGTAACAGTGCCAAAAGAACTTTTGGTTTAGTGGTAAGTAATGCTACACGTATGCTAGCCCTTGTGAATCTCTGACAAAGGGACAGCACTCAAAACAACAGACTTTGAATCTCTCTACAGTGGCCAATTTACCTTAACTTAATAAAACCCACATTTTCATGTTAGATGTAACATGCCTGCCAGTATCTTATTTATTCTGCAAACACATAATGTTTAATCCTGGATTTGGCTTTCAAACAACTGGGCCCATGTTAGCTCTAGTTTAACCAAGTAATCAGCAATTTGTACTGTCTAATGTCTTTAACTGTATTCAGATTCTGATTTTGCCCTTTTATTCTGATTTTCCATCACCAGGCTGTTCAGCCATCAACAGGTGATGTCATGTATGATGAATTTGAAGATGGGCCAAGTTTCACTGAACTGGAGACCCATTTTGAGCACATCAGTCCAGAGGAGTTACTTCTTCCAGAATCTGTTTCTGTATCAACAGACAAGTTCATCAGAGAGTTTGTGACAAGGGTGCAAAGGTTTATTTTACAAGATTTGGCTTTTATTTAATATCTAGGTTATTATATGTTAACAAACCAACAAAATAGACATTTTTGGTTATTTACTGAATAGATTGTCAAAAATGAGTAATTGTGTTGATGTATTCTGTTTGAATGGGATGCTATATTTCATTGAAAATAACCACCAGGATTTTTCCAGACTCATCCAGCAATTCATCTAAGATCCATTTTGATGCCAAGTTGGAGAAATCAACCATAAACCCGCGACTTACATTATTACATGTACAATTTTGTACATGTACATCTAGTACAATGTCCCAAAACTATAGTCAAGCTTGAAACCTCAGCACTGTAGATCTTTCACTGTAGACGAACCCTTAGGCCATTTGCTACCAATACATAATTATAAATATGGCCATTTTACAAAACCCTCTGTGCACATCAAGGGAGTTTTTTTTGACACATGTTGACCCTCTAAAATGTCATTTTCTGTAGAATAGAATCATCACAGGAGTGCAATGCAGCCAAGGTGTTATTAAAACTTTTACTTGCCTTAGTTTGCAATTGCACATTTTCAAGCTAAAGTGTGACTGTTTTTTGTATAAGGGTACTTGTCAGTCTGGAACTGTGCCAGCCACTTTTACTTCTGTAATTAAATGTGCTGTTTTTCCCGTTAAAGACCAGAAGATAGCATCAGACTGGAAAGAATGCCTGATGAACTGTTTGAAGACTCTACTGCTCTGAAACACATCACTGAATTTTATGACAACCAGAAACCTGAAAGAAACGAAGAACTGTGCAAAGTGAACATTGCAAGAGAATCACATTCAAATGCTGAGCAGGAAACATCTCCAGCAGCCTTGGAAATACTCCTTAATTTGCCCAAATCAGTGCAGATGTGTTTTGCAGCACTTATTCAATACCTCAAAGACTTCAAGCTGGAAAAGATTCTCAGATTAACAAGGTAATTTTGCTTAAGGCAGTGTTGCATAGTGCAACGTTCTGTACAAGTAATAATAATGTGTTGATCCAAAAAAACATCCATACCCCCCCCCCCCCCCCCCCCCCCCCCCCCACTGAACCCCCATCCCCATGGAGGGTTTTTTGGTTGGAACCCACCCACCCCTCTGGAAATTCCAGTTTAGTGTCAGACTTTTCTTTAGAAATGTTGGCCTTTACAACCCCCTCCTTTCAGAATTTTTCAATGACCCTCCATGTGGTGGTTATGGATATTTTCAGGAACCACACAATAAGAAGTTGGGGTGTGGTGGTGGGGGGGGAGGGGGAGGGGGGAGGCTGGGCAGGCATGTATGTGAGCCATTTGACCTTTATTCTCATCCCCACCATCTTCCCCCTCAGGAATTTTACCTCTGGGTCCCTGATGTTTGTGTGTTTTTGTTGAGGAGGAAATTACAAGACATTAAACTGTAGTTATATATGCCAAACATGTTGTAGTGTGACACCACCTTGTGTCAAGAATAATGTTGGTTTATTAAGTTGTATTTTATTATATTCAGTATTACCAGTGGGGAAACTAGGGGGGTGGCCTGGGTCTCCCCATCCCCACCCCCACCCTCCTACTTTATTCACTCTGGATACCACCCTTATGATGGAGTCGAAATCCACCACTGATTACACAAGTCATGTAACATAGTTCCTTCTTTATTTTACCTTCAGTAACTTTTCCAAGTTCTCCATTCAAAGCAAGTTTGTAAAACTTAGTGGCCAAACCCTGAGGAACTTAGAAATATTCAAAAATCAGGTACGTGTGTGCAAGTTTGTACAGAATACACTGTAGGTAAGGTCAGTGAAGTCTTAACAATCCTGGCCGTTATCTTATGGGAAACTTAGCAAATTGGTGCATGAAAGGTAAAATTCTTAGTACAGCAATAAAAATGATAGACTTAACACATCTTTTTAGTTCCCCTTCCTCTGGCTCTATCCCAAGCCATGTTAACAGACTGGGAGTGGTGAGGTATGATTTTCCTGAGTTTTGACAGAAGACTAAAGTATGAAGTGATTAGGAGCATAACTGCTACCCTTACAACATTTCTGGATTTCACTTTCATTTGAGTGTCTACAAAGATCTGAGACATTTTATTAAAGTCTTGATTGTTTCCTGTTCTCTCTCAGACTAATGGAAGTGAAAAATCTTCTTTATTCTGGGTCATCAATCATACAACAACAGCCTTTGGTCGCAGGCTCTTGAAAAAATGGATTTCACAACCACTACGTAATGTCAGGTACTCAGTCAACTCTTGTTTACAATGCATGTAAGTATAAATCCTTGTTTCTCTGTTAATTTATTCATTTTATAATAACAAGTAAAGATTCCTTATTTTGGCTTTCAGTGAGGCCCTGCATTAAACAAAATACTATTAAAGAAATAAAATAAAAATAAGGTGAAGTGAAATGGTAAAATTACTTTTATTTTATTAATTTTTAATAATAGAGACATTGACGAGAGGCTGGATGCTGTCACAGAGTTGTGCAGTCCAAGTGCTTCATGTCTGTCTCCTTTAAAGGGCCAGTTGTCCCAACTTCCTGACTTAGAACGAGGATTGTGTACCATTTACCACAAAAAGGTTAGTTTGATATTCACCTGTTCCTTATTTAAGTTAGGTTAATATTTGATTGTTGGAGGTGTTCGTTCGTCCATCAACAACGATGATGACCAAGACCTCTCCCTAGACGCCGTTGATTACGTTCTCTGAGTCCGGAGGTGGCTGAAGAGACTGAAGTGTCTGCCACGTGTGAAACACATTAGGTCAGTAGAGGTTGATGAGGTGCTGACTGAGCAGGATTTACGCATTAGACGTTTTTCCTTGGCTGCCTCTGTACGCTTTTCTTCTGCTCTCTTAGCACCTTCGCTGATGAGGCTACGTCACTTTGAGCGGTCTTGAGCCAGTTCTTCGCAGCTGTAAACAGAGGTATAGTAGTATTGGTAAGCACATTGGACTTTCAACCTGAAGGTCCGTGGTTCAAGGCCCGGTCTCTGCCATTGTGTTGTTTCTCCAGACAAGAAATTTTACTCCACAATGTCTCTCACACACAACCCAGGTGTATAAATGGGTGCCAGCATCAAACATGTAATGCTCGGGGTAACCCAGTGATACACTAACATCCCATCCAGTGAGGACAAGCAAATACTTTTAGTTGCTTGAAAACAAAAAATAAAGAAGAAACAAGGAAAGAAAATAGAAAAATGAAATGAGCTTAAATAAAATCTTTCCACTTTCTGCTAAAACTGTCAAGGGTCATGTTTTTCAGAGCAATTTGTTTTAGGGTCCGGTACAGTGTATCTAATTTGTTTTTTAGAAAATTAGGAAAGTCGTCAAAGTGTACATTATCGCAGTCCAGTGGGTAGTGCAGAAAATAAAATACTTGGCTACAAGAGTAGTGTAATTTAAAATATTTTTAGATTCTGTATTTTAGTTGCTTCATGCTGCAGAAACCGGGTTAAGCTCCAGCCGACTGGGTAGCCTGTGGCTCGTGTGTGACCTTACATTTTTTACCTAAGTATATGATTCTTACTAAAATTGCTTTTGTGGATGGAGCTATAAAGTGCTCTGATTGGTTGAAAACCACTACCACAACTCTGTCGAAACACTGATCAGAAAGGGCCGGTTATTTAAACGAAGTCTAACTTCGACCGAGGTTTAAGACAATTATGGACCTTCACATCTGCTTATAAGTGGGTCATTTAAAGAAGATAGATGTTTTTCTAGTCTGTGCTTTATGCCTACTTGACATTGTTTACAGTAAATAGAGTTTAAATATTAGGGTTGGGCAGATTGAAATTTGTTTAGATCGCGGTTTTGTTAAACACCATCTAAACTTCGTTTGAATAACCGGCCCAAAGTGTTTTCCATGTTTGTTTTTTTTTTTTTAAGAATAAAGATCACTAAAGTGATCATCCTTATCTTCGCGAGGTTCTGCGAGACACGTATTTCGAGTTTTTCATATATAAATTGCCTTTCCTTAACAAAGGACGATCATTTTATTGATGAACTTTCTAGCTTTTATTCTTGTGTTATTTATGGAGCCCTAATTTCATTCTGTTTTACATTTATTTCAGTGTACACCAGCAGAATTTGTAACAATTACAAAATCACTTGTAAACCTCACCAAACACCTTCAGTCAAACCAAGATGTCGCTACAAGTAAACTCCAATCTCTGCTACTTAGAAACGTTTACACTGAGGTATGTGAACTATTGAGAGTCATAATTGATGTCGCATGTGTCCAGAGATAATCATTGGTAAACAATCTATTCATTTTTTTTTTTTGCAACATTGGGATTTGGTGATTTTGGAACGGGCATATTTTGTGACAATACATCTACGTGTTTTTGCGAAAACAAAGAAACCCGATTTTATTTCGATTGTCTCAGACTCAACGAGTTACCCGCGACAAATGAGACGAATTTTGTATATATCTTTCATTCGCGTTGCATTGTGGGATAGGCCCCCCCCCCCCCCCCCCCCCGAGAGAGATCGGAGAGCGTCGCAGTTCGCAGTTGGAAGATTAACGAAAGCTCGCGAAATTAACCACGCCATCATCGAGAACTATACTGATCACAACTCCTGTTGTGCTACCCAAACGACTCGTAATAAAATTATATTAACAACAAAAGAGAACGGAGAAGAAATAATACTAAATAGCTATTTATGTTTTCATGTTTTCGAAATTTTTTAATTATGGACTAAGGTATAATAGCAATCTCTATAAAGTTTCATCTATTAAGGTTTATGTTGCATAGAAGGTTATTTCTATTAAAAAACTGAAGCAAGCTGCATATTTAATCTTATTATTTCAGGTCCCAAATTACCTGGAGGATGTTGAAAATTTCTTAAGGCTGATAAATGAAAAGGCTGCCAGGTAATGCATATATTTTTTTGGTTTTTCACGTGTTATATAACAGTGTTAAAGTTGTGATTGTGCTTAAGTTTTGAAAGCTCGGACTGCAAATTAGGTCTATTTGAAGTTTTTGTAAGCGAATAATTTCTTAAGTCACGTAACATTGGTTTCGTTTTGTTTCAGGGAAGATGACAAAACCAAATTGTTTAACGATCAGACACAGTTCCCAACAATCATGAAATGCAATCTGGTGAGGCCCTAAATAGAATACTTCTAAAGACACGCTATGTTTATTTTTCTTGACTGTTTTTGTTTGTTTGTTTGTTTGTTTGTTTTGTACATAGGAGATTGAAAGGATTGTAGCTGACTTGAAGAGCCATCGTTCTGAATTCAGACAAGTGTTGCGGCATCCATCACTTGACTACTGTTGTGTTTCAGGAAATGAGGTATGGGAAACTTTTAAAAGAAGAGCGTATCTGTCTAATGTTAGACCAGCCCACGGAAAAGGCGGACAGTACAACCTGTGTATGAGCAGAGATCGCGTTAACGCAGAAATCGTGCATTTTTACGCAAACAAAATGCAAAAAATGCATCATCAAAATTTTAATGCGTCCCAGGACGCAAGATGTTGACTTGAAGAACTCACTCCACTTACTTTGAATCTTGAATAGAATGCTTGGGACCCCAATTTGACCGGACATGTGGGTCCAAGGATCCAGATTAAAAAATCCTAGTGCTATCCCTGATGAGGGAGGTTGGAAACAGCTGTGCAAGGGGAATCTTGCGTTAATCTCGTTCGTACAGACTCACGCCTACTGAGTGTGGTGGTGCTGTTAATTGCAAACAAATGCCGTCACATAAAGCTTACTTGCAACCAACATCTTAAATACCACCACCCAGTCAAATTCCACTGTATTCATGCAGTTATACACTTACACGTGTAAATCTAAATATTTCCCTTTGGCTACTATTTAAGGAAAACATTCGAGATTCATGTTTTTGTTTTTGCTGCATAAACGCATTGCAAAGAGCTAAAATGTGTTTCCTTGTTCTTTCCTGACCTTATTATAGTATAGTTTTCTATGTTTGTGATAAATTGATGTCTCTTTCAGTTCTTGATTGAAGTTCGAAATGCCAATTTAAAAACGGTACCTTCCGACTGGATCAAAATAAGCACGTAAGTTTAACAACTCTATGAATTATAAATGATATTTTGATTCTTACATGTAGAGCGTTTTTGCAAAAACTTTGTTTGAATGAAATTGCACCAAAGCAAGCAAAAAGTTCATCATTTTGTCCGTCGCTAGCACGCCGTAAAAATCGCACGTGTGACCACTCTTGCTCAGGCGACACGACAAACCCGTACTTTGTTGTGACTCAACTAGTTTCTTGTGCCTTTTTTCTGCACTTTTTAGCTGTTGCGTCGCTTGTGCTACAATGTAGGCTGGCTAGATGTGCCACGAAATTTTCCAAAATCTTGTACGTGTAGCCTTGCCTAAATCAGAGTGCGCGTTCAAAATGTTATAAAATGTATTGACACTGTAAGGATAAATTAGATGTCGACCACTCTTGTTATGTCATCTTCCAGCACCAAACAAGTATCGAGGTTCAGGACGCCATTTGTAGAGGAAAAGTTCAAAGTCCTGTGTCAGTGGCGGGAACAGCTGTCCATCGCATCTCAAGAGGCGTGGCTGGAATTTCTGACACTTTTCTCAGAAGGATGTTCCAGATATCGCCGGGCTGTGCATTGTATTGCTACACTCGACTGTCTGTTTTCACTGGCTGTTGTGGCAAAGCAACCAGGTTTTGTAAGGTAAGGTATTGGCCTCGGTTTTTCAGTGGCCAAACGGAAACGCAAACTCTATTTGGCCAGGACTTGCGTGTACTTGCGATCACTTTGATCGAGCGCCAATTTTTAGTCTCTAGTATTTTCACTGAAAATGCCGGGCGCGGTGGGTGACTAGAAACCTCTGGGCAAGGCTACCAAAATACTTCAAGAATCGTGGAGTACATGTATTTTGTCACGTGAATACTCCAAGATTTTTGGAGTATTTTGCCCTTTTCAGGGGTTTGTACGCCTGCCCCGCCAAAGCGGAGAAGGCCTGGTGACGAGGTTGAGATTGAGAGCATTATGTCTTTGTTGTTCGATTACAGGCCTGTTGTAAAGGACTGTGAAGCTTACATTTACATCAAACAAGGACGACATCCAGTGATAGATCATCTTCTACCGGAGAACGAACAGTTTGTTCCTAATGATACGAATATTAACGTGAGTGATTGACAAATGATTTGCTCCTTCATAATTTGTTGTTAATGAAGTAGAGAAAACATTCTGGGAACGAGTGAACTGCCCAGTTCATACACCGTCCGTAATCATGCTACAGCAGTGGAATGTCTGTGGCTTAGCAGAAGTATGACTGTGGTACGGGAGTGGGGTGACTGTAGTCGGGTGCCTCGTTCCCAGCTGTTGCTCGTTATTGTAGCCCGTGGAGGTGTGGGATGGGTAAGTAAGGAGATCTTTTTCAGTCATACTTAGTACGGCGCAGAAAAGGGATATGTTTAAAATGGGTCAGGTCTTAATAATTTTAATATGATCTTTCATGTGTTGGGGTTCATACATGTTAATTAGAATAAAATTACAAACTCGGGCAAAGATATCAGCTGTTTTTACACGAATCCCATCATTTATAAACCACAAACTTATGACCATAAAGATTTAACTTTAGGTTCATTTGGTTCTAGGTGAACAGCAATCGTTGTATGATAATTACCGGACCAAACATGGGTGGGAAGAGTTCTTATATCAAACAGGTGAGCATTACTACACAAATATAACTTTTCTTCTTCTTTCCTTTTCAAGCGTCTTTCCATTTGCAACAGTCGAACTGTAAGTTTTTCTTATGGCATTACAGCCAGTGGATGACTGATGTTCTAACGCGCTAGAAAGGGGAGGGAAAACGAGGATTTTGGGCTCACGCGAGGCGCGTGGAAAAAGGAAAGGAGGGGGAACACGTTCCGCGCTCTCTCTTCACGCGCTTCGCGCATGCCCAAAATACCCCTTACTCTCCTCTTTCTAGCACCTGTCATGCAGGCTATTATGTCTTGATGAGGTAAACGAAAGAATGAAAGAGCGAGCGGAAGCAGATCAATGACAAATGAAGGAAGGAACCCTGACTCGTTTACCTAAAAAGTTAAAAACAAAAACTTCGTTGTTTATAAAACGTCATTATCATCTTATATAGGTTGCTTTGATTGTTAGTCTGGCCCAGGCCGGCTCATATGTTCCAGCCGAGGAGGCACAGGTTGGAGTTCTTGACGCTGTTTTTACCAGGTACAGACTAATCACTAAAAACAATAATTATGAATGAGAAATTAGGAAAAATAAACAATTATATCACAAACGTTTTCTTGTTTTTTTTTTTTAATTTCATCAGTTGTAATCTTCCGCGTTAAGTTATTACGATGATTTATAAGCAGTAACTGATAAAGGTTGCTTATCATTTTGGTTTTTGTTTGTTGTTGTCGTTTTACAGGATGGGAGCTTCAGACAACATTTACAAAGGACAGAGCACATTTATGGTCGAACTACAGGTAAGGTTTCCTGAGTTCCGCAAGTTAGGCAGGTTGTTCGGCAGGAGTTGAAGAAATTACGTGCCTCTAAAAACCAATAGAAAGCAAACGTAAAATATTGTTGAAACTCACTGCTAGTTTCATACTAAATAAATTATTAATAAGTTTTAAGAAAAAAAGGTGGCTAACGTTTTTTGGACTAAACTTCAGGCAAAACAGTGATCGAATTTTATTTTCATCGCTGCAGGAAACATCCGAGATTATTGCCCAGGCCACTCCAAAGTCACTGGTCATCTTGGACGAGCTAGGACGAGGCACTAGTACCCATGACGGCACGGCAATTGCCTATGCTACGCTTCATCACTTCATTAGCAAGGTAGGTGTTCATCTACGCTTGCTTGTTTTCATTCTCTAGGCTGGATGAAAAAAATACGTAGTGTTTTGGTGACTGTCCAAACTCTCTTTTGCCAACAGGTGTCCAGCTTGACTCTTTTCGTGACACATTATCCGTCATTAGCTGAACTTGAAGTCATGTTCCCAAAGCAAGTCACCAACAACCATATGGCCTTTATGACGTCACAAGAGGAACAAAACCAACAGGGTGCCCAACATTGTAATGAGGGAGAGGAGGGAGGCACTGTACCTTCAGTCACTTTTTTGTATCACTTGGCGAATGGAGCCGCGGCGAGAAGCTATGGGTTGAATGTTGCTCGATTAGCAGGAATCCCGATTGAAATCCTCAACATGGCCGCCGAAAAATCGCACGAACTGGAAAATATGATCTTATCTCGTCGGTAGGTAGCTAGCCTTCTAACGAGATTGTAAATATTTCCCTTGAGCCCGGGGGTGGGGGTACTCCGCCCGAGATCCAAACCCCTACCTTTTTATATACCATTTTTGACAGAAAAGGTAATCCTTTCATATACTTTCCATAGAAAATGGCACCCCTTTCACATACCTACAGTAGAAATATTTCCCTTTTCTCTTCCCTATTCTATACTTTAACTCGTGCAATTCCTACACTTTTATATACCTACAGCCTAAAAAAGATACCCCTTTCAGGCGGAGCCTCCACTTATATCCCAGAGTATAGTCCATTACTATATGATAGGAAGTACCCCCCTCCCCCCCTTCCCCCCTCCCCCCTCCCCCCCCTCCCCCCCTCCCCCCCCCTCCCCCCTCCCCCCTCCCCCCCTCCCCCCCCCCTCCCCCCTCGCCCCCTCCCCCCCCCTTCCCCCCTTCCCCCCGGGGGTTCTTGAAGAGGAGTCATACGCACAAAGATTAAGTTAGATGAACCGTACTGTAAGTTTTAATATCATTTTCTCCTATCTTTTTTCTCAGCTGCATAAAGACTGGTTTTCAAGAAATTTGTTTAAGCTCTCAAGTGACGCGTGAAGCCATCAAGGACCTTAGAATCTCCATGGAAAAGTTTGAACGTGATCCAAAAGGAACACATGATCCAGCTGATTCAGTTAACTCTTGACATGAGAAATAACCGGCGTTTTTATTAAAGAACACCTTGACTTTTGACTTTTGTGTCTGAGCGTGAGTCTCGTTTGGATGCAACAGCTGGCGGAGACTGGGTGCGAATCCGGCTCTGTTCGAGACTTGCTTTCCACGCAGAATTTATGCAAGGTCCAAAGTAAGGGGGATTACCTTATTTTCCAGGACGAGTTTTGTTTTTTTCCTGATTGTGACACTGTATTTATGCTGACAAGCATAAATTTGCTAATGCCTTTTGCAAGCAGTCACAAGATGTTAAATTTAATCTTGGAATTTGAGTGTGCCTTAGAGCTAGCGGTCAAACGAGAGCGTGGATTTTAATTTAATGAAAATTCGAGCAGATTTAAACCCTTATGAGCGCACGCGAGTCGCAGGTCGAACTAGCCTGCGTGGCAGGCGTAAACGGGGATAGATAGATAGATAGATAGATAGATAGATAGATAATCTTTATTTAAACACGGTAAAAATTCGTCAGCTAAAAATCATTATAATACTAACACAAAGCAATAAACTAATATTAAAAAATATCTATATATGAAGAATTTAATAAATAATAAAAAGCTGCTTTCCACGAATGCCGTGCCTTATAGTTCCTCTTTGAGAAGTCGTTTAAATTGCCCAAGGGACTCAGCTTTCCTTAGAGGGGGGAGGGGGCGCGAGAAACGAAAGGGGGAGAAGGGAAGGAACGCCTGCAATAAGAACCGGGCTATACGCATTACGCCCACCGATTTCCTTGTAATCGAATTACGTCAACTGTCAATACGTTCACCAATCAGAAACTGGGACGCGCTTTTACGCATGGATGACTTCACGCAGGAATTTACTTTGTTTACCGCGCAGCGCGAATTAGTCAATCAGAATTTGCGGCCGCCAGCGTCCGCAGAAATGAACAAATGGGGGTCTATATTGCAGGCGTCCTTTCCCTCTCTCCCCAGTTCCCTTCTCCCCGACGCCTGCTACGCAGGCTAAAGTCGAACCGGTTTGAACTCTCGTAAACTTTCAGACTTCAGACTTCTTACGGAATCTCATTCTCATTTTAACAGTGATTTTTGCAGTACGGAATCGACTTTTTTCCCAGGCTAAACTCACGAGTTCTTTGCATTCAGGTTGAGCTTGCAGTAGCAATTTTATTTTTTCTTGTAGCTTACGAGATTAATAGCTGAATGCTCGACTTTTTTTGACTTCGGAAAATTAAACGACTGAGGTCCTGCTCAGGTTGACTGGTGATAATGCCTTGAAACCAGGAGCTGGTTTCCTGTAAATTAAATGGTTGGCGATACTTCTTTGTTACGAGCCGTTAGAAATACATCAAACAACCAAATAAACTGTCTGCCTCATTCCCAGGCTCCGCTCCTTTCTCGTATGCGGTGCGCGTGGTGTTGTGGGACGGATCCTGAGCAGAAGACTGACGTGTTTTGCATCCTTACCAAGATTCCCCTGGGGACGAGGCAGACGTACTGTAAAACGGTGTAGTCCATCCTGAACTTAAACTGGAAGATTACAATAACACAGCCAATCAATCAATCAATCAATCCATCGGTCATTTGATCAATCAATCAATCAATCAAGCTAAAATAGGGACACTATAGTGATTGCAACCATTCCTTGAGGATTTAAAAGACAAGCGCAGCGGCTATGCTGGTGTAAGGAACAAAAGAAAGTAATAGAAGCTTATGAGAAATCTTTTGTTTTGTACACCAGCGTGACGTCGGCTGAAACCGTCCTATCACACGGTCAAGCCCAAATCATACCGTCCTGAAGGACGTCGGACACCTTATTGAGATTTATATAACGGAGTAACTGGTTAGCTTTCAGTTGAGGTTAGGGGTAGCATTTTATATAGTTAAATTTAGAACTAAGCAACCCGAGAAGCTAGGTGGTACACTGGTACGGTAGGCTATGTAAGCCTACACCTAGCTGAGGTCACAGGTTCAATCTTGAGTGGGGATTTTAGTGTCGACATTACGTTATATAAGTCTCAATAAGGTGTCCGACGTCCTTCTGGACGGTATGATATAGGCACAACCCTATCACACACGCTTCTCGCCACTCAATTCATTACCCCTCTCACGGACTTCTAGCGCCAATGATATAATGACAATAAAAGAGACGATGGTGTGGGTTCTGTGTAGTCATTTGGTACTACTAACCAACAAAGCAAAACCTAAAAGTATTTAGATTTATGTTCTTATAAAAAACAAGTTTTCCACCTTATCCTGCCAATCACAGAATTCCACTGGCCAAACTTGAAAATTATGGTATAAGAGGGGTGTTAAATTATTGGTTCCAATCATATTTATCAAATCGAACACAGACAATTGAGATTGTTAATCATTTATCTAATAAGAAGGTACCCCTGTGGTGTGGAGTTCCTCAAGGCTCTGTCCTTGGCCCCCTTTTATTCTTATTATACATTAACGATATCTTTAAATCTTCCAAGGAATTCTTCTTTCAATTGTTTGCTGTCGATACCACTCTAACTTATGCTGATAAAAATTTGCGTGTGCTTGAAACAACTGGTAACCTAGAATTTGTTAAAGTTAGCGAATGGCTGAAAGCCAACAAGGTGACTCAATATTAAAAAGTGGAACTTTGTTATTTTGTTATTTTTATTTTTTTTTAATCAAGTTTCAGATTTACAATTACAAATAATCTGAGGTAGGCTTAAAACAGAGTACAAGACTCCTTAAACTTAGACTTTTTGAGCTTTCGAGGAGATAAGATCAACGTGATTATTCCAGCTTAAATTGTGGCTAACCAAAACCCCCAGGTCCTTCTCAACATCAACACGGTCTAACTTAATCCAACCAAGGTAATAGTCCCTATCATCGATTGATCTTATACGAGCCACCCTTAAAACCTTACACTTCTTGGCATTAAACTCCATTCCCCAGATACGAGACCACTGAAATAGCTTATTCAAGTCATCCTGCAATTTGTCGCCATCATCCCGCCCAAGAATTAAACGAAAACACTTTGAGTAATCAGCAAAAAGGGGTAACGATGTTTCTTTTGAAATTGCATTAGGCATATCATTGATGAAAAGCAAGAACAGTAAAGGCCCCAAAATTGACCCCTGCGGGACTCCAGATGTAACAGGGAGGAAATCAGACGACTCATTATCTATCACGACTCTATGTCTTCTACCCAATTAATATGATCTAAACCAGGCTAACAAGGATCCACCAATACCAAGGCATTCAAGATTAAATAGGAGCTTTTCGTGAGATACACGATCAAAAGCCTTAAAAAAATCTAAATAAATAACATCAACTTGTAGTCTCTTCTCTAGAGCGTTAGAAAATTGATAAACAACTTGAGATAGTTGAGACACAGTGGATTTTCCTGGTAGAAAACCATACTGCCAATGGGTAAGATGGGGGCAAATAAAACTAAAGATCCCGTCAGTTATAAACTTGTCTTTCCAAAATTTTAGATAAAACACCAAGAAGCGAAACCATCGTCTTAGACTCACATTTATGAATAGAGACAAGATTTGCGTCTTTCCATTTTTTCAGGAAATGTCCCAAGCTCTAAGGACAAATTTAATAATCTACATAACGAAGGTGAAATTTCATTTTTCGGCCCCGCCAGAAGATTATGCCTTTTGTTCCTGAAATAAAAATTTTCAGCCATGCAACCAACACCCAGATAAGTCTTGAGATGAAAGAATTTGTTAAATATCTTGGAATATTTATCGATTCTGACATCTCGTGGAAACATCATATTGATTACATTTGCCATAAAGTTAGCAAATCAATTGGAATTATAGCTAAACTGAGACATTATATCCCACAGCGCCTATTGCTCAATATCTATCACACTTTAATTGCTCCTTAACTCACCTGTGGTATTTGTGCCTGGGGCAGTTGTGCACAAGTATATTAAAAGAGATTATTGGTACTGCAAAAACGTGCCTTTCGTTTAATTTTTTTCTTTTGGTAATGCTCGAGAACATGCAGTTCCCTTTTTTGTCAAAGCAAAATGTCTTGCTCTGCCATTTTCTTTTTGTTTTCAATATGTCAGTTACTTAATGTACGAAATTCATGTGCAATTCGTCGCAACTAATCTTTTTAATCAATTCACCAAAACCAGTACGGTCCACAATTATAATACCAGATAAGCGTCAAATAAATGTTTCTGTGTGAAAGCTTCTAGAACTGACCAAATGAAAAAATCTTTTGCAAGCATTGGTGTATCAATTTGGAACTCTATCCTTCATTCTGTTAAATCTCTTAGTAAACCCAAGTTTCGAAATAAGATTAAACAAATACTTCTTGATACTTTCGAGCTTGAGAATGACTTCATTGAAGTCTCCCACCTGATCAATCGCTTCAGCAAATTATCATAGACCTTGGAAAGCGTAATTATTTAATGTACTTTATTTTAGGTTTTACACTTATTGCATTGTCTTTTTCAGTCTTTTTTTATTTTTTTTTGTCTTCTAGTTTAGGTAATCTTTTCTTTTCTTTTATTAACTTAACTCTGTATTAATCCCCCCCCCCCCCCCCTCCCCCCCCCCCCCCTCCCTCCCCCGCCTCGATTAGCCTTTTTAGCTACTAGCGGTGGGCAAGTATCTCTATTTCTTACTTTAATTAATAAACTGAAATTGTATCTACTGTTGTAATTGGAAGGTGTGAAATAAATGATTGTTGTTGTTTGTTGTTTATCCATTCCTAGCCCCTGGCCTCAGGATGAGAATAATCTTTGAGTGTCTTGTTATACTTTCTACTTTCCTATTCTATCGAAAGTCAACGGCGTAACGACTGTGAAATATTTTCCGTGACAAACAAACCTTGATTTCCGTGCCTTCTTCTTAGTTCGCGTGACGTCCATGTCTTTGGTAATTTATGCGTCTCGCGAAACTACGAGCACAGATTCTCGTCCCAGTCTTTGCTCGTTCTTTTAAAATCCAACATGGTTGCCCGTTCTGAGATTCTTTTGTCAAAGTGTGCTCAGTTTCGAGAAGAAGGTGAATTCATTGACGTGCGTTTCAAAGTTGGAAAAGACGTTTTCCCAGCTCATCGCATTGTACTCGCTGCGAATAGCGATTATTTCCACGCCATGTTTGCTCATGGAATGAAGGAGTCGAACCAAGAAGTAATCTATGGGCGGCCGTTACCGCCAAAAATACAAACATTGCAAACGACTTAGAATAAACATGAATGGTTCAATGGTGTTTTGTAAGTTGGTATAGATGATCTAGAAGTAATATAGTTAAAATGTAGTTGGACAGGTTGTCTTTGGTGGAATGAAATACTCAACCAATAAATGGTTTAGACAGTTTACAAACTGTATAGTCGCCGTTGTCGAAACGGTACAATATAGACACAAATGATCAAGTCTAAATGTAAATAGTTCAGCAACCGTTTGTAAAACCACACAGACTAAGTGGAATTGGTGAAAGTAAATGAAAACCGGTCTAGTGTCCGATGTTAAAACGACAAAGTGAAGTCTCAAATGGTTCAGCGTCATGTGAGATGATTTAGTGCAATACCAAACGGTCTAACGTAGTGTGAAATGGTTTATCCTACCGACAAATGGTTAATCGTGATTTCAAATGGTTTAACGTAACATCAAATGGTTTAGCATAATGTGAAATAGTTCAGCGTGATGTGCAATAGTTCAGCGTAATGTCAAATGGTTTAGCGTGACACCACATGGTTTTGCGTAATGTCAAATGGTTTAGCGTGACACCAAATGGTTTAGTGTTACATCAAATGATTCGCGCCGAGACCGCCAAAAATACAAACATGAAATGGAATAGCCTGCAGTGAAATGGAGCAGCTTGAAGTGAAATGAGTAGCACTTTTTGTCGCGGGTCGCGAGTCGCGACTGAAAGTCGTGGGTGCGGGTGATAAGTGCGGGTGCGGGTAACAGGTGCGGGTGCGGGTAAAAGGTGCGGGTGCGGGTAAAAGTCGCGGGTAACAAATTATCAAAAATTAAAATAAAATACCAAAAATTAAAAAGAAAAAAAATACCAAAAACTTACTTCTCCCAAAGCGGAGTTTCGAATTTTATCGTCCACTAATCATATTAGAAATTTGCAGTGGCATAGCCACAATTAGTGACTCTTCACTATTGTTAACAGATCGAATTACAATGTAAAAATTTTGTTTTTGTTTCTTTTTGTGTGCGCGGAGAGAGGAAAATCGGAAAACCCGGCGAAGCCTTTGCACAGCGGTATATATATATATTTACCGTTTCGTCATGTTCAATCGTAAGCCGTCGGTAACAAAAGAATAACCGCTAAAATGGGACAAAATAATTTATAAACAAAAGCAATAATTATCAATTTAAAGTGAAAATTCCTGATAACATCCAGGCATTTATGCTGAGCCGATTTCAAGGAATCTTCAAAGGAAATACGAGGTTTATTAATATGTACCGTTCAAATTAATAAAGACCTTAATACGAAACCACAACGGCGACACCAACGCAAACGTCACTAAAAAATCAATCCGCAGTTATAAAACTACTTCGCGATTATATAAATCGACAAGTTCAATTTGTATAATGTAGCCGAACTACCCGCGTGTTGAATTTGTAGAGAAGGCTTCTTTAAAGTTCAGATAGAGTTTCAACGAAAATTCACAGTCACGTGTTCGCGTTCTCTTCAAAACCTTGAATATGGTAATTTCACGTAGTTGTTTTGCAAAGTCTTCAACCTGATACTTCAACCACCAGCTGTTTCGCATGGATGATTTGGAACCATTAGTTAACAACATCCTCATAACTAGGCCCTGGCTTAGGCGAACTGTCGGAAAAGAAAATGTTCTTCGTACTGTTTAATACTCCGTGAAATTCAAAACTATAAATTAAAGTTTAGCACACGTGCACGCATACTGTTGCCATGGCACCCTCTTTCCCTTTTGACCCCGGCGCTGATCAAGCCAGTACCGTGTGAAAAACTCGACGGGCCAAGGATGACAAATTCCTTCGTGCGACCGCGCCGACATTGACACGAACGACCAATGTTCACTATCAAATCATAACTTCTTTTTAAGTACACCCGAAACTAGTGAAGTTTTGTGGAAGAAAAAAAAAAACAGTCAAACCTGTATTGTCGATGTCCCAAAATTTTGTTCCCGTATTAACCCATGATTAACCGTAAAAACTGCCTCTCTTTAAGTGAACACCTCAATAAAGCGGGCGCGGACACTTACATTGAATAAATGGTCATTTCTCATCGTCAAAACCTGACTTGTACTATAAAACGAACACTTTAATATAATGAAACTCTTGCCACTGAAAATAAAATCCAAGTTTCCTTTGTTCAATTTGACGTGTCTTATCCTTACTAGAGTGAAAAGCAAGGAAAAAGACGTTTTGCGGCGCTCATTGTAGCAATTCAATCAACGCGAAAAATGATAGCACGATTTAGCATGAAGGGGACAGTGACATTCTCATTATCACAGCAAAGATCCTGCATATCTCGGTGTATTGAGCGGACGCCCTATTCGGACTGCAGAGCACAGAGGAACAAAGAAGAGAAAATGTCATACAGACTATATAGAGTGACAAAAAGCATTTAAATTAATGGCTGCTGATAATTGCGGAGATAAAAAAATAACTAAAAAATAATTGCGGAGATAACGCATTTATCCCAACCAAAAATTATTTTTTTATGTCTTGAGTTGCAGAAAAAGAAAATAATGTGGCATTACTTAAAATAAGTTGACATAAGTAAAGACGATTTACACGCTGCGCTTTTTCGGTCCGAGGGGGTTTGCGGCTGTTCACAGTGGACAGATGGATTTTTTTCACTCCCATTTCAATGCACGTCGCTGTTACATAGAGATGAGCAAACCGGCAATTTCCTTGTAATATTGTAAGTTTATGTACCGATTAACCCTCGGGTGTACAAAGGGTGTATACGGGTGTACACCCCGCCATAAGGTTTTTCTTGAATTTTTCCAAGCAAGACGAATCATCATCTACACTTGCCGTGGGAGCGGGAGCACGGGCCTACTACCGGAACCGGAAATAAGAAGCGAAGAACTTTTGAGAAAGTCTAGTGTATACGTTTTGGCACAATTCTCTGACGTTCTCTGCAAAACAACTACGTGAAATTACCAAATTCGAGGTTTTGAAGAAAACGCGAACACGTGACTGTGAATTTTCGTTGAAACTCTATCTGAACTTTAAAGAAGCCTTCTCTACAAATTCAACACGCGGGTAGTTCGGCTACATTATACAAATTGAACTTGTCGATTTATATAATCGCGAAGTAGTTTTATAACTGCGGATTGTTTTTTTAGTGACGTTTGCGTTGGTGTCGCCGTTGTGGTTTCGTATTAAGGTCTTTATTAATTTGATCGGTACATATTAATAAACCTCGTATTTCCTTTGAAGATTCCTTGAAATCGGCTTAGCATAAATGCCTGGACGTTATCAGGAATTTTCACTTTAAATTGATAATTATTGCTTTTGTTTATAAATTATTTTGTCCCATTTTAGCGGTTATTCTTTTGTTACCGACGGCTTACGATTGAACATGACGAAACGGTAAATATATATATATATATATCTAACTGGATTTGACAAAACATGGCTGCCAAGACTGAGACAGGCCAACCAATTGAATTTCAGTCAAAGTCTTAAAAAGTCCCCTCTGCCCACCCCTGTTCCTCGGACACACAACACCGGCTCCCCAGCCACCCACCCACGGTTAGCCCTGACCAAGGCGGCCCAACCGCAGGCCAGCTAAAAAAATTTTCACTAAAACTGACTGCACTAACATTTATTAAAACGGATTTCAACTCGAAATACAACAGACCAACAGGTTGAATTCCACTCAAAGTGTCAAAACTCCCCCCTCCCCACCCCTGTGGTTTTGACGCACAACCCCCAGACAACCAGCGGCTGTTAGCCCTGTCCCTGGGCTATGTCGCAGCATATCGGGTTACGGCAAGCCCCCTCAATTTTCAGCGACGGGAGTGGCTTGGACATGGGCCGGGCCCATGTCCAAGCGAAAAGTTAGCGAGCATGTTTTGTCAAATCCAGTCAGATATATATATATATATATATATAAATTTGTCACAAATGAAGACGAACCAATACTTTTTTTCTGACACCTATATTTCGACCACATTTAGTGGTCTTCTTCAGGGTGACTAAAACACCGTTAACGTATTACACTTTAAAATTGCTGAGGCGTCCGATGTCAAGGAAACGCGTGCGTACCAAAACTGACTGTTATTTTGAAACTGTAACGGAAACGTATCGCGTTGCATTACAAAAAAACGACAAAAACTATTCATACGCGTGCGCTCGCGCTTACAAAAACTATTCATACATGTGCGCTCGCACTTATACGCGTCTTCCTGTTCTGAGCATAAAAACCATCATTGTCATTAAGTCCATTCGGTATCAAATTTCCTAATCTGTACATCCACTGTCCTTCCTTGTCACGCAGCTCCCTCTCACATTTGACCCAGTCTATCAGTTGAACGCTCATATGTTCCAATCCTGAATGTCCCTGGCTATAAAAATGCTGGTAAAGAACGTCATCCTTCTTTTTATTTTCCGACGACAGATTAACATGTGCATTTACCCTACTCTTATGATTGTTAAACCTTGTCCTAAACGCAGTGGTAGTGGATCCAACATATTGAATTTGACATTTCTTACAAGTGATAAGATAGATCACATTTCTAGAATTGCAGTTAAGGTCGTAGTTTATGCTAAATTCTTTGCCAGTTTTGTTGTTTCGAAAAACTCTTCCTAAACAAAGAAAATTGCAAATCTGACATCGATTGGAATTACATTTCGATGTCCCTTTCACTTCATCTTTGGAGCCACTTCTAAAACGAGCTCGGACTAAATAATCAGAAAGACTTTTAGGTTTCTTAAAGGCCACCATTGGAAACTCTTTGATCGCATCTCTGCATCTGTTTGATGAATGCAAAACAGGCTGTAACTTCCTCAGTAAACCTCCGATATTAGGAAGGCCTGGATGGTATGTAACTGTGAAAGGAATCCTGTTGTTATCTTCCCTTGTTTTTTCCTTTAAAGTTTCATTCCTGGGTATTCGTCTTGCCCTATCAACTTGTTGCTCAACAAACTTCCTTCTATATTCCCTTTCTACCAAAAAGCTACATAAATCTTGAGTCCTTTTCTCAAAGAACGCATCCTTAGAACAGATCCGTCTCAACCGTAATGCTTGAGCATAAGGAATCCCTTTCTTGCAAGAACTCGGGTGACAAGACGCTTGGTGAAGATATTGATGACTATCAGTTGGCTTGATGTACACATCGGTCTCCAATTTTCCTGAATCATTAATTACTTTAACATCCAAAAATTCTACCTCCTTGTAAGACCATTTCCATGTAAATTTGATCGTTCTATGTGCACTATTTAGGTACTCAATGAAGTCTCTGAGGCTATTTTCTCCTTCTGTCCAAACGATAAAAATATCAATATACCGCCACCACGTATGAGGTTTTGGTTGAAATGGATCGTGTCAAAAAAGAATTAGCAAAGATTGTCTCTAGAAAAACACGAGGAACAATGACACGTAGTAAAGCACAATGGTACGAGTTCGGTGAAAAGAACAATAAATATTTCTATAACCTGGAAAAAATGAACCACAAGAAGAAACACATAACCTCATTAACAAAAGAAGACGGCAACATAGTTCATGAACCTAAATTAATTTTAGAAGAAGAGGAACGCTTTTTCAAAGAAATTTATCAAGCTAAAAATGTATGTCCAGAATCTGCCAATTTCGAGCACTTTTTTGACGGCCTGAATACTCTCAAACAGGAAGAAGCGGACACCTGCGAAGGGCTGATTACACTTGTGGAATGTACTAATTCGCTAAAACAATTTAAGAATAATAAAACACCTGGTTCCGACGGCTTTACTATTGAATTTTATCGGTTCTTCTGGAATGCCATCGGTCAAATCATGGTTGATAGCTTTAATTATGCCTTTGAGAATGGTGACATGTCAATCTCACAAAAACGCGGTATTATATCGTTAATACCAAAGAAGAACAAAGACAAAAAATACCTCAAAAATTGGAGACCAATCTCCCTATTGAACAACGATTACAAAATTGTCACAAAAGCGTTAGCTTTACGCTTGGAAAAAGTGTTACCCACGATTATTAGCTCGAATCAAACAGGATACGTAAAGGGAAGATATATAGGTGAGAGCATCAGAATCATAACAGATATGATGTCCTTTACTAAAAAGAAGAACATTCCAGGTGTAGCGGTCTTTCTTGATTTTGAAAAAGCTTTCGATTCTATTGAATGGAGCTACCTTCAAAAATGCCTTGAAGTTTTTAACTTTGGTCCTCAATTAAGACAATGGATCACAGTCTTGTATAATAACATATCAAGTTGTGTCCTGAACAATGGCTTTGCCACCAAACATTTTAATCTAAGCAGAGGTGTCAGGCAGGGTTGCCCACTATCTGGGATCTTGTTTGTTATTGGAGTAGAAATTTTAAGCAACGCAATTAAACGCTCAAGGGAAATAGAAGGTATTCAAATTGATCCAAATAACTCTATAAAAATAACCCAGTACGCCGATGACACAACTGTTTTTGTTAAAGATATTCGGTCTGTACATAGGCTCTTTGATCTGCTGCAACAATTTGAAAACTGTTCTGGTCTTCGAATAAATCAATCTAAATCAGAAATACTTTGGCTGGGATCATTACGTCAGAGAAAGGATTCCATTCTAAATTTAAAATTAAGCGATGAGTCCGTCTACGCCTTAGGTGTATATTTTTCATATGATGAAGAACTTGCCACAAAAAAAAACTTCTTTGAAAAGTTGCCTAAATTTAAAAAGATACTCAACATTTGGTCATCTCGAGACATATCTATATATGGAAGAGTAAATATAGTCAAAACGTTAGCAATATCCAAACTAACTTTTATCTGCAGCGTGTTAGACACTCCAAATGGGTTTACCGATGAAGTAAACAACATAATTTTTGATTACATATGGAAGTACAAGAATCCAAAACTCAAAAAAACGACTATAATTAAAAATAAGAACGAGGGGGGACTTAATATGTTAGATTTTACGCTATTTGATAAAGCGTTAAAGATAGTCTGGGTAAAGCGCTTGTGCGCTAACGATAAAAGACCATGGAAATTTATCCCACTGTCTTTACTTTCCAACGTTGGCGGCAATCTCCTTTTCCGGTGTAACTATGACATTCAATATCTACCCCTGAATGAAAACTTACCAAAATTCTATCGAGATATAATTTCCCACTGGCAGAAAATGAATAGTACTAATCCGAAAACAAAAGGTGACGTGCTAAATCAAATAATATGGAATAATCAGTTTATTCGAGTAAACAAGTTATCTGTTTTTTTCCCTGGTTGGAAAAGAGTCGACATTGAAAGTCTCTCGTGCCTTTTCGACAACAAAAGTAACACCTTGATGCCTTTTAAAACCTTCATGCAGAAATACAATGTTAAGAGTAATTTTCTACAGTATTACAGCCTTCTATCTGCAATACCACAGGAATGGAAAACTATGCTAAAGCAGGAATGTCTTCTACCGTCAACTGAATACGTACCACTTGCAATCGAAAAGCTCACATGTAAAACAATTTACAATACTTTACTCAATCACCAGCAATTCCCTCCTCCAACTGCCGAGAAAAGACTTATTGAAAGCGGCTTTATCTTTCAAGAAAGACAAAAAATTTATTCACTTCCTTTTTGTGTCACAAATGAGGTAAAATTATCCGTGTTTCAATATAAAATAGTACATAATATCCTGTATACAAATAAAATACTGTATAAGATGAAAAAGAAACAGCAACCCGATTGTCCTTATTGCCATGACATTGATCAGACACCACTCCATTTATTTGTGGAATGTCCAATTGCTAAATCCTTTTGGAATAAATTTACAAGGTGGTACAACGCTTCATGTAGAGGAAACATTGCTTTGGAGCAAAACGAAATTATCTATGGTGTTTTAAAACATACATCGTCCGGTTTAACCCTAAATCACTTGATCATAATTGGAAAATATTTTCTTTACATTAACGCAGTACAAGATGACAAAAGACCCCGTTTCACAGATTTTATAACCCTCGTTAACGAAAAAATTGAATTAGAAAAATACATTGCGATTATGACAAATAAACTACCTTCTTTTACTAAAAAATGGTCTAATTTTTTAAACAATTAACTACTTGAAACTAGCTGTGTAAATACAAATATCGTTACTATACATTTGTAAGTAACTTTATTAAATTTATCTATTTGTAATAAGTAATCGTATCCGTATAGTATCGCAGCAGTAGTATTGTTCTTAGTATCATAAGTATCGTTTCGTTAGTAAAATCGTATTGTAAGTAGTTTCGTATTTCTTTTAGTCGTTTCTAGTACCGTATTGTAAATAGTGTAAGTATCACTTTATAGGTAGTATAGTTTAAGTAGTGTGTTGTAGTTTGTTGTGTATTGTATTATATGTATTGTAAATAGTGTTTGTATTAATAGTGTAAGTATAAACAGTGTAATGTAATGCAATGTAAATGTAAATGTAAGTATAATATTAGTATTGTAAGTAGTGTAAGTGTTTTTGTAAGTAATATGGTTTTATTTAGTATTGTTTTATGTGCAAAAAAAGAAAAATCAATAAACTTAAAAAAAAAAAAAAAAAAAAAAAAAAAAAACGTATGAGGTTTTATTTCAACCTGCGCAATTAACTGTCGTTCAAGTTTGTCCATAAAAATATTGGCATATGACGGTGCCATTCGAGTTCCAATCGCCGTGCCCAATTTCTGAATGAAATGTTTCCCATCAAATTCAAAATTGTTGTTTTTAAGAACTATTTCCGTAAAATCCACTATGTCATTCTTCAAATCTCCGAGTTTCTTTCCTTCATCCAAATTGGAGTCCCAGGCCACCAATGCTTCTTTCACCGCCTGTAACCCTTCATCATGTGGTATATGAGGATATAACCCCACAACGTCCACTGTGCATAATATGGCTCCCTCTGGTAAAGTGCCTATTTCCATTAGTTTTCTTATAAAATCATTTGTGTCCTTTATGTAAGAATTAATTTCAGGAACCAAAGGTCTTAAATGGTGATCTACATATCTTGAAATCTTCTCTGTGGGTGTGTTGCAACCCGATATTACCGGCCGTCCCGGGTATCCTTTCTTATGTATTTTTGGCAACAAATAGAACCTTCCCGCTCTCTCCTCTCCTGAAGCTAACAAATAATCTCTAGTTTTATCATCAATGTTCCCTCTATGATGCGATTCTTGTATCCTCTCGTTGACTCTCTTAATCATGTCTCTCGTGGGATCTTTTACTAATGGCTGGTATATTTCTGAATCGTTCAATTGCCGCATTGCCTCCTGTAAGTAGGCCTCTTTGTCCATGATGACAACCGCAGAACCTTTATCAGCTTGTTTGATAATGATATCGTCATACTTGCGAAGATTCTGAAGTGCCTGTTGTTCATCTCTCGTAAGATTCCGTTGATAAGTCATATCAAAATCATGGATCAATATCTCTCTTTCAAGTGCTTCCACGTAAGCCTCAATTGCTCGTTCCCTATTCCCGTCAGGAATCCAACTGGATTTTTTTCTAAATGCTGGAAGGTCCGAAAAATCCCCTCCTACATCATCCTGCTCTGAGTAAAAATATTCTCTCAACCTCACCCGTCTCACGTATTCCTTAATGTCTTTCCGTAAAGAATAAATGTCTACTTTTTCTGGTGTTGGACAAAATTTCAGCCCCTTCGACAACAAAGAAACCTCTGCTTCAGTTAAATCTCTCTCTATATATATATATATATATATAGCGGTATATATATATATATACCGCTGTGCAAAGGCTTCGCCGGGTTTTCCGATTTTCCTCTCTCCGCGCACACAAAAAAAAAAAAAAAAAAAAAAAATTTTTACATTGTAATTCGATCTGTTAACAATAGTGAAGAGTCACTAATTGTGGCTATGCCACTGCAAATTTCTAATATGATTAGTGGACGATAAAATTCGAAACTCCGCTTTGGGAGAAGTAAGTTTTCGGTATTTTTTTTCTTTTTAATTTTTGGTATTTTATTTTAATTTTTTGATAATTTGTTACCCGCGACTTTTACCCGCACCCGCACCTTTTACCCGCACCCGCACCTTTTACCCGCACCCGCACCTGTTACTCGCACCCGCACTTATCACCCGCACCCACGACTTTCAGTCGCGACTCGCGAGCCGCGACAAAAAGTGCTACTCAAGTGAAATGATCTAATCTATGTGGGGGTTAGTTTCTAGAGAAACTGTGGTGCTGCGTCGGTGGGGGGATGAAACACGAGAATTTAGTTTTATCGACTGAGTCGATAAGGTAAATTGACCACCGTAAAAAGATTCAAATAGCTGACGTTTCGAGCGCTAGCCCTTCGTCGGAGCGAATCAAGGAATTGTGGGTAGTGTGTGGGTAGTGTGTGGTGGTGGGAAATTTCCGAAACCTCAGTCGCTTTTCTTGACATTAATATTTCAATCAACGGTAACAGTTTATCCACAAGTGTGCACTACAAACCTACAGATTCCCACAGTTATCTGTTACATTCATCCTCACATCCATCGCACGTTAAAAACGCCATTCCGTATTCTCAATTTCTCAGACTTCGACGTCTATGTAGTGATGACTCTGATTTTTCCAACAAATCAGAAGAAATGTGCCAGTTTTTCAAGAAACGTGGGTACCCTGACTCTGTTGTTAATACGGGCCAACAACGTGCACAACAGATCGACAGACAGTCAGCACTACAAACGCCACAGAAGGAAGAGAACGAGAGAATTCCATTCACCCTCACTTTCCACCCACACAACAACACAGTCAAAAGCATCATTTTAAAAAATTTCAAATTACTCCAAAACGACCCCGAAACTGGCAGAATTTTTTCACAACCCCCACTAATTTCATTCAAACGTGACAAAAACATAGGCAACTTTCTAGTTACGAGCGCACTGAAATCTGACGATGTACCGGGAACTTTCAAATGCACACGCACACGATGTAACACTTGTCCTTTCATTCACAACGCGGACAAAATAACAGGACCCAAACGATCTATTAAAATCACTGATCGTTTTACATGCACCTCCGTAAATGTTATCTACTGCATTACATGTACTTTTTGCAAAAAGATATACATTGGCGAAACAGGGAGGAGACTGGGCGACCGTTTTCGTGAACATCTCCGAGACGTTGAAAAAAATGACAAAGACGCATCCAAACCAGTCGCGCGCCATTTTAATCTTACTAACCATTCTAAACAACACATGACAATCTGCGGCCTTTCCCTACACCAGGGTAACACAGAAAGCCGTAAAAACCTAGAACAAAAAATCATCTTTCAAATCGGCACTCTCAAACCCCACGGAATCAACGAACGCTTTTCATTCAACTAATCTACATTTGTTTTTCACGTCACCAAATTTCCACCAATAGCGTAGCTCCACCGCTTACTATATAAAACCACACACTACCCACAATTCCTTGATTCGCTCCGACGAAGGGCTAGCGCTCGAAACGTCAGCTATTTGAATCTTTTTACGGTGGTCAATTTACCTTATCGACTCAGTCGATAAAACTAAATTCTCGTAATCTATGTGGGGTATGACATCAACTAGTTTGGAATTTGGCGCGAAAATACTCACGTGCTTTGTGCAGTCTACACGGCGAACTCGCACACGACGAACTACAAGCTTCACGGCCTTCACTTCGTCTTCTATCGTCGGCTTTATAAAAACGCAGTGGCTATTCGTACGGGAGTCCAAAACTTTCGTCAATTTTTGATGTTTATTGTTATTCTTCACTTTTGTTGGTCCACAATTTTAAATGATCGTTTAGCTTTACGAAGCGCTTCTGGTAAGCGATATTGATTTGGCTCAGACTTATTTGCTAATTTGAAATGAGTCATGCGACTCATTTCGTGACACTTAAAAATTTTTCGCGTCAAAGAATACTCCCGTACGGCCAACTTCGATTTGCTATTCGTACGGGAGTCCAAAACTTTCGAAAATTTTCGATGTTATTCTTCACTTTCACCGATCCATTTGTTCATTGTTCGTTTCCATTTGTTCATTGTTTCGTAAAAGGAATTCGGCGAAATAAGTTCGGACGGCGGTCCATCTTGGCGGTCCGGATTGCAAAATTCGGACCGCTCAGGAAACCAATCTGAATGCTGCTTTCCATCGTGGACTCATTTTGCCATATAATAAAACTTGTTAGGGACGAACCATTTAACTTTTGTGGGGTGGAGGGGGGGGGGGGGGGGGGGGGGGGGGTGGGGGGGTTGGGCAATTACAAAAAAAATCCCTGCAGAAGAAATTTAAGAGAAAAAAAATCGTGCACAAGAAAGCACGTGAAAAAAAAATTCAAGCATTTTGGTAAACAAAAATTCTTGCAAATAGTGATGCTGAAAAAAAAATTCATACTCAGAAGAAATTGCCCCCCCCCCCCCCACCCCCCCACCCACAAAAATTAAATGGTCCGTCCCTTATTGGTATTTATACGGAGTCTTGTAACTGTTTTTTTTTTTTGTTTCCGACGCTTCTTTCATTGAGACTACCTTTCCTTGCTCACAAGTTGTTCAGTTAATAGAGAAGAACAGGTATGTATGTCCAGTGTAATAGTGTTGAATTGATATTAGAAAGAGAGAGCCGGGGGGGGGGGGGGGGGGGATTCAAATCACGAATTCTGAGTAAAGAAACAGCAACAACAACAATTCTATTTAATAGATATATTTTAACAATTTGAATTAATTTTTGAACACTTTTTTTAGTTGTTAGATGTCCCAGTACACTCAAATTATTGATAATGAAACATATAATAATAAAAAAGAATCGAAAAGAATCACTCACGTTCGGCAAAAGGTGATTTTCATTGTGTATCAACAAAAGTGAAGAATAACATCGAAAATTGTCGAAAGTTTTTGGACTCCCGTACGAATTATTGCCAACTTCGATTTGCTATTCCGAATAGCAAATCGAAGTTGGCCGTACGGGAGTATTCTTTGACGCGAAAAATTTCTAAGTGTCACGAAATGAGTCGCTCGCGTGAGTATACAGAGAAGTCAGCAAATTAGTCTGATCCAAATCAACATCGCTTTAATACCAGAAGCGCTTCGTAAAGCTAATATTGTGGACCAACAAAAGTGAAGAATAACATCGAAAATTGACGAAAGTTTTGGACTCCCGTACGAATAGCAAATCGAAGTCCGCGTACGGGTGCCGTACGAACAGCCACTGTGTTTCTAAAAGCTGACGATAGAAGACGAAGTGAAGGCCGTGAAGCCGGCTTGTAGTTCGTCGTGTGCGAGTTCGCCGTGTAGACTGCACAAAGCATGTGAGTATTTTCGCGCCAAATTCCAGACTAGTTGACGTCATACCCCACATAGATTAGATCATTTCACTTCAAGCTGCTCCATTTCACTGCAGGCTATTCCATTTCATGTTTGTATTTTTGGCGGTCTCGGCGCGAATCATTTGATGTAACACTAAACCATTTCACATTACGCTAAACCATATGACATTACGCAAAACCATTTGGTGTCACGCTAAACCATTTGGCATTACGCTGAACTATTGCACATTACGCTGAACAATTTCACATTACGCTAAACCATTTGATGTTTATATGTTAAACCATTTCAAATCACGATTAACCATTTGTCGGTAGGTTAAACCATTTCACACTACGTAAGACCGTTTGATATTATACCAAATAATTTCACATTACGCTAAACCATTTGATGTTACGTTAAACCATTTCAAATTGCGATTAACCATTTGTCGGTAGGATAAACCATTTCACACTACGTTAGACCGTTTGGTATTGTACTAAATCATTTCACATTACGCTGAACCATTTGAGACTTCACTTTGTCGTTTTAACATTGGACACTAGACCGGTTTTCATTTACTTTCACCAATTCCACTTAGTCTGTGTGGTTTTACAAACGGAAGCTGAACTATTTACATTTAGACTTGATCATTTGTGTCTATATTGTACCGTTTCGACAACGGCGACTATACGGTTTGTAAACTGTCTAAACCATTTATTGGTTGAGTATTCCATTCCACCAAAGACAACCTGTCCAACTACATTTTAACTACATCATTTCTAGATCATCTATACCAACTTACAAAAGACCATTGAACCATTTATGTTTATTCTAAGTCGTTTGCAATGTTTGTATTTTTGGCGGTAACGGCGGCCCATAGTAATCGAGCTCAAAGATGAAAGCATTTCAGCAGCTGCTTTGAAAATCGTGATGGATTCTATCTACAGCGGAGATGTCCATGTCAACGATGAAAACGTTTTTGATGTTCTCCTTGCAGCTGATCATCTTCAAGTCACAAGTGTTGTCGAACAGTGTTGCAATTACCTGCAGACCGAGTTTGTTCAGCTTCGGTTTGATGTGCAAACATATTGCCGCATCTGCATCATTGCTGATCGACACGGTTTGACAGAGCTGCAAGAAGCTACACAACGGAAGATGGCTTCAATGTACAAGGAGATTTGTGAATGTGATGAATTCTTGTCCCATATTGACGCAGATCAGTTGTCGAGCCTTCTTAGTCGAGATGACCTCAGTGCTCCTTCAGAGACATTCGTCTTCAAATCAGTGATGCAGTGGATCAAGTACAAGAAGGAAGAGAGGATGTCAGTCGCGGCCAAAGTTATCGGAGCGGTTCGTCTGGGGCTGGTGGACATCAGGGATGTGATCAGGGATCTCGACACAGAGGAGATGCAAAGAGTGCCAGAGATTCATATGCTTCTACATAAATCACTGTTGTATAGCTACATTCCGTCAAGCTCTACATTAGGTGAAGAGAGAACTAAACTACGTTCAACGGGCCCAGTAAGTTATGATTTCATTAGCCATTTTTCTGTTAAAGAAATTAGCTTGGTGATTTAGCCTTGTTCCAAGGCTTGGTTGCGAATGGGAGAAAGTGACATCAAAGACTCAAACATACCTCACAGGTTGAAATTATAATAACAATAAGTATTGAAAATCACGCGAAAAGCAACAAAAACTTTGGACTTGTTCTTCATGCAATTTTCTATGCTGATTGTTATTATAATTTCAACCCGTGAGGTATGTTTGAGTCTTTGACGTCACTTTTTCCCATTCGCAACCAAGCCTTGGAACAAGGTTGATTAATGGCGGCCGTAAATTCTCAAAATTAATGTTAAAATAAAATGACTTCTGATTTTCGTAATGGATTGAAATTTGGCAAGATGAGTAAGAAAGTCTAATAGTACACGAAAATGTAAAAAAATGAAAATCAAAAATTTGATCATAGGGGCACTTTAAAGAAATAGCAAAATCACGAAATTAAACACCCTTTTGCTTACTTTTTTCCTGGAATCGCGAAAATTAATACTCATGAAATACAAGTCCCAAATTTTCGCAAAATTAAGTACGCATAAAAATTAGTAAGAATAAGGTATGTATAAAGCACAAGCCCAATTTTATTTTCCGTTTTCTTTAATGATCTCTTTTATAAGAGTCAAATTGGAGGCCAGAAGAAGAGTTGCTTTTCCAATATTATTGCAATAGGCCTCTTGATAACTTTATAGCTTTCTCCAAACTAAACAAGTACCTAAAGCAAAGCATATACTAAGCGCACAAAAGCATGAATATGCAATTATATGCCAACATTTTTTACACAATCATTAATAAAAAGAACTGATGGTCTTTCATATAACAAATTTCAGCAGATTATCTTTCCTTTTGTTCTTCCATTCTTGAAGACATTACAATGTTTGATGTCCACAGATTTCTGGGTATTTTGAACCCTATTCGGCCTGGGGGGGTGGGGGGGCACAAAGTGCCCACGCTAACTTTCAACATTCATAACTTCTTTAATATGTATTCAAACGCCATCAAACTTTGTGACTTTTCCTAAAATTTATCTGGAAATAATTTAATATGACAATTTTTTGATCACGTGACTTGATGTTTCCATGGCAACAAAATTTTGACAGCCATGTTTTTTGAAATTTGCATATTTATACCTTTGAATGAAGAAAAACAATGTTTATTAGTATAACTTTTGTATTTTTATGTCATTTAGCGTTTATTTATTGGTATTGATTAATTTTGTGTCAATTTGGACGGTTTAAAAATTTCAGAAATCCAAGATGGAGGATCCAAGATGGCGGCCGTATAACTAATTACCTAATAACTACGTCATATGACGTCATCGTTCCATTGTGCGGACCGCAAAGGAGACAGTTTTGGATATACTATGTACCCTCTAGGTTTCATTGTCATAGCCTTAACCCATTGACACCTGAACCGCCCGTAACCGCCCGTACAAGACTCCACTGCTTTAAAAAATTGTAACTTTCTCAATCGTGCGAACATTGCCTTAACTAGCAGTTGTGAGCATTGACTAGAAAGTCTTTCAAATTGAGATACCCAATAAACACAAAAAAGTCAGCGATTTTTGCAGAATATCAGCGTTTGAATTTGGACAATAACAAAAATTACCGTTTTTAACGACATAGAAAAACAACAAAAATCACGTTTTTGCCTTTAGTTTTTTTTATTCAAATCATCGTGGCAAACCCAAAAGTCAACATTTACAGCAAAATTCAGTCCTAGTCCTAGCTTAGCAGTGAATTTTTTTGCTCTTATTCGTTGCTCGGGCCTAGCTACAGCTTCTTATACTAGTGCATACTCACCTTGCCTCAATTTTCAACATCACCACCGCACTGCATGCTGGGAAAAAGCCAAAAATTTTGACAGCGTTCCATTCTTTCCCCACACATTTCATATTTATACTAAGTCCACAGCCACTCCGACCCACCGCCGAAATTTCGCGCTTGTTGTATTCTCCTGTGGTCGCAACTTCCAAAATATGCCGCGGTAGGTCGAGAAATTCATCCAGAGTCGAGTCCCAAAGCCACTTCGTTTCCAGGCGGCCATTTTTCCAGTTCAACGAGCAACGAGCCAAATTCGTAAACGAAGTACAACACCTAACTCGCTTCATTGAGAAGTGGACTCTGAACTACCTCCAAGCTTAATGATGCTCACCAGGCAGCTACTAAAGATGAAAAATGGCTGTGAACCAAAAATCGTAGATAATTCATATTGGACCCTTTATTGCAAATCAACCAAGCAAAATGAGATCGTCACAATGACGTTTCCAGTAAACTTGAGCCTTCAGTGTTTTAGAACAGCAGCACTTTCAATGGTAACTCCAAATATGAAGTCACGAAATCCTATAGGGCGTGTGTATGCAGAAAATCACTCAAAAACGTAAAAATCCTCAGGTGTGAATGGGTTAATGTTTTTGAAGTTACGAGGGGGGGAGGACATTGTGCCCCCCCCCCCCCCCCCCCCCCCCCTCGTAACTTCAAAAACAGGCTCAGGAACTCAAAAAAAGCCCAGGCTGAATAGGGTTAATAAGGTTAAGATGGCGATCAATGCACTTGTATCCAGGCTCTCCATCCATTTCCAAGATGACAGCCACATTCTTGTGAAATGTCAACCCAAGTAAAACTTTTATTTTCTATGTTTTCATGTTAGGGCACTTACCATTTGTCAGAACTGGCTGGCCGGACCGCTCAATTCGTAAATATTATTTCATTATTTGCCAGAACTGGTAAATTTGGAAAAAGTATGCACCTTTTTGATGGACTTGTAGGAACACGTCTTCAAAAAGATGCATTCTAGTTACAAATGGACCGATCTGGCCAGCCAGTTCTGACAAATGGTAAGCACCCTTAGTTCAAACTTCCCTACCCTGGGACCAACATTTTTGTTCAAAGTTTGCATCAATTTTCCCCATCTGGGGCAGGCAGCAACAAGTCCCCACCCCACCTTGACCCTTCCCTCCTAGGGCATAACATAACATAAATTTCCATTCCTTTCAATTCAATAGCAGAATTTCTGGAAAGTTTGGTATAATGGATCACGCCCTCTAGGTCCGATCTTCGGTATTTTGTCCTTTTTTGTTTTCCAAAATACAGCTTATGCAATGTTCTTCGTTCTCACTGCAGATAAGAAGTGTGTCACACCCAGGGTACTTACCAGATTGTCATGTCAACATTGATACACGCTGTGTTTTACTAAAATAATCTCACAAAGGAAGGGGGGTCATGGGCACCCCAGGACACCCCCCTTCCCCCTGTTAGCTACACCCCTGATCCGTGCTGGCCTTATTTGAAACATGGGGTTAAAGCAGACTGGGCAGTGGAGTGAGGTAGGGAGTGGGGGAAAGAGGTTGATAGTTCCTCCCCAGGTCACACTAGGATCACTTTGCTTGCTAATTTCCTTTAACCTTGTGCTCCTTAACTGAGGAGTCTGTTTACAAGCTACATCTATACTAGCCGTCCAATTCAGTATAATATTTCTTTCACTACCTCTGCCACCCCCTCTCTTCCCCAAACATTCCTGTTTAGCTTATTTGTATGTCATATTGCCTTATTGTCATTCCAGGCTCTTGTTGCTGTTTGTCCTCAGACGCAGATGCAGTATTTTGATGTTGAAGCGAAAATATGGAAACAGCTGACATCATTAGCACCAGCAGCTGAGGCAATAAGCTGCTTTTGTGCAGAGGTTGTTGGCAGTAAGCTGTTTGCTGCTGTAAAAATCGCGGGTGGTTATAACTCCATGTATTGTTATGACATAGAAAGAAATATGTGGGAAAAACATCCATACTTCGGTGGAGAAATCAGCAACCTATGCATTGTAGGCAATTACATGTATACAATCATGCGTTATGATTATAAAATGACTCCTCAAAGGTATAGCTTTGCTGAACGTCTGTGGCAAAGTTTTGCAAAGGTAAATATCACAAGTGACAATTTCTCTAACAGTGGAGCAACAGTACTTTACTCAAACGTGTATGTACTCTATGGGCATAAATTGGTCCAGAAATCTTCTTGGCGTATGAAAGATGCAGTGCTGCATTGTTTTGATCCGGTGAGGAATGTGTGGGAAGAGAAAGCATCAACCTGCCACCCGCACTTTGGTTCGAGTCTTTTTGTAGTGAACAACAGACTCTTTGTAGCAGGGGGTAGAGATCGTTGTAATGACTGGGGTCAGCTAAGTGGCAACCCTGCATCTGTAGAAGTTTATGATGAAGAAAACAACAAGTGGTCTGTTGTTAAGCAAAAACATATCCCCCAAAACAACCTTGGTGCAGTGGAAATAGAGGGGAGGGTTTATTTCATCATCAACAGATTTCCAGTTGATAGTGGAATTAGAATCCCGCCAGGGGAGGTGTATCCTGTTCCTTTGGGTGAATGGAAAAATTTAGAAAAAATTTCTAAAGAAGCCGCCTTGTGTTATGTGCCAGTAAAGAGAGAGAGCTTAAAAGCGGAATGAGGAACAGTGCAAATTTGAATTGTTAATAATAAAGTTTAGCCTGGGCCAAACGGGAACGGTAATTGACGATAGTTAAAACTCTTAATGAAGAACGCGGGAGAATCAATGACAGTGCCTAAGAGTTGAGGCCAAACTTGAGCGAGAGTTCAGAATTACCATACCCTGGGTGCCAGAGGTTTTTCTTGCGCGGTTTCCGGTGTCGGTTATGTCTCTTGTGACCACAGGCTTCCCAAGCTCAAAATTCGTCTTTTTGATGTGTTTTTGAGAGCCCTTCGGCGGCCGACTCTAGAAGTCTACGTGGTGTATGCGACAGCTTGTGTATATAGAGAAATGTATGGGAAAATCACGGATTCTCTAAAATTGGGCTTTTCCCTCTGCTAGATATTTTATTGACACGTAACGTTAATAAAGTTTTTATTATTATTATTATTATTATTTTGAAATAAAGTTTACCTATCTCAAATGTGTCGCTTACTTGTGTCTTGTACCGAATTTGAAGGAGAATAGTCCTTTTTACAGTTGTGTGCTTGGTGACCTTGCCTTTGAGTGGAAGCGAGGCTGGAGGTGACCTTGGTATGATACAGACCTTGGAGCTTTTCAGATGTAAATTTAGCTAGTTAGCATGAGAAAAGCATTATTAAAGGGGCTATGTCGCAAGGTGAGTCTGCGTAATGAGTTCCTGTCACGTGACGTCACACATAACAAATTTCTTTGTTCCCTCCAGGGTTGCGGCGAGTTTCATCGCGCTTGCACTCGTGTCGAACCACGCGAGGTAAACAAACACACGATCGATTTCGCTTTTAAATTCCTACCCAACTTCCACCACTACTGGAAGACATCGAATGTTTTGAAGGTACGACTAACAAATCGCAGAAATAATTTAACAAAAATCTAGCCAAGCAAATACTCTAACTAATTTGTAAACTTGAGATCTATCCTTCCACGCAATACGACGGGATGAAACGGATTGCAGCGAATAATTCGACAGTAATGGCCGCCAACTTGATAAAAAGCCACCGGACGTTTTTCAAGTTGTTAGTACCCAGTACTCACCCGCCAGCCTCGCGACATAGCCCTTTAACATATGAAAGGCAGAAAGGTTTGTATCAAAGCAAGGTCACCTCCAGCCTCGCTTCCACTCAAAGGCAAAGTCACCAAGCACACAACTGTAAAAAGGACTATAGAGCGTTTTCACATGACGTCATAAAAATTCAAAAATCTAATACATCCTACAAAGCTATTTCTAACATGGTATATGGATACCAGTGTTATAATCTTTCACAAAAAGGTTTTGGTTTTAACGATGTTTTGCTTCCGATTTATAAAGGTTTTAAATGTGTCACGCAATCCGTCACGCTATTTCAAATAAGCCGTGAAAATCAACAAAATTGAACCAGTTGAAAGTTATTTTTGAATTATAGATGCTT
>JAJLRJ010000003.1:4064543-4117043 GCA_024195265.1 Dendrophyllia cribrosa
ACAGTAGAAAACTGTTCTGCTTGCAATCACTGATACTAACATGGTTGCCCATTCTGAAATTCTTTTGTTAAAGTGTGCTCAGTTTCGAGAAGAAAGTGAATTCATTGACGTGCGTTTAAAAGTTGGTGAAGACGTTTTCCCAGCTCATCGCATTGTACTCGCTGCGAATAGCGATTATTTCCACGCCATGTTTGCTCACGGAATGAAGGAGTCGAACCAGGAAGTGATCGAGCTCAAAGATGAAAACATTTCAGCAGCTGCTATGAAAATCGTGATGGATTCCATGTACAGTGAAGATCTTCTTGTCAACGATGAAAACGTTTTTGATGTTCTCCTTGCAGCTGATCATCTTCAAGTCACAAGCGTTGTCGAACAGTGTTGCAATTACCTGCAGACCGAGTTTGTTCAGCTTCGGTTTGATGTGCAAACGTATTGCCGCATCTGCACCATTGCTGATCGACACGGTCTGGCAGAGCTGCAAGAAGCTACGCAACACAAAATGGCCTCGATGTACAAGGAAGTCTGTGAAAGTGAAGAATTCTTGTCCCATATTGACGCAGATCAGTTGTCGAGCCTTCTTAGTCGAGATGACCTCAGTGCTCCTTCAGAGACATTCGTCTTCAAATCAGTAATGCAGTGGATCAAGTACAAGAAGGAAGAGAGGATGTCAGTCGCAGCCAAAGTTATTGGAGCGGTTCGTCTGGGGTTGGTGGACATCAAGGATGTGATCAGAGAATTGAACACAGAGGAGATGCAAAGAGTTCCAGAGATTCATATGCTTGTGTATCAGTCCCTTTTGTATAGCCACATCCCGTCAAGCTCTACATTTGGTGAAGAGAAAACTAAACTGCGTTCAACGGGTTCTGTAAGAATTTTTATTCTTTACAGTAATTTTTCTGTTAATGAATCAATGAAGGAAACCCAATATCAATTATGATCCATACTGCAACACGACCCCAACTTATAACAATTTGGGATATTAATGTGGTACCCATAATACAAACTTCTAATATCTTTTAGAGTTTTTTTTTCAAATTTCTGACAAGCATACTCTTTATTTTTGTATGGGAGTCCATCCTGGACAATTTAACTGTGTTCTTGGTTTACGCGGCATTCTTATTAAAATTCCCACTGAGAATTGAAGAACAGTTGCATGTTGCGTGACAGCCTACGAAAAAAATGCATGCTCGACCCCCCCCCCCCCCCCCCCCCCCCCCCGCCTCCCTCAAAAATAAAATGATCCGTCCCTAATATCATTTAGCAAATGCCTATAAAAGATTAGCACAATCATGATCTAAAAATTCATTTTTCAAAATTTGAAGTAATTAAATTATTTTTGTCAGTGTTTGATCAAACAGTTTACGACTTTGGTAAAAAATTGGCAATTAATCATCATCATCATCATCATCATCATCATTATCATCATCATAGCTTTATTTAAAAACACGGTATCCCTTCATTAGTTACAAAATGCTCTTCCAGAGAGCCGTGTATACTAAATATTCTCTATAAAGACCTAAACATGTTAAAAATTTCTAATTAAAATTACAATACTAATGGATTTTTCTATGTTTACCTAAGATTAAAACTTCTATAAGGCGGCTTTAAAGGATACGATAGATGGCTCAGCTTTGATTTCATTTGATAGGCCATTCCAAAGAACAGTGCCCCGATAGTTAAAGCTACACTTTCCCGCTTCCTTTCGGAGTCTATGAACAAACAAATTGTTCAAGTTGTTTCTCAGTTTATAAGAATGAACATTCGTTATTGGTCGAAAAAGATTTTTTAGGCCCTTAGAAGAAAGATTATTTTTAGCTTTATAGACACTAACCGCTAATTGCTTTGAGCGTCTACGCTCAAGAGTGTCCCAGCCAAGGTCTTCCAAAATATCAGCAGACCGAATGTCATAATTAGAATAGGTAATTATTCTTGCTGCCCTATTTTGAAATTTCTGGAGTCTGTCAGCCAGGCATTTACCCATACAGCCCCACACCTCGCTGCAATAATCTAGATAAGGCAGTATAAGTGCTTCATACATCATTTGTAGTGTTGATGTCGGTACGAGATCACGAATTCGTTTAAGTGCTCCAAGACCAGCGGAAACTTTCTTGGTAATGGCATCAACTTGTACATGCCAACTTAAGGTCTCATCAATTTCAACCCCAAGATATCTATGAGACTTCACTCTTTTTAGTGGTATTTCATTAATGTTGATCTCAAAATCATGTTCCATGTGATTTAAGTTATAGTGACTAGCTATAATGAGATACTTAGTTTTTTTAATATTTAATGTAAGTTTGTTAGCATGTAGCCATGATAGAACTTTCTTTAGACCTTCATTTAGGTTACTCTGTAATATAGAAGGATCTTGTGCACTGGCGAAAAGACATGTATCATCTGCGTACATTTTGGTAGCAGAAGAAGATGTACACATTTGAAGATCATTTATATAAATTAAGAATAATAAGGGTCCAAGAATGGATCCTTGAGGAACACCACAGGCGATAGGTAGAGAATTTGAGAGAGTACTATTTACATATGTCTTTTGTTGGCGTCCCGAAAGATACGAAGTGAACCATTGGAGAGCATGAGGGTCTACTCCATAGAGTTCGAGCTTTTTTAGTAAAATGTTATGGTCCACTGTATCGAAAGCTTTTTTTAAGTCCAAAAAGAGGACTCCATTTAACAGGTCGTTATCAATATTTAGATACCATTCATTTGTGGCTTCAAGAAGAGCTGTTAAGGTTGAATGTTTTGGCCTAAACCCATGTTGAGAGTCTGCAAGTAAATCATTTTCAACCAGAAAGGAGTAGAGTTGGTTAAAAACGATCCTTTCTATTAGTTTACTTACAATCGGTAAAACAGATATTGGTCTGTAATTATTTGGATCGGACTTAATATCTTCCTTAAACACTGGCGATACCCTAGCGATTTTCCAATCATCAGGAAATATTCCACTCCTAATAGACAAATTTATTATATACGTTAGAGAAGTTGTTATAACTGGAGCTGCTTCTTTTAGTAGTCTACATGATATTCCATCAAGACCACTCGCTTTGTCCAATGGCATTGACTGAATTAACCTGTATACTATATCACTAGTAGTTTCCATAAGTGAGAAACTATGTTGAGATGGCGTTATGTACTTATCAAAATTTATATTTGCCTCAGGGATGCTGTTTGCTAGATTTGGTCCCACTTGTACGAAGTTAGCATTTAATACATTAATCCAAATTAAAATATTGGTTTGTATACTATCTGGCATGAAATTTTCGCGGGATTTGAATTTTTGCGAATTTTGCCGGTTTTCCAACGATCTGCGAAAATACGATCCCACGTAGACTTTCTCAAAGTCCGTTTGAGGAAAATTTAAAAAAAAATCATTTTGAGTTGTAGCTCTTTAAAGTGTCCCCTACAAGCCAAAAATTCACTTAGAGAAAACAGCGCTTAAAAAAATATCGCTCCTCATAAAGAAACTTCTGGTCAAAACATTATACCGTCATTTCTCCACCAATTTTCACTCTTTTTCGTTATTTTTTTTTAATGAAAGATCATTATGAAACCTATATTTTGACTTCCAAAAACAAATTTCGAGAAAATGTTTGAGCTGAAGGTACTCTGTAACTTTAAAAGCTCTTAAATTTGGCTCTAGTAATTATAGGTAAGTTTGAAAGACTGAGAAACTGAACACCTCTCAAACTGCTAGGATGGTAACCCTGTGCTTTACCGATCATTCTAAAATGCATTGAAACGAGAAATGAAAAACTTAAGCGTTTATTAGTATAATTTAAATCAACTCAAAGGGCCATCATCATCATTTACAGTCAAAGGGGAAGCATACACTTATTCCAAAACCTGAGCTCTAATGTGGCCTTACGTACATTTGAGAGGGGTCTCATGCAGCTTTTTCAGTACCGACCCCGCTAACAATGTATTGACCAATTTTTAATTTTAGCCAATTATCTGTTTGATCTTGTTATTGTCATTTAGCTCATGTTGTACATGTTTTATTATTTTCTTTTCATTTTAGGTCCTTGTTGCTGTTCTTCCTCGAACTCAAATGCAATATTTTGATGTTGAAGCAAAAACATGGAAACCATTGGCATCCCTAGAGCCAGTAGCTGAAGCAAAAAGCGTCTACATTGCAAAGACTGTTGGCAGTAAACTGTTTGTTGGCGGGTATGCTCCGGGTGTAGGTGAATGTATGTACTGTTATGACATAGAAAACAATGTGTGGGAAAAACACCCATACTCAGGAGGAAAAATCCAACAACTATGCAGTGTAGGCGACTACATCTATGCAATCAGTTCGAATTGGAATGAGATTCCTCAAAGGTATAACTTAGCTGAATGCCGGTGGCAACGTTTTGCAAAAGTAAATATTAAAAGTACTTCTTACAATTTTTTTTATAATGGTGGAGCGACAGTATTTCATTCAAAAGTGTATGTACTTTATGGGCATAAATTATTCGAAGAATCTTCTTGGCATATGCAAAATGCAGTGCTACATTGTTTTGATCCTGTGAGGAATGTGTGGAAAGAAAAAGCATCAACCTGGAAGCCTCACTTTGGGTCCAGTCTTTTTGTAGTGAACAACAGACTCTACGTAGCAGGGGGTAAGAACCGTTTTGATGACAATGGTACGCCAAGTGGCAACCCTGCATCTGTAGAAGTTTATGATGAAGAAAACAACAAGTGGTTCGTTGTTAAGCAAAAACATATTCCCCAAAACAAACTTGGTGCAGTGGAGATAGAGGGGAGGGTTTATTTCATCATCAACAAATTTCCAATTGACAGTGGAATTAGAATCCCACCAGGGGAGGTGTATCCTGTTTATTTGGGTGAGTGGGAAAATTTAATGAAGGTCGACAAGAATGCAATCTTGTGTTATGTGCCAGTAAAATTAGAGACAGCTTGAAATAATCATAGGCGGCGGAGCAGGGGGCAGCCCCCCCCCCCCCCCCCCCCCCCCCCCCCCCCCCCTCACGTTTCGATGCCGAAAATATCGCTAGCGCAGCATAAAATTGGTTTGGCAAAATATTCAGTCTCGTAATCTAATTCAGGATCGCGCTTGGACTGACGATCATAATTATAATTTTGCAATGTTGTTTTGGCTTATTTCGCGACACCAGATTTTCGCAATTTAGCGGTTATTTTTTTAATAATAAATTACAAAGTAAACATGTGAGTGCAAAAGCAAAGAAACTAAATTTGTTCAGGGATGAGACTGACATTATCGAAATAATAATGTGGTTAAGGTTCAAGCTGTGTAATAACTGACATTATCGAAATAATAATGTGGTTAAGGTTCAAGCTGTGTGATAACACAGTTGATAACGGACGTAACTCGGTTATCTTCACTGGTCAAGGGTCATTAAGTACATGTAAGGATCATTTACAGTCAACTCTCTCTAAGACGGACACCGTCAGGATCGGCCCCAACTGTCCGTCTTAGAGAGGTGTCCGGCTTATAGAAATTCGAAGTAACGTGACACCAGTAATTCTAAGATAATAAAGCTAAATTGACCAATGTACAATGAATACACGTCTGTTTTAAGTCTGTTTAAACCTACAAACTGGAACAACAATAATATTAGAAAAGTGGACACGTTTGTTCATATTCAGCACCTTCATTTCCGTTCTCAACTGTGTCCGTTGACAGTTTCAAATTGTCCGTTGTCCGTCTTAGAGAGGTGTCCGTCTTATAGAGAGTTTTGTTACAGTAAAAGGACTGAAAAACGGCAGGGACCATCACCAGATGTCCGTCTTGTAGAGGTGTCCGTCTTATAGAGGTGTCCGTTAAGAGAGAGTTGACTGCATATATATTATCTGTATTATATATCGCAAGCCGCTTAAACTATCGAATTCGGCCAAATAAACGCTCGCATTTTGGCATGACTAGTTCAGTATCGGCCTGTATGACCTTGAAACGCTTCCACAAGCCAAGTTTACAAAAAGCAACAAAATTGAGAAAATTGGCATGATGTAACGGGGCAAAGCAAGACATTGATTATTTGTTACCAAAGTTTTACGTAACAAAAAGAAATTTCGTTGCAGTGTATTGTTCGTTATATGTATTGCCAAAGACCGTAAGTTACCGTGCCTTTTCTAACTGAGATTTGTATGTATACCGCTGAGTTTGACGTGCTGTGCTAGGTTCAGCATTAACTCAGTGGTGTCTTGAATTTGTCTTCATCTATTCATGTCGGTGTTCTTAAATTTCTAGCCTGAGTCAAAAACGTTGAAGTACAAAATAATCAAAGGAACAGTTTGATGTGACTCAGTTGTAACTATAGCGTCATCTTTAATAGGAATGAATTGCTGTAAATGTATACACAGGAATAGATCTTAGTTACGAAGTTCTTTATAGCTAGTTTTTAAATGGTCTCAAACCAGTTTAAATAATCGGCCCAATAGTATTTGTGAATAAAGAATTTTTTTTCAGTGCTATAGTAATTAATATAAGGTCATTTAATTAGCTTTTGTTAAAAAAAACCCTTTATGAAATATTAACACAGGATAATGATAATTGAATAAATATTATTTTAAAAAAAAACCTCTGACAAACATCAGTCAGTACATTATTTTGTTCAGTGTCTCTTACAGTGACCCCAAGACATAATTTGTCATTAAACGATGCCTATTTTCCCTTTAAACCAATGTTTTCAATTTATCCTGACCATACAGGCAGTAATACTACCAGTGTAAAAGGTAAAGTACTGACGAGATACGTGTTTTCATGATTATGGCCAGTAGCTTACTTTAAGCTTGCTTTATTATTTTGGTTCGTTATTTCGGCACTGTTCCTGTACGAAGGCCTTTGAGATTATCTTGGTAAATTGTGAAAAGTTGCTGGAAAACCTGTCAAAAGTTGCTTAAAAGTTGCCAAATATTTTTAAGTACGTACATTCTTTAAAAATGTTGCTTCGAAAATTTCTTAAACAATTGCAATGCTGAGCAAAAGCAACGTACGCGTGTTAAATGATAAATTCCTAATTTCAACTCCATTTAACTCCATTCGAGGTGGAAATTAAGTCAACCGTTGTTGTAACGACTGTAAAATAAGTTTCGTGACAAACAAATTAAGATTTACGTGACTCGTCTTAGCTCACGTGACGTCATTTTGAAGATATTGTAAGGTCACGCGATCACGCAGATATCAAATTCATTCACACTGGAACTGTTATGCTTTCAAATGCTTTCAAACCAGTTTAAATAATCTACCCACTAGTATGTATTTGTTAATTAAAAAGTATTAATACCTTTTTCAGTGCTATAGCAACTGTAAATATTTAAGTAATAATATATGACAGTAACAAGGTCATTTAATTAGCTCTTATTTAAAACCTCTCTTAATGATAACTGAATAAATATTCATAATAAATCTGATGTGACATACATCAGTGTACATTATTTTACTCTATGTCTCCTACAGAGAATCCGAGAGATAATTTTTCAATAAACACTGTCCGTTTTCCGTTAAAACAATGTTTTCAATTAAAGCTGACTTAAACTGACCTTCACTTTCAGGCTCCATGTTGCTCTCCCCACCCAGGTGTATAAATGGGTACCGCCGGCAACATAATGCAGGGGGTGACCTTGTGATGGACTAGCATCCCATCCAGGGGGGAGTAGTAATACAGTCGCTTTATTTTACAGAAACCGGGTTAAGCTCCGGCAGTTGTGAGCCGTAAGGCTTGTGAAGACTTATCTTACCTTCAACTGTGCAACTTAGTGTATCCTCAAGCACCATGCAGGAGCCGATTACTCCTGTCAATCACCCATCTTGCTTTTCACCATAAGATCTCATTGTCGACGACCACTCTATTATTTAAGTCGTTAGAGTAGGCGTTGTGTATGTTGTTTGTGGTATTTCTGTCGAGGTCTTAGAGCTAAGTAGGTGTAAGATATTGACCAAGCATCTGTACATGCTGTATGAACAGCCTGTCATTGAGTTCTTGGACGGGATGATGACAAGGGGCAAGTAGAGAGCTCCGTAACAATGGTGCTGTGGCGTGACTGCCGGTACATCAGCTAGCTTACCGGCGGGATGCATACATTACTAACCGGCGGGATGCACACATTACAGACAGGCGGGAGGCATACATTACTGACAGCGGGATGCATACATTACCAACCGGCGGGATGCATACATTACCAACCGGCGGGATGCATTCATTACGAACCGGCGGGATGCATACATTACTAACCGGCGGGATGCACACATTACTAACCGGCGGCATGCATACATTACCAACCGGCGGGATACATACATTACTAACCGGCGGGATGCATACATTACTAACCGGCGGGATGCACGCATTACTAACCGGCGGCATGTATACATTACTAACCGGCAGGATGCATACATTACTAGCCGGCTGCATGCACACATTACTAACCGGCGGGATGCACACATTACTAACCGGCGGCATGCACACATTACTAACCGGCGGGATGCATACATTACTAACCGGCGGGATGCAGACATTACTGACCCGCGGGATACATACAATACTAACCGGCGGGTGCATACATTACGGACAAAAGCCATCGCCAAGAGCATTTGCATGTAGGCGTTTTACGATTGTGGAAGTAAATTGTGGAAAGTTGCTCGAAAAATGGTCAAAAGTTGGCTTAAAGTTGGTAAGTATTTTAAAAAATGTTTTAGCAATTGCAAGAACGTTAAGTGAATGAAGTCTATGCCCTTCATTTCACTTCATAGCTGTAGTCTGGCGTACCTTTGCTTATCATTTAATCAAAAAATTATAAACTCTTTTTATGACAGACATGACAGCACTTAAACAAAAGAAGACGGTCTTGTGATAAAAGATTGGCAATTATTACACGGTAAGCTTAAAAAATGCCGATGTATTACAATCTGGAGATTAAAACCCTGAAAATCGGTCCTTGTTAAAACTATTTACAAATACCCTCGGATAATAGTATATTAGAGAGGTAAATCTTTTAAAGACACGCTCGGTAGAGCCAAAATTTGAAGTTTACTGATGCGTCGCAACCACAAAGCCACAGCAGGGGTCTAATAACACCTTCCTATGCAAATTAAGAAACAGGGCGCTGGCACCCTGTTATAAAATAATAATAAATAAATATGGGCACAATTACTTCTTCGTAATTTCTACATCTATTTCAACTCCATCAAACACCATTAAATTAAGTACAGGATCAGTGTAATGACTGTATGCATAATAAGCATGAATAACAAATCAATGTCCGTGATCCGTCTTAGCTCACGTGACCTCATTATTAGGATAGTAGGTCACGCGATCACGCAGATATCGTGATTCGTTCACAGTAGAAAACTGTTCTGCTTGCAATCACTGAAACCAACATGGTTGCTAATTCTGAGATTCTTTTGTCAAAGTGTGCCCAGTTTCGAGAAGAAGGTGAATTTATTGACGTGTGTTTAAAAGTTGGTGAAGACGTTTTCCCAGGTCATCGCATTGTACTCGCTGCGAATAGCGATTATTTCCACGCCATGTTTGCTCATGGAATGAAGGAGTCGAACCAGGAAGTGATCGAGCTCAAAGATGAAAACATTTCAGCAGCTGCTTTGAAAATCGTGATGGATTCCATCTACAGCGGAAATCTCCATGTGAACGATGAAAACGTTTTTGATGTTCTCCTTGCAGCTGATCATCTTCAAGTCACAAGTGTTGTCGAACAGTGTTGCCATTACCTGCAGACCGAGTTTGTTCAGCTTCGGTTTGATGTGCAAATGTATTGTCGCATTTGCACGATTGCCGATCGACACGGTCTGACAGAACTGCAAGAAGCTACGCAACGCAACATGGCCTCGATGTACAAGGACGTCTGTGAAAGTGAAGAATTCTTGACCCATATTGACGCAGATCAGTTGTCGAGCCTTCTCAGTCGAGATGACCTCAATGCCCCTTCAGAGACATTCGTCTTCAAATCAGTGATGCAGTGGATCAAGTACAAGAAGGAAGAGAGGATGTCAGTCGCGGCCAAAGTTATCGGAGCGGTTCGTCTGGGGTTGGTGGACATCAGGGATGTGATCAAAGAACTCAACACAGAGGAGATGAAAAGAGTTCCAGAGATTTTCATACTTGTTTATGAATCACTGTTGTATAGCCACATCCCGTCAAGCTCTACATTTGGTGAAGAGAAAACTAAACTACGTTCAACGGGCCCAGTAAGAAACGTTTTGTATTACTGTAGTTTCCCGTTTTTAAACATTTAATAAGAATGGGCTCTGTTCTATCCTTTTTTTATGCCCCATTTGGGGGTAGGGGGTAGGAGGTTCTGATCCCTCGCTCGCCACTTGGTAAGATCAGAGTTCGGTAGAAGTCAAATAATGGAAAATACGTGAGATCATGTATCATTTCAGTGCCTTAATATCACTGTAAGGATGTTTTGCCAAGTCTGGAGTTTTCATCAACCAGTCAAAAGATGAATCTAAAGTGTTCACACCTTCGCTTTTTTCTTAAGAAGATAAAAAAGTGTATATTCTTAATATTTACCCATCTCTAAAAGCAATCCCCCCACCACTCCTCTGGGAAATCATAAATGATCGATCACTGATGAAAAACTAATTGTGTCCTCGGTAACGCAATGCTCCTAATCAGTGAGGAGATTTATTGACTATCTACCCTGTGTGCAGGTCATGAGTTTGCCCCCTCCCCCACGAAGCCCTGTTAGCAGTTTTTGGGATTATGGGACAAGAGGTGACTGTTTTAAACATTACTAGGGATAAGGGAAATCCAACCCACCCCTAATGTCCCCCCCCCCCCCCCCCCCCCCCACCAACATGTTTAGATCATGTTGTATATATTTTATTATTTCCGTTTTATTTTAGGTTCTTGTTGCTGTTCATCCTAAGACTCAAATGCAATATTTTGATGTTGAAGTCAAAACATGGAAACCATTGGCATCCTTGTTGGCACCAGCAGCTGAATCAGCAATCTGCTACTGTGCAAAGATTGTTGGCAATCGACTGTTTGTTGCTGGTTACTTCAGTATGTATTGTTATGACATAGAACAAAATGTGTGGGGAATACTTGAACATCCATACTCAGTAGGTGTAGAAATCGCTCAACTATGCACTGTAGGTGACCACATGTACGCATTTAGTTCTGATTGTAATAACATTCCTCAAAGGTATAACTTTTCTGAACGGCGGTGGCAGAGTTTTGCAAAAGTAAACAGGAGCACTGCAGGGGTGCATTTACTTAATAGTGGAGCAACCGTACTTGATTCAAAGGTGTTTGCGCTTTATGGGAAAGCATCTTCAAATGCTGGTTGGCAAATGCAGAATGCAGTATTACATTGTTTTGATTCGGCAAGGAATGTCTGGGTAGAAAAGGCATCAACCTGCAAGCCTCACTTTAGGTCCAGTCTTTTTGTAGTGAACAGAAGACTTTACGTAGCAGGGGGTTATGATTATAATCAACCGGGTTGTAGGCCATGTGGTAATCCTGCATCGGTAGAAGTTTATGATGAAGAAAACAACAAGTGGTCTGTTGTTGAACAAAAACATATCCCCCAAAACAAACTTGGTGCAGTGGAAATAGAGGGGAGGGTTTATTTCATCATCAACAGATTTCCAGTTGATAGTGGAATTAGAATCCCACCAGGGGAGGTGTATCCTGTTCCTTTGGGTGAATGGAAAAATTTAGAATATACTTCCACAAACGCAGCCTTGTGTTACATTCCAGTAAAGAGGGAGAACTTAAAAGCGAAATGAGGATCATTTTCACTTGAAGTTTCCGATACTGTTGGTAATAGTCCGTCTTTAAAGACGATTTTCACTGAATGGCTGCCATTGACCTTTGTCGCCGAAAAGAAATATTTTTTTCGAAAACTAATCGCTATTAATGGGAGTAACTGAACCGTCTAAGTATAAAATAACCAAAGGAATAGTTTAATCCGAATAGCATTTTCTTTAATCCGCTTTTATATAATGGATGTCTGTAAAACACAGGAATTAGAATCTTAGTCACTGTCTTTTTGATTGTACTCGCTGCGAATAGCGATTATTTCCACGCCATGTTTGCTCATGGAATGAAGGAGTCGAACCAGGAAGTGATCGAGCTCAAAGATGAAAACATTTCAGCAGCTGCTTTGAAAATCGTGATGGATTCCATATACAGCGGAGATCTCCATGTCAACGATGAAAACGTTTTTGATGTTCTCCTTGCAGCTGATCATCTTCAAGTCACAAGTGTTGTCGAACAGTGTTGCAATTACCTGCAGACCGAGTTTGTTCAGCTTCGGTTTGATGTGCAAACGTTTTGTCGCATCTGCACGATTGCCGATCGACACGGTCTGACAGAGCTGCAAGAAGCTACACAACGACAAATGGCCTCGATGTACAAGGAGATCTGCGAAAGTGAAGAATTCTTGTCGCATATTGACGCAGATCAGTTGTCGAGCCTTCTCAGTCGAGATGACCTCAGTGCTCCTTCAGAGACATTCGTCTTCAAATCAGTGATGCAGTGGATCAAGTACAAGAAGGAAGAGAGGATGTCAGTCGCGGCCAAAGTTATCGGAGCGGTTCGTCTGGGGTTGGTCGACATCAGGGATGTGATAACAGAACTCAACACAGAGGAGATGAAACAAGTCCCACAGATTCATATGCTTCTACATGAATCACTGTTGTATAGCTACATTCCATCAAGCTCTGCATTTGTTAAAGAGAGAACTAAACTACGTTCAACGGGCCCAGTAAGTTAAATGTTTTCATTAACCATTTGCCGTTCAGTAAAACATTAAGACAACAAAATGATGGCGGTGATTCATACGGGGGATGTATTGGTAACCCCCCGGCAGGGTGTGCTCCTCTACCGTAAAATGTTGGTTAAGCAGGGTGGGGACTTATATCCGTGGGTGCTTATAAGCGGTATTAAGAAACCGTTTTGGAATGAGCTGATACATCATTATCAAAATACATTTTAAGCGTAAACGTCATAAATTGATTACCCATTTCAATATTGTTCTACGCTCTACATGCCTTACACTTTCCTAATTTTTTAACTGATTTTGTACAGTGTTCTGTGTTCCGGTAGGGGAACTGGTTTAACTGGAATATTTTGTTGTGGCCTTGGCAAATGAAATGACTGAGGTTCACTGACTGGTGATAATGCCTTAAAACCAGGAGCTGATTTCCTGTAAATAAAATAAAAGGATTGCATGGCGTTCTTTTTAAGTTAAAGGCTGTTAAAAGTAAATCAAACAACCAAATTGTCTGCCTCGTCGTGGGGGTCCCTCCTTGCTCGTACGCAGTGCACGTGGTGTTGTGGGGCGATGCTAAGCAGAAAACTGAGGCAGTTTTGCATTTATCTCAAGAAGCGCCTGGAGATGAGAAAGATGTAGTAGCTTGTTAAGAAGGAAACAAGAAAAAGTAGAGGAGGGCGGAGGGCTTATATCTGGGGGGGGGGGGGGGCATTTTACCTGGGATAGTTTTTTTTACAGGTAAATGGGCCTATAAGGGATTATAAACGGCTTTTTACAGTATATGAGCAATATAGGTGTGTGTGTGGTCCAAATGGGTATGGTTTTCCAGCTGTTTTGCTCCAAGAATGGATGTAGATGTTACAGGGCAAATTTGATTTCAGGTTAATTTTGAATTTCTTTTGTTTGATATTCATTATCATGTATTAGCATAGAAAAGAACAATGGAAAATCGATAAGATAGACTGAACTAAAAACATAAAACATCATGAATCCGGTATCCGGAATCCAGAACCTGGAAGAGCAAAATACATTTCACAGTGTATTAAGTATGGTCACTAAAAGTACGATTTTGCGTCTTAAAAGTTACCTCACTTAAAAGTTAACTAAAACTTAAAAGTTACCTGATAACAAAATTAATAGCGGAATAGTAACTTGCCTTCAACGTTGTCTAAATAAAATGAAGCCGGACTGCAGGCAAACTCTTGTTTCATGCTTACGTTACTACCTCTTACTATGTCGGGATAATTTTCAGCACTTCTTTTATAGGCTGCTAAACTATCCAGGAGTGCAGTTGTTGTGCAAATTTCGATCAGTATTAATAAATGAAATGAAATGAAATTTTCAAACTCATTTAGAGTTGCTGATACTTCACATCATTTACCTGCGCCCAAAAATCCCAAAATCCTGCCCCTCCCCCCTTCAAACACCTGCCACACAGGCTTGGGTATTGGTGACCTCCCCTCTCCCTACACTCGGCCACAAAGAGTGTTTGTTTAAGCTAATTTTTTATCGTTTACCTCCTTGTGACCTTAGGTTCTTGTTGCTGTTCTTCCTGCGACTAAAATGCAGTATTTTGATGTTGAAGCCAAAGTATGGAAACCGCTGACATCCTTAGCACCATATAAGGGAGGAGTCTGCTATTGTGCAGAGACTGTTGGTAGTAAGCTGTTTGTTCCAGGTGACTGTGATTTAATTGGTAAATGCAGCTTTTATTGTTATGACATAGAAAGAAATGTATGGAAAGAACAGTTGCACTCATGTGGAAAAATAATTAGTAACCTATGCACTGTAGGTAGCTACATGTATGCAGTTACTCCTTATTACAATCAGGTTCCTCAGAGGTATAAATTTGCGGGGTGCCGGTGGGAAAGTTTTGCAAAAGTGAATGTTACAGATGATTCTATTAATCGTTTTTATAATAGTGGAGCGACGGTATATCGTTCAAAAGTTTATGCACTTCATGGACAAAAAAGGAAGCAACAGTCCTCTTGGCATATGCAAAACGCAGTGCTGCATTGTTTTGATCCTGTGAGGAATGTGTGGGAAGAAAAAGCATCAACCTGCCACCCTCACTTTGGGTCCAGTCTTTTTGTAGTGAACAATAGACTATGCGTCGCAGGGGGTTATGAATATATTGAGGACAGTACGCCAGGTGGCAAACCTGCATCTGTAGAAGTTTATGATGAAGAAAACAACAAGTGGTCCATTGTTGAACAAAAACATATTCCCCCAAACAACCTTGGTGCAGTGGAAATAGAGGGGAGGGTTTATTTCATCATCAACAAATTTCCAATTGATAGTGGCATTGGAATCCCACCAGGGGAGGTGTATCCTGTTTATTTGGGTGAGTGGAAAAAATTAGGTAACATTTCCAAAAAAGCAGCCCTGTGTTATGTGCCAGTAAAGAGAGAGAGCTTTAAAGCGGAATGAGGAACAGTGCAAATTTGAATTGCAGTTCTGTTGTTAATAATAAAGTTTAAGCCCGGGCCAAACGAGAAAGAGATTTGACGATTAAAGTTAAAACTGTTGATTAAGAGCGCTCGAGATTCGATGAGAGTGCCTGAGAGTTGAGACCAGATAAGAGCGAGAGTTCAGAATTCCCATAGACTGCAATGAAAACTTGATAACTCTTCGAGAGCGCACGAGAGTCGCCGAGGGAGCAAGAGGCCAAGGGCCATGAGAGTCGCCAAGAGCCACGGGAGTCGCCGAGAGCGCACGAGAGTCGCCGAGAGTGAGCGAGAGCCACGAGAGTCGTCGAGAGCGTGTGAGAGTCCCAGTGCAAACGAGAGTGAGATTCGTCAACTCTTCACCCTATAATACACGGTTCAACATTTGTTGATCAACAGTTGTTGAACGATGTATCATGCCATGTTGAATGCTGAAATAGGCCATTTAACATGTTAAACCGCGTTGTTGAACGAAAATAGATGCACAGGCTTTATTCCGTTCAACAATTACTTGCAACTTGTTGAACGACATCAGTTTGCTACTAATTCAACATCGTTCAATATTATTTTGTTGCTCAACAAATGTTGACCGATGTTAAACCGTGTTTCATTCGCTTTATTTTCGTTTGGCCTGGGCTTTAGGTTGTATTTAATTTAGGAAAGTGGTATGAATTCCAGTGCATGGAACTCCAGTAATACGACCATTATCGGAACGCTAAAATTTGGTCGTCCGGCTACCTACCCAAAAGCCATAAGAGGCGTGTACTATGAATATGAGAGAGACGAGAGAACGAGAAAAGTCTCTTGCACAGAGAGTACCGTCTAACTGAACGAGGTCAAAATATAGTACTAATCACATCTAACATTTAGTTCATTATGGCATCAGTATGTAATAACAGTGACTGTTTAACGTCTTGCAGTGTTGGGTATCCCCCTTTGTAGGACTTTAAATTTATGTAGGTGTAGACTGAAGCTCGACGTCTATGAATTAAATGTCTTTCGATCACTCTTTTCGGGTGGAATTTTGGCAATAATGTTTTTGACTGTGACCAAAAAGTTCTTTATAAATAACAAAAGAAAATTCGTTATATTATTTTAAGGTTTGTTTAATGTGTGTCGAGATATGATAATTGCACTTTTATAGTACATATTTTTTTCGTTTTACCGGGTTAAACTGTATTTCAGTTGACGTGCTAAGGTAGTTCTGTTACTTCATGTTGGGTGGTCACCAAAACATCACACAACATCCATCAACAACTAATTAAGGAAGTTTTAGCCGGATTGCTTGAAAGGTTAAAGAGCTAATTCCTGGAAACCGATCTACGATGGTGCAAAAGTGACATTATAACCGTAATCCTACTTAATAGGAGTGGGGCGTGGTGAGGAGCCTGTAGCCTGTGCGCAGACGTGGGTTTTTTTTATAACTTTATCAGCGTACTCATTAGGAGTCGAAAACGAATTCAGGTGATAAAATATGCAAAGGAACAGTTTTTTTAAGGGGTATTAGGTACGGTTTTGAATGAAATACTAAGTTTTGTAAAAAAAAAAAAACATAGAAGACGAAAAGTTATTTTTGAAACAGCATTTGGTATCCATCTATGTGCTTATTATTAAAAACTTTAATATTTGTTATTTTTTTTTTAATTTCACAAATTTCCCGCCACCCTTTTTTCTCCCGAAAATCACTGAAAAAAATTCACCAAAACATCACACAACATCCATCATTCAACAAACGAATTAAGGGAGTTTTAGCCGGATTGCTTGAAAGGTTAACGAGATAATTCCTGGAAACCGATCTACGATTGTGCAAAAGTGACATTGTAACCGTAATCCTACTTAATAGGAGTGGGGCGTAGTGAGGAGCCTGTAGCCTGTGCGCAGACGTTTCTCATTTCCTTTGCTTCACAGGAGACCGGCTAAGGAGCCTACTCATGTTTCTCTTTTTTACTGAAAGAGCCTAGAGAGAGAGAGACTTATTAGCTATATAGAGATTTTAAAAATGTGGTATTTAGCGAGTGACGGATAATTTAGCCAGTTTTTTAAGGTTTTGAATAAAGACTGTGGCTCTCAACAAAAGGAAATTAAAAATAGACTAAAAACAGCAAGAGAAAGACGAGAAGACAGTCTAATATTTTGCGTATTTAGTTTAAATATTAGGGAGCTTAATTTAGCAACCAACACCACAACGGCAGCGAGAACGGCACAAAACAGTAGGTTTGATGAGCGAAAGTAATCCCTCTACATGTGCATTTTACATTTTTGGTACATTTCTTAGCAGTTCGCTGCAAAACAACAACGTCAAGTGATCGAATTATAGGTTTTGTGGAAAACGTGAACAATGCACGACGGTCAATTTTCCTTTCTCTGTTTGAACTTGATAGCCGTCACTATGAATTTAGTTCCTGGAGAATTCAGTCACATCAGACAAATTCAACAAATTGGAACAATTGCAAAGTAATTTTAAAGAGCGCAATTTTTTTTCTATGACGTTTTCCTTGCCGTTGTCGTCGTGGTTGCTATGTCTTTGTAAAACTAAATGTTTTTGATTTTGTTCAAAACCTAGTACAACTAGAACACGTTTCGATCAACTTAGACTTCGTTTAACTTGATTATCGGCCCAAAACTCTACTAGCTAGTTATTTTTCAGTGCTATAGTAGTAACTGTAAATATTTATGTGATATAAAGTACGCGTACTTCTTAGTATGAAGCATTAACAATGTCGTTTGAGTACCCTTATTTAAATACATCTACTTGCATTTAAAAACTCTGTGAATTATACTGTTTGTATTAATGAAATAATTATCCTCAATAAACCTTTGAAAGACGTCATGATCGTTGCACATAATTTTGCTGCATCCGTTACTGATACCGAGAAATGATTTGCCCATAAAGACGTCTTGCTTTCCCTTTTAACCTTTGTTGTCAAAATCAAGCTGACGATGTAGTCAGACATAGGATTGAATGGTAATTGTTGAAATTGGCTATTGTCATTCATTTTAAAATTGCCTTCTTGAAATGTAGATGCTCCGTAGCAATTCCAGGGTGGCCTTTACGAGTTCCATGTCTTCGTGCTTATCTCATTCGCGCCCTCGAAGTCGCGCCGCCTTGTTGTAGTTACTGTTGCGCATGCTATGCGCGCTCCTACGTAGAAATTAGGAAGCCCTAGCCTTAAGCCCTGATCAAATTGTGCACGATTGTCGATGATAGTTGGAGTGAAAGTTTTCATCCCAAACTATCACTGACTATCGTTGAAAATCACGGCTACCGGTCAAACGGTGCGTCATAGCGCATGATAGTTGATGACAGTTGGTCAAACGTCACACGAGCAGTCACCCAATGATTTCTCCCAATGACTCACAACTGCTATTGTACGACGAATAAACATCTTTTTAGAAGGATATTTTCTTTGTCTACTGGCCTTGACAGAGACTGTTGATTTTATGCGACCATTTTGACAAAGCTATAGCTGAGCCCGCTACTCTAGGTGGCAACGGCTGACCGAAAAACTATCATCAACTATCCAGCAGGTGGCCAAACGATCAAAACTATCATCAACTATCATGAAATTTTTATGATAGCGCGTAATGGTTAACAACTATTCACCGAAGTGGAGGTGGGTAGTGGTGGATATTCGCGGCGAGGTAAATATCCACCACTACCCATCTACACTGAGGTGAATAGTTGTTTTAGTATATACTGAAACAGTGAGATAATATAACGAAAATGATGCTTTTTAACTCATTTATTCCTGTCAACGATTACAATTTTCGCGCGCAAATTGTTGGGAGGTGAATAGCACTTGCTATTCCGAGTTTCAGTAGCCAATCGGAGCGCGCCAACAATGCTATTCACTGTTTCAGTATAGAGCAGTTTTCAATTGAGTGTCGAAAGTAATTACACAATTGCTTTGGTTTGGCATTGCTACGCTTTGTGATTGGCTAAAAAATCTCGCGCCACTTTCTCGACCAATCAGAAGTAAAACCAAAACCAATCGTGACTTGCTCGCACGCGTTTTCCCGCGCTTGGCGCCGCCGACATGTAATTGCTTCGAGCTATGATTGGTTCATTGGATTGTTTACGACTGCTGTGATTGGTCAGAGTAATTACTTTGGTTTTGGTTTTACGACACTCAATTGAAAACTGTTCTATACTAATTGATGATAGTGCATGATACGGTAGTTGGTGGTCAAACGAGAGCGCGCGTTTCGACTATCATCGACTATATATCATGCACCATTTGACCAGTATCAGAAGTATCACTTACAGTTTGCCTCTGTCACTCCCTAGAAGAGTTTAATTCCCCTTTTGTGCCTCTTAACCTGTTCCAGGTAGTGTGGATAGTGTGGATCGTAAGGGCCGATTTTTACACGGTACAACTTTGTCGCATGCGACACGCTTAAAACAGGCTTAAAACATGCTTACGACATGCTTACAACACAAATTACTCCATGTAAATCAACTCAAGTCATGTCGTAAGCATGTCGTAAGCATGCCGTAAGCGTGTCGCATGCAACAAAGTTGTACCGTGTAAATCGGCCATAACATAGGCAAAGGAAAACTATTGCGAGTCCTCGCTTTTTACCCATTCATGACCATTGCACACGAACTGATTCGGACCGTCTCTTCTTCGAGACGACTCGTCTTACCGGAAGTCAGGTCGTTAAGTTTGAAACGAAAGTGAACTAGACTTACCGGAAGTCAGCTTGTCAAAGTGAAAGTTAGATTTCGAAAATGATATTATTTGTTGAGGCAGAGAGAAAATCATAAGCGAGTTAAAACAGGCTCATTTGCATTTTTTACATAAAATGATCCACTTTCGGATTTTTTCGGTTTTTTGATGGTCAAGAACCCATAATCGCATATCCGTTTCCGAATTCCCCCGCCCCACTCTGGATACTTTTGTATCTTCAATTGCGAGAAAAGTTAAAAGCAAATCAAACTACTTCTCTCGCCGGACAAAGCTGTGATTGATCAAAGTAGCGTGACCCTTATCATGTGACTGGTCAATTAATTACAAGTGGGCGCTGAGTGGGCGCTGTCTCCCGCCAGCAAGAGCTTTTCAAGCCATCAGACCGACAATTGCTAGAAATGGCCGCGCTTCTTTTATCTAAATGTGCTCAGTTCAGAGAAAAGGAAGAATTTATTGACGTGCGTTTAAAAGTGGGCGAAAATGTCTTTCCAGCTCACCGCAATGTACTCGCTGCGAATAGCGATTATTTTCACGCCATGTTTACTGACGGAATGATGGAATCAAACAAAGAAGTGATCGAACTTAAAGACGAAAACATTTCAACAACTGCTTTGAAGATCGTTATGGATACCATCTACAGCGGAGCCGTCCTTGTCGACAAAGAAAATGTTTTTGAAGTTCTTACCACTGCTAATCACCTTCAAGTAACAAGTGTTGTTCGACAGTGTTGTGATTGCTTGGTTAAGGAATTTATTCAGCGTAGTTTTGACGTGCAAACGTATCGTCAACTTTTTGCATTTGCTGATTTGCAAGGGCTGAGAGACTTGCAAGAAGCTACCCAACACAAGATGGCCTCGATGTACAAGGAAGTCTGTGAAAGTGAAGACTTCTTGTCCCATATTGACGCAGATCAGTTGTGGAACATTCTCAGTCGAGATGATCTTAGTGCTCCTTCAGAGACATTCGTCTTCAAATCAGTGATGCAGTGGATCAAGTACAAGAAGGAAGAGAGGATGTCAGTCGCGGCCAAAGTTATCGGCGCGGTTCGTCTGGGGCTGGTGGACATCAAGGATGTGATCAAAGAACTCAACACAGAGGAGATGCAACGAGTGCCAGAGATTCAAGTGCTTGTTTGCGAGTCACTGTTGCATAACAACATGCCTTCGCCTAACTCCAAGTTCGCTCTTGAGAAAACGAAGCCACGTTCAATGATCCCGGTAAGAATATAACAACTCTATAAAATAAATGTTGCAGTGATACTGTCGTCTTGCTTAGCGGATCTGTGCGTAAAACATCCATGCCAATTTATTATTGGTTTCATACCGTACAACCATGTTTTCTAACATGCTTTTTATAATTGTTGCTATATGAAAGATCTATGGCAATCTTGGTATTGCTCAAAATAACAGCACCGATCTCGAGATAGTTATGGCGCTTGTTTAGGCACGAATGAATATTATAAAACTGTGAATAAAATCGGTTACCCCATAACAAAACACGATGCAGACTCCAACGAAGCGTGAACTAGCGCCCGACAACGCACTATTTTTACAAATGGATTTCATTTTGCCGTACGTCTGTTCAGTAATGGATCACCGTGACACCCACGAGACGATATTCGAGTGGGTCTCTGATGTTCATACTACATTTTGATGTCTTCTGTGAGCACGACAAAATGGCATCTATTTGTTTTATACAATAATTTATACAGAAAACATGACATTTCAAAGCATGCTTCCACGTCGATTTAAAAACGCAGTTTTGACTCCGGCTGTACGTTTTTCAATATCATATGTCGCCCTCTCTGGAATAAGATCCTCTAAATTTGCAAAATTTTCTGCCATTTTGGAAAAAACAGAGAGGAAATTTCTTCTCTATGACGACATCTCAGTATTCATCTGTCCTCCAATAGATCATAGGTAACGACCCGAATAAAAATTCCATGCAGTTATTGTGTAAAAATGACTACATAATGCAGTCAACCCTTTGAGACAGACTCCTTTCTAAAGAGAGAGTTGAGTGTTCGTATTGCAAACGATGTCTCACCGAAGCTGGAAAAAAAAAAGAGAGAAAAGAAGTACTTCGTCATCACAACCTGCGCAGACTGTAGTACAGTGTACATGCGTGGTCGGCGTTGTAAGGTGACCGCTTGAATGGCCACAATGTTGAAAATTTGCTTGGGAACGGTTTGATTGATTCTGTCACGTTCAACAATAGTCACAATAGCGCTCTCTTTTTCGGCAAACACATGATACATACACAAAATACAAACATCATGTATCGTACTCGAATAAATGACCCAGGAGTTTATAACAAATTGCGGGTATATCAGAGAAGTGTTTGAGGCGTTTAATCGCTATTCTTTAAGGGACTCTGTAAACAAAACTAGTGGTCCCTCTTCCAAGAAGTAACTATTTGAAAAATAGCTTTTTTTAGCTATAGCGGTGCAGCTCTCTGGAACAGCCTACCCTGTAATCAATTTACGAGATCAGCGAATCTTAATTTTATAAATTAAAGACACAGCATTCATGGAAAACAGGTTTAGTTAATGATTATAGTAATGTTTAGATTTAGTAATTTTTATTTACCTGATGTATTTCATTCAGTTTTAAACCGTGAATAAATAAATGTAAATAAATAAATAAGTAGGTAAATAAATATGAGGTGATTATGATTCGAGTGTTAACGTTCGAACCTACAAGACTACAAGACCGTGCCAGGTTCGTAGCAGTATAACAGAGGCTCATATGTTTGCACGACCGAAAAGAAAATGTGGGTACAGACCTTATAATTACCAAATTTCAAACAACTCCGAGACTAAGTAAATGTGTCTGAGCTCCAAAAGCTAACCAGATACATGATTAATATTAAATATGATTTTGCAAGTGAATCGGGAATAAGGTAGTTACATAAATCATTTCATACAAGTTTACATAACCTGTACATAATTATGAGTCACATACGAGTTGATTATTTTCTTGTAATCAGCCCACTCCTTTTGAAAGTAATTTCTGGTGTTGTTGTCAGGAGATATATGTTCAGTCAATCAACACTGACAGATCAAAAGTTACAAGTGAACATTTTGCTATTCTCTCAAGAAACAATTTCAATATTACATACATCAGCTGCTTCGTGACTAACTTATACTAAAAAGGTATGGGATTTATTACAACCTCACAAAAACCGGCCAATTTACAACAGGTTAGCTCTGTTTTTTAGGCAATTTTCTTAGTGAATATTGCTGCAAGAGTTAGAATGTTGGATATCATTGGTGTCTAGAAGCATCGATCAGTTAGGCATGCCTCGCAACAGAATATTGCTGTATTATACAACAAGATTCTGTTGCTCAAAAATATCAAAAAATGTTTAATATATTAATTTCAATATTAACCCTTTTACCAAACTTGCTTCAAAAATGAAATCATCTCTATGGAATATTTCGCTGCGAGTACAAAAGCGATGAAATCTTTAAGGCGCAGAGAAACGCAAATTGGGCAAGAAACAAAATTCGCCTACGTTGACAAAAAACTTGAATCTGAACTAGATAGGCCAAAACGTCAGTTACTGAAAGAAAGTGAACTAACAAGTTATCAGAAGTATCGTTTGAGTTTCATTTTCAACTTAAGAAAAACGGAGCAGTAAATTTAGGCCAAATGTCCGGAATTTAGCCTAAATTATAGGCGTCGAGAAATAGGGCGACATACGTAAAATATATCCACGCTTTGGTTACAAGACATAAAAGAGGCTTGGAGTGTTAGCTATATCTGTGCTTTCTTATTTCAGGTACTTGTTGCCGTTTTCCCTGGTCGGCCTCATGATGAGGCAGAGCAGCGACGACCGAAAGTGGAAGATTTTGTTGCCACTCGGATGCAGTATTTTGATGCTGAAACAAAATCATGGAAAGAATTTTCATCCATGGCAAGATTAGTTGACGCAAATGAATGCTTTTGTGCAGAGGTTGTCGGTAACTACTTGTATGTAGCTACAAGAGATAGGCGTTCAGGTTATATTATTTATCGTTATAACACAGTCAGTAATCTATGGGACAAACTCCCACCTTCACGCCATCAGAGCAATCCGATCAAATATTTGTGTTATGTCAATGAATATATATTTGCATTCAGTGAATCTGATCTGCCCCAGAGATATAGTTTAGTCCAGAACAATTGGCAAACTGGTTCTAAATTACCTCTCTTAAACAACAGTGATAAACAAGATAAGTTGATTAATTTGACGGCAGTGGTTATGAATTCTAAAATATATGTACTTCATGGGTACTACAGGGAGGAATGGGAAAGGGGACTATATCCTTCTTCAGAAGTTGAATCTAAGGCGGCTGTGGTTCATTGTTTTGACCCACAGAAAAATGAATGGAAACAGATGGCTTCAACTGTCTATCCTCACTTTGAATCCAGCCTGTTTGTTTCTAACAACGAGCTTTATGTGGCTGGTGGGAAAACATCTGCCCCGGAAGATTATCAAAAAAATGGCCCTGCACCTGTTGAGGTCTATGATGAGGTACACAACAAGTGGTCTGTTGTTGCACAAAAACACATCCCTTCAAATAACCTTGGTGCAGTTGAGCTGCGGGGAGGGAGAGTTTATTTCATTATCAACAAATTTCCAATTGATAGTGGTATTAGAATTCCACCAGAGGAGGTGTATCATATTTCTTTAAGCGAGTGGGAAAAATTAGGATCGATAAAATACGAAATGAAAGGTTATATCTTGTGTCACTTGACTGTAAAGAAAGACATCTTGAAAACATCGCCGATTGAGGTAAAATCCCCAGTGAGGAGAAACCTCAAACAGAATTGAGTTACTCTATGAAAGAAACCCTATCATACGTTTGTTTTTTAGTCCAAGCCTTTTGTATGTTGAGTCCAGAAAAAAAATAGAGACCGGCTCATGATATCGATAAGAAATCGAGTACCGAAAATCCTCTATTAGGCCCCCCTCTCTAATACTCCCCCCCCCCCCCCCCCCCCCCTCCCCCCTTTCCTTCACAACCAAAACAATAAACGAAAGACTGCATTACCGGTGCATTTTTACCGACCAATCTGGGCACGAATTCACATACAGTACTTGCGAGCTTTGGGAGAAATATCACCAGTATTTGCACTAAAAGGTAATCATAATTACGGTAATCATGAACGTATAACACTTCATTGATCAATCAAAGTATGGCTTATGGGCGTTAATCAACGTGTAGGAAGTTCGGATCACATCGCGTGTCGCTAAATTATAATAAGCACCCCCCCCCCCCCCCCCCCCCCCCCTCCTCTCTCTATTAATCCCACCCCCTCTCAAACGCGCTTGAAATAAGCCCTCGGGGGCTTAAGGCGGGGTTTTACCTGAATTTGAATGAAATTTTAAGAGGTTTAAAGAAGGAATAGAAGAAAGAAAATGATTTTTGGAACACCAACAGACAGTTGGCAAGCGCACGCCAGGTTGCTAGTGGACTAACTTGGTGTCCGTCTATTAATTATTAACTACAAACTCTAATTTTAAAACTTTACTAAATCTTCAATCTTTCTTATTTCTCTAAATTTCACAAATCCATTGAGAAAAACTATTTCCTCCCAAAAATCACCCAAAAATTTAAAAAACATCCATAACATAGATTCATGATATGGGTGAAGGGTTTTTGGATTGCTTGAAACATGAACGAGATATTTCCATTAAAGTCATGTTAAGTGGCGGAAAAATGGCATTCAGGTAGAATCCCGCCCTAATAGAGGATTTACGGTAATGCAATAAATGCCATATCATTTCAGTTTTAACCTTAAACAGTTGTGAGTACTAAATACTGATTGACAGAACTCTTTTGTCAGTCTTGATAATCTTATTGGAGTTATGTTAGGATTCGTTTCAATTCAGCGTGGTTCAAAATACTGAAGCATCTACTAGAGCTCTATAATTATACTAGAACTGTATTGGTCGAAAAAAGATTGTCCTTGAAAAATGCTCGTGTAATTAATGTGCCTTAACATACGATCCGTCACATCACATTTAAACGGATAAATCTTGCCGCGCGTGGGACCGGTCATTTCTACAGTTTAGATCAGTTTATTACGTGCATGGCTAGGAGTATTTCTTAGTTAATCGTTTTGCTGTAACGAAATTTATCTAATTTTTAATGCTCTTAAACCAGTCTAAATAATCGGCCCAATAGTATTTGTGGATAAAAAGTTATTTTTTCAGTATTATAGTTAATAGTTGAGAGTAACAAGGTCATGTAATTACCTTTCATTAAAAACCTCTGTAAAATATTGTTTACGATAATTGAATAAATATTAAATTCTTAATAAATTTTGACAGTTATCAGTATACATTAGTTTGCTCTGTGTCTCCTTCAGTGATCTCAAGAAATAACTGGTCAATAAACACTACCTATTTTCCCTTTTTAATCAGCTTTCTTAATTCATCCTGATCATGCAGTGCAGTCAGTAATGAAAAGTGCAGTGACACATCCAGACGCCATCAGGGGTGGAGTAAAAATGTTCGAGACTGAAACAAATAGCCCTTTTCGCGGTTAACCTTTCTCACTTGCATCACAATAAAAGTCAACGTGGTTGCGAGGCAATTTTCTAGTTTCTGCCCGAAATTGCCTCGCAACCACGTTGACTTTCATTGTAATGCAAATGAGAAAGGTCAATCGCGAAAAGGGCTATTGTCTTTCTTTTTGGGCTTTAACGTTTTTGCAAGATAGGGGGGTGGACCCCACCCTTAAATCCGCCACTGCAGTGTAAACATAAGGTTAGAGCGGGGTCGTAGCTGTCCAAACGATGTCTGTGATTGGCGAACGATACAATTGATATATCATTTGAACAATGCCCCTATCCCTAATCCCTATCCCAGCGGGACAAATCTATTGGTTTCTTAGCGGATCACAGACATCGTTTGGACAAGTGCAGGACTACCCTAAGGTTACACATTATTGGAAATGCATTTTATTGTTTTCATTCCTTTATCCTCCTTTACAAAATCGTGATACCAAGCTATGAACCACTCCAAAAAACTTGTAAAACTCATTTTAAAAATAATTCATCACGTGAACAAAGAAATCAAAAGCGTGACGCGTGACAGTGGGTGGAAACCCAATCTTAATTAGCAAAAATTTTGGAGATTTTATTCCTTCGTTTTCTCTGTATTTAAAGATAAGTTTGAGAAACTATTCTTGGCTTGCACATGACGTCATAAAAATTCAAAAATCTAAACTTTACATCCTGCAAAGCTGTTTCTAACATGGCATGTAGATACCAGTGTTACAATCCTTCACAAAACGTTTCATGTTTTAACGATGTTTTGCTTCCGATTTGTAAAGACTTTAAATATGTCACGCAATTCGTCACGCTATTTCAGATAAGACCGGAAAATAAACAAAATTGAACCAGTTGAAAATAATTTTTACATTATAGATGTTTATAAGCCGATTTAATGTAACTTACAGTGAATCCAATCTTTTGTGCTGAGATTTTTTGCGTAATTATGACTTTGAAGTTTTGGCCGCCATGTTGGTGTACCAAAGTGGTACACCAAGATGGCCGCTCCATACATTTTCACTAAAAATGTCTAATACTCGTTGGCCTGTAACTCTTGAACGAAATGCTCTGGCGCTTCAAACTTTGGCCCAGATGTGTAGTTTTAAACTATCTACAATTCCATAAACGTTTTGGAATCGAAATCTGTTTTTTAATGCTTCTGAATTTTGATATGACAGGATATGACGTCAGTGCAAGCCAAGAATATCAAACACTCGAAAGAGTGTTTCATCAGGTATCCAAACACCTCTAAGTCGGTTAAAAAAAACTCGGCTGCGCCTCATTTTTTCAATCCAATTCTCGGTGTTTGAAAATTTTGATGAAACACTCTTCCTCGTGTTTGATATATGAAGCCAAAACTACTGTTCTCGAACAGGGGCCACTGTTACCATGACACAAAAATGTTTTAAGAACAAAGAAATCAAAAGCGTGACGGTGGTTGGAAACCCGATCTTAATTAGCATAGGTTTTGGAGATTTTATTCCTTCGTTTCCACTGTATTTAATGACAAGTTTGAGAGTATATCAAACACTCGAAAGGGTGTCTTATTAGGTATCCAAAAACCGGCCTCGAAGTCGGTTTAAAAAACTCGCCTGCGCCTCATTTTTTCAATCCAATCCTCGGTGTTTTAATATCCTGATGAAACACTCTCCCTCGTGCTTGATATATTACGTCAAAACTTCTGTTCTCGAACAGGGGCCACTGTTACCCTGACACAAAAACATCTTAAGATGGTTTCTTGTCGTTGGTTGTATAGATCCACTCTTTTAGGAGTGAAGACATAGAATAAAAAGGTCAAACCTTCGTAGCCATGTAATCTTCATGCAAAGTCTCTTCTGAAATTTTAAGGCCAATAAATTTTGTCCGTGGAGGCAGAGGTACGGATAGCCACTGATCATGATTGGCCAACAAATAAAAACAGCAACTTGAGAGAAGTATGTAAGTTTGGTTCATTTATAAACACCATTTTAATGACTAAACCAAAAAACGGTCAAAAGTTGCTTCAGATATTTAACAAAAATTTCTATAAAATGTCTTAAACCTTTGCAAGAAGTAAAGAAAATGAAGTTTGCTGTTCTTTACTTTACTTCGCGAACCTTTCCTAATTGGTTAATTAAAAATTTGCAAAGGAAGAAGAAGGTTCATAACAGACTAAACGCACTTCAACAAAAGAATAAGTCTTGCAATAAAATATTGCCATTTGTTACAGCAGTACCACCCATTAGTGCGTAATCTAATCGCCTAATAAAAAGTACTGATGGAAAACTGGAGATTCATGCGAAATCAACTTCCGTTCATAGCATATAGAAAGGTAAATCTTTAAAATACACCCTCGTTAAAGAGCCATAATTTGAAGGTTACTGATGCGTCGCTCAGAACCACAAAGCCACAACGAAGTACAAATAGCTTTTATTGCAACTCGATGTTCATTTTTGTATATCTATTGCCTTCGGTAAGCTCAATTGTTGCTCAAACGTTTCTCGAGGTTATTCTTCACAAAACACTGCGAATAAACTCCAAAAATCGGTTGCTAACTGACTTTTCTCAGCACAATCGGCCGGGAAAAGCCCACTTGCAAAGATGTGCTAAATAACACTTTTTAGTAGTGTCGTGATTTCTGTATTTATTTTTACTCTATTTAACTCCATTCGAGTTGGAAATTAAGTCAATCGTCGGTGTATATAACGACTGTAAAAATAGTTTCATGACAAACATTATTTCCGTGACTCGTCTTAGCTCACGTGATGTAATTATTAGAATATTAGGTCACGCGATCACGCAGGTATCAGATTCCTTTACAGTAGATGTTCTGTTTGCAATCACTGATACCAACATGGTTGTCCATTCCGAGATTCTTTTGTCAAAGTGTGCTCAGTTTCGAGAAGAAGGTGAATTCATTGACGTGCGTTTAAAAGTTGGTGAAGACGTTTTCCCAGCTCATCGCATTGTACTCGCTGCGAATAGCGATTACTTCCATGCCATGTTTGCTCATGGAATGAAGGAGTCGAACCAGGAAGTGATCGAGCTCAAAGATGAAAACATTTCAGCAGCTGCTTTAAAAATCGTGATGGATTCCATCTACAGCGGAGATCTCCATGTCAACGATGAAAACGTTTTTGATGTTCTCCTTGCAGCTGATCATCTTCAAGTCACAAGTGTTGTCGAACAATGTTGCCATTATCTGCAAACCGAATTTGTTCAGCTTCGGTTTGATGTGCAAACGTATTGTCGCATCTGCATAATTGCTGATCGACACGGTCTAACAGACCTGCAAGAAGCTACGCAACGGACGATGGCTTCGATGTATAAGGAGATCTGTGAAAGTGATGAATTCTTGACCCATATTGACGCAGATCGGTTGTCGAGTCTTCTCAGTCGAGATGACCTCTGCAGTGCTCCTTCAGAAACATTCGTCTTCAAATCAGTGATGCAGTGGATCAAGTACAAGAAAGAAGAGAGGATGTCAGTCGCGGCCAAAGTTATCGGAACGGTTCGTCTGGGGCTGGTGGACATTAGAGATGTTATTGAAGAACTCGACACAGAGGAGATGAAACAAGTGCCAGAGATTTTCATACTTGTCTATGATTCTCTTGTGCATAGCTACAGGCTTTCCAACAGTTCTAAGTTTGCATTAGAGAAAGCCAAACCAAGATCTGTGAGCCCGGTAAGAAAAAGCTTCACAATACCACTACACAACACACAGTATTAAGTACCACAGTCGCAATTAAATGGCGAAATTCTTATAAAAGTTCATAGGCCTTCGGGTGGAAAAATTTGACAAAAAAGGATAAAACAAACAGAAACAATAAATTGGAATTGTCTGAGCCATTATCGCCACTCAGTTACAGTCCTTAATAAGCAGCACAGAGACCCTTCGACTATATATGTAGCTAAGGGAGGGTTCATAATTTATCTAGAGGGGGGGCTATGTCGATTTTTAGGGGGGGCCACGATTTTTTCCTGTTAGGTTTTAGGGGGGGGGGCTACCGAAAATTTCTCCCGATGTGAAAGAAGGTATAGGGGGGGGGGGGGGGGGGGGGGGCATCAAAAAAGATTCAATAAAAACCGCCACCATCAGTTTACTCATATTTAGCAGGAGGATCTGTAAATGCAGTTTTAGTATAGCTGGAACTTATAAAAAGCAGTCCATGTCAATGAATATAAAAAAAACTCACACTGATGCTTGCTTTCTCAGAACATTTATTTGTAATTCTGTGTTCCTCTCTCCTCCGCAGAGGTCTCTTTGTGTCACTAGGGGGCTGGGGAGAGGGGAAGAAATAGAAGCGCGCAGGGGGTGATTGGACGGGAAAGAGAGGAAGGAGACCGCGCCTTTCGCACTTCTAATCGTCCCCCGCGCGATTATTAATGTTTAAATAAGAAGCAAAGGACCGCGAACGAAAATGCTGCCGGTGTACGTAGGATCTGTAACAGATCTAGTCAGCCAAAAATAGAGATACAATCAAAATAAAGAGCAAGACTGATACTACGTGGAACATTTAACGCGATAACGACATAATAGAGCCCAAAATGAAAGCCAAAATGCAACAGTGGACAGCTGTTTCGACCAGGTTGGGTCTCGTCAGCACGGTGTAGCAGCAAAAAGATAGAAAAACTAGCGCGAACGCCAATTCTCTACCAAATCGCACGTGGTGATGGCAACAGATGAAAGCTCGAATTCAAATGTGTGAATTTCTATTTAAAATTTTATTAATGGATACCAGTGGGAGCCTCTGCGGAGGAGAGAGCGTGTTCTTGTAGCAAGCAAGTCGCAAGAGACTGGGCCTAGTCCCGAGTTGATATTATGGGATGTAAAAGAATCCCATGTGCGAAGTTCGAGTTGTAAAAAGTCGGATCACTCGATGTTTTCTGTGTATGCGTCTGTTTTCGAAGAAAGATTAAAGAACATTTTGTCGGAGTGTAACATTTGGTGACCCCGACGTGACACAGAGGAATGGCCAGCGTAGTAGAAGAAACCCAGATCGAATTAAGAGCCGCAGTTTGTCAGTTAGACGAAGCGAATCTTCGGGAGCTATGTGTGGAATTACAAATCGAGTTAAAGGAGAACGAGACGGGCCGCCTTGCCCTAATTCAACGAGTTACTAAATACTTGGACGCCGAAGAATTAGAAATAGAAGCATTGCAGAAACTGAGAGCGACGGTTGTGGCGAAGAAGAAATCTCCTGCGAAGGTCAAGAGCGAACAGGACACGGAAAAGAAGGCATCTGAGCAGAAATCAGGTCAGCCTGAGGCGAGTGTGCTGAGTGTAGATACATCGAAAGGATTTACAGCAGTCTCACCATTCAAGAAAGAGTTTAAAATATCGGGACAGATCGGGGATTCGCGTCAAAAGGATCGACTTAGCTTTACCAGCTTGGCTCATCAAATTAACGCTGGGTTAAATCGTGGCTACAACGAAAAGGATGTAACGGAGGCGGTCATCCGGGCGATCAATCCTGGACTAAGGCTAAGAAGTTACCTTGAAGGTAAGCCCGATTTGACTTTAGCCACCCTACGTAAAATTCTTCGGTCGCACTATCAAGAAAAAGGGGCGACTAAAATGTACCAAATGCTCAGTTCTGGGGTTCAAGAGGGTGCTGAAACCCCCCAGGACTTTCTTGTCCGCCTCCTGGACCTTAAGCAGAAAGTACTGTTCGCCTCCCAAGAAGCAGGTTCTGATTTGAAGTATGACCCTAAGCTTGTCCAATGCATGTTCCTACACTCATTGCTAACTGGTTTACAGAGTGACAGTATTAAATCAGAAGTAAAGCCTTACCTTCAAAATGCTGAAGTGACGGATGATGAACTGTTTGAAAAGCTAAATGAAGCAGTTGGCAATGAAATGGAACGATGTCAAAAGCTTGGCCCCCGGCGTGAACAGCACCTGAGACAGGGCCCCCTACAACAAGTAGCTCAAATGCTTTCCTCAGGTGAAAATCAAGGTGTGGCCGAGGGTAAGACCCCGTAAAAGCCAGCAAAAGTCAACTTACTTACTGAAGTTAGAGAGATGAAAGCAGAACTAGCAGCCATCAGGGAAACCATGGGAAACCAACGTAACACTGCCCCCCCCCCCCCCCCCCCCCCCCCCCAAATCAATACAGATTTGTAGAGCAGGGGAGGTCACGCGCCAGGGGTTGCTTGAGTTGCCAAAGAGAAGGTGTGGGTTACCATTGTGACCATTGCTTCAGTTGTGGAGGGCGTGGACATTTCAGTTACCAGTGTTTCAGACCAAGGTTACAAAGCCCAGAACATCTCCAGGGAAACGGCATGGGGTCGCCACCGCGGGACAGGGGGCAACCCAGAAGATACATGAACAGTCCCAACAATGCATGAATTGCGGGAAAAGGGAACAACAGGGCAATAGGCACTTACGCTGCTCACAGTGCCATGCCAGCTATTATTGTTCAAAAGTGTGTCAGAGGACACATTGGGAGGAACACAAAAAACTTTGCCAAGCCATTAGAGAGGTGGAATCCAGACAAACCAGGGCAAGTGTTGGAGACATGAATACGTCATTTCCCTCTCATCTAACACCACGACAGCGTACAAAATTGACCAAGTTAGTGGGAAGAAGATGTATGGTAAGCTGTGTACTGCAGGGGAGAAGAGTGGATGCCCTGTGGGATACTGGTGCTCAGGTCTGTGTTATGTCGAAGCGTTGGAAAGAGATTCATTTACCCGAAGAACCAGTAAGAGACATCAGTGAGTTACTGGAGGGAGAGGAACTGAATCTTCAAGCTGTAAATGGTACGGAAATTCCATATGATGGTTGGGTCAAGGTAGATTTTCAGCTAGCCGGAGGGAACGAAGAGTCTGAACTATTGACAATTCCCATACTCGTAGGAAGTCAGGATAACCAAGAACATCCCATCATCGGGTTTAATGTCATTGAAGAGGTGATAAAAAGAAATGGGAGTCCTGACGCCCCAAATGTTTTAACGCAAATAGTGAATGATTCATTTCCATCAGTAGTCGGAGGCAAGGCAAAATCGCTTGTTAACTTCCTTCAAACCAAGGAAAAGGAGGCTGATACCGGGGTGCTTAGAGTTGGAAAGCATGACATACATCTAGCACCAGGAGAGAGTGTAAGGATTAAGTGTCCAGTGCACTTTGGGCCATTAGAGGAAGATGTACCAGTTGTGTTTGAACCTAAGGAAGACGGGATGTGACCTGAGGGACTAGAAGTGAAAGAATGCCTTAACCGGATCCAGGCCGGGTCGTCGAGCAGAATATTTATCCCAGTATGCAACCAGACACAGAGAGGGATAACTTTACACAAACGTACCGAACTGGGCACGATACAGTTAGTGCAGTCTGTTACCCCATTGCCATTCGAAGACAACAAGCAAGAGGAGCCTGAAAGCAGAAGTAGTGTTACAGAGGAAGCTAACATCGGAAATGATGCAACTGATGGTAATCGAAAGTCTGAAAAGTTCGAAGAAAGAAGAAGGACAATGGGTTCCACCAGTTGACCTGAGCCATTTGTCATGTGAACAGAGAGGAATAGTAGAGGCAATGTTAAAGGAGGAGTCCGGAGCCTTTGCTATGGATGACGGTGACATTGGTTATGCTAGGGAATTGGAACTTGATATTAACCTTAATGATGATAAGCCAGTGCAGAAAACTTACAACTCCATCCCAAAGCCCTTGTACGGAGAGGTAAAAGCGCATCTGCAAGACATGATTACTCGTGGTTGGATAAGCAAATCAAAGTCACCATATTCATCACCAGTGGTTTGCGTCAGAAAAAAAGATGGTACCTTGAGATTATGTGTCGATTATCGTCAATTAAACAGCAAAACCAAAGATGATCGCCAACCGATCCCCCGTATCCAAGACATCCTGAACAGCCTTAGTGGTAACACCCACTTCTCAGTTCTCGACCAAGGGAAAGCGTATCACCAGGGATTCGTAGCAGAAGAACACCGCCACTTAACAGCATTCATCACACCTTGGGGGTTGTACCAATGGAACCGCATTCCATTTGGTCTAAAAAATGCCCCAGCAGCTTATCAGAGGTACATGGAGAACTGCTTAGAGGGCTTGCGAGATGAGATATGTATCCCCTACCTGGACGACATCCTAGTATATAGTAAAACGTTTATGGAGCATGTAGAAGATGTAAGACAGGTACTGAAACGTTTGCAAGGACATGGCATTAAACTTAAGGCAAAGAAGTGTGATCTGTTTAAGCCAAGTGTTCGTTACTTGGGAAAGATAGTTACAGCGGATGGTTACACAATGGATCCCGCTGATCTGGCAGCCGTAACAGCCCTCAAAGAAATGAAGCCAAAGACTGTAGGTGCCCTACGCAAACTCCTCGGTTTCATTAGCTATTACCGGCAGTACATAAAGGACTTCTCCAGACTAGCTAAGCCATTCTATGACCTGCTGTCATCAGCTAAAGGCATAAGTAACCAAGGCATCACAACTGGGAAACGGAAAGAGCCCAAGAGGTCGACACCTCCAGGAGGACAACTGTCATCAAACCAACAAATCAATTGGACTGAACAACATCAAGAACGACTAAACCTCTTAGTCGACCTTTTGTTGCAGCCAGGAGTGATGGCTTACCCTGACTTTGAGAAACCATTTGTGTTACACACAGACGCCTCGTGTAAAGGCCTTGGAGCGGTCCTGTATCAGGAACAGGAGGGCAAGCTGAGAGTTGTTGGATACGGCTCAAGGACACTCACACCAGCAGAGCGTAACTATCATCATCATCCCGGGAAAACTGGGATTTCTGGCCCTGAAATGGGCCATCACTGACAAATTCCGGGACTATCTATTCTATGCGCCGTCTTTCGTTGTATTCACCGACAACAACCCACTGACGTACGTTATGTCATCGGCCAAGTTGAATGCAACCGGTCATAGATGGGTGGAGGAATTGGCGGACTATAATTTTACCATCAAGTATAGGCCTGGTCACTTGAATGTTGACGCAGATGTTCTGTCAAGGATGCCATTAGACATGGACAGATACATGAGAACCTGTACCGAAGAAGTATCTCAGGAAGTCCTTGGAGCCACAATCGAAGCAGTGAGGGAACAGTCAAAAGGTACAACTCCGTGGATAACAGCGATCACTGGTGGTTTGACAACAGCTGAACTTACACTTGGGGATCTAGACATGAAGACATTCAGCCCACAAGAAATCAAGGATGCACAGCACAAGGACACTGTTATTAGTCGAGTAATCCAATACAAGTCCCATGGAGCCAGACCGCATGGAACCCAACTGAAACACGATCCCCGTGATGTCACCACCCTGGTACGAGAATGGAACAAACTGGAAATTGATGATAATAATATTCTACGGCGACGAACTACAATCGTCGACAAAAGTCTTTGGGACACTTCAATAAAAGCGCACTCTTGACTATTTCTTCAAGAATTATTAAACATTTCAGCCACCGGGTTGGTAGAAATGATCCCCTTCCCCCTCGGACAATGTTGTTTAAACTAGTTTTAAGCGCCGAAATCAACTTTGTGATGGGGGGGGGGGGAGGGGGTATTTAGCAAGAATTTCTCTTGACGGTTAAGAAAAGGTAAGAGCGTCCCAAAAATATTGTCGAAGATTGTAGCTCTAACATACAATTAGTCCTGCCGAAGCAGTTTATACCATTGGTGTTAAAGGAACTTCATGTAGAGATGGGACACCTCGGAGTGGAAAGAGTAGCTGATCTGGCAAGATCCGCTTTTACTGGCCCCATATGTATGATGACATTGAACAGTTTGTGAAACACAGGTGCACATGCCTTAAACAGAAGAAACCTAACACGACTGCCAAGGCACCTATGAGCAGCATAATGACATCGGCACCCTTTGAACTGGTGTCCATCGATTTTCTACATCTGGACAAGAGCAAGGGTGGATATGAATACGTATTGCTTATTGTCGACCATTTTACTAGATATGCACAAGCGTATGCGACACGCAACAAGACAGCCCGCACAGCTGCTGAGAAGATCTACAACGAGTTTATTCCAAGGTTTGGTTTTCCCGCACGTATACACCACGATCAAGGTGGGAAGTTTGAAAACAAATTGTTTCATCACCTTGAACGCCTGAGTGGGGTGACTAAATCTCGGACCACCCCATATCACCCACAGGGCAACGGACAGGTGGAGCGCATGAACCGTACCCTGCTATCAATGTTGAGAACCCTACCGGAGGAAAAGAAAGCAAACTGGAAAGACTCTTTGAACAAACTCATCCATGCTTACAATTGTACAAAGCATGAAGCCACTGGCTATTCTCCATTTTACCTAATGTTTGGCCGTACGCCACGTTTACCAGTTGACCTGATGTTTGATGTAGGCAACGACGATCAGCAGTGTGATTACCCGGATTATGTAAAGAAATGGCAAACAGAAATGCGACAAGCATACGCCCTATCATCCAGGCGAACTGAGAAATCATCTGTCAGAGGTAAAGCGTATTATGACAGGAAAGCTCCTAGTGCTGTTCTACGCCCTGGTGACCGTGTACTTGTGAGAAATCTCTCAGAAAGAGGAGGACCCGGGAAACTCCGTTCACACTGGGAACAGCAAATACATGTAGTCGAAGAACGTATATCTGACAGCCCAGTCTACCGAATAAAACCCGAGCATGGCCGTGGCAAACAGAGAGTACTACACCGTAATTTGCTCCTTCCCTGTGATGCCTTACCATTAGATCTGCCAGACTATAAGAGAGGGTTTCGCAAGTTGACCCAACCTACCCGCACTGCACTACAAGTATCTCCCTCCGGAGGCAATGAAGAAAGTTCTGACGATGAATATGGAATTGATATACCATATCCTTCTGTTGCCCACGACGCTGACCGTGATGGACATGAAATAGACACCCCGTCTATTGACCTAGAGGAACAGTGTCACCCTATGGATTCTGAGGAAAATTCCGATATTCACTCTGAGACCCAGTTTGACCCAGAAGTGGATGATGGTTCACAGGCAGCAGAAGAAGCCGAACTATTTGAAACTGAGGGCTGCAATTCCCCAGAAAGTGCAGATTCGGATTCTGACGAACACTTAGCGGCTACTACGCGGCCAAGGAGAGACAGACAACCACCCCAGATCCTTACTTATAACCAGCTGGGAGTACCAGAGTATCAGCGACTGAATCCTGTAGTAGACGTGATTCCATTTCCACAGCCCGTATGGATAGGCGAGTACTAGGCATGTCTTACTAATAACACATGATACTATGGGTTGACATTCTCTCCATACCAGTGGACAACGTCACCATGGTAGACCAGAAGGATTTAAATGCAGGAACTGAGGAACTGATAGTATTCGGAATTAATTACTGAAAGGACACACAGGATTGTCAAACGAACAATGACCAAGTCATTGCTGTCAATAAGTTTACTTAGTTTAAAATAGGAAATGACACTCATTTCAGCAGCGGCTACTAGGGCCACCAGAATCAGTGTTTATTTGTCTTTCAGTTGCCTTTGTAATTGAAATTAAGTATAGCTCATATGTACTATGCAAATGTCGGGACAATATTTCAGCTGGAGGGGGAGTGTGTAGCAAGCAAGTCGCAAGAGACTGGGCCTAGTCCCGAGTTGATATTATGGGATGTAAAAGAATCCCATGTGCGAAGTTCGAGTTGTAAAAAGTCGGATCACTCGATGTTTTCTGTGTATGCGTCTGTTTTCGAAGAAAGATTAAAGAACATTTTGTTGGAGTGTAACATTCTAAAGTTTATATTCCAATTGGTGGTGAAGCTAGACGGCCTCAAAATGTGCCAACTTGTACAGGGACTGTACAAGTCTCAACGGAATGCAAAACTTGTGGCACTCCGTCCACTTCTGGTACTGCACCTTCTTTTAGCTGGTGATGAAGGAAGTTCAGTGTCACTACTATCACTCTCAATTAACACCCACCCACACTGTCACTATCACTCGACGTTCCTTCACTGTCAGTGCACCATGTTTCACCCAAAAAAAAACAGTGTCATCTTCATCACTTTCCTCATCGTCAGATGCAGGTTTGTTACTCTGTAAAAGACGCTCGCCTCTCACAGTCATAGTTGCCAGTGCATGTCCCCTTTTTTCTTGAAGATGAGTAGTTATCAGCGCAATTTTTTCATTTTCAGTTTAAGAAGAGTGTTTTTTCAGATAAGTATCCAGCTCAAAAAGGGAATTCAGTCCCCAGTTAGTACCTTGAACTCGTCCCAATTGTAATCTTCATATTTTTTTGCTTCTCTGTTTCGCCGCTTTTCAGCGGTTGCTTTATTTCTCAGATCTTTAGAACATGGCAAAAAATTGGATGACATTTGTCTCTAATTTTTTAACTCGTCCCCAGATCCCCAATTTGACCCTTAAAATCACAGCGAAAACGCCATTTTTTGAAGGAAAAATAAAAATTTCGCCCATTTATGAATTACTTTATGAAAATCCACACTCGGATTCCAGTAATTTGGTTATTATTCTATCTTGAAACGTTAAAATATTTTAGCAACTTAAAAAAAGTCCCGTCATTTTGAACTTGAAGTGACCAATGTCACGTAAAGGCTTGTATGGAGTTCAACCACGCGGTCATCGCTTTTAGCGGTATAACTCATTTTAATAGGCGTAATGTCAACATCCACACTCGCTTTTGAAGAGACTAGGATCTAATGAACATTATGAGCTATTATGGTAGGAAATATGATTAAGTTGGGGCGAAAAAAACCCGTCATTTTGCCATTTTTTCAGTGCAATATGCTTCGACTGAGCTCATTTTGGCTTCTATTGGTGACTTGCGCGGACAAGCGCCAGGCCGTTCAAGCTCAACTGCGCATGGCAATTGTTCATTTTAGTAACGCACACAACATTCTCGTCCCCAGAGCCTTCGTTTCGTTTGGTCAGCGGAAGAAACGAAGGGCTCTGGTAACAGTGCCTTCCGGATGTCGTAAAATCCACGACATTCGTTAGCGCATGCCTAATGCATTAATGTACTATTGCGCTTGCTCAATGCCAGAAACCGGAAATAAAAAAACCTTTCGTGTGTGCATTCTCGTCCCCAGAGCCCTCGTTCCGTATTTTGATAATAGAGGACTTCGGACGACGAGTACGAGATTGAGTACGAGTACGACTTTTAAAACTTAGTTCGCGTACTCTAAATAACCATTTACCACACAAATTTTATACCTAGAGTCTTCTTATCTTCTGGTTTGCAACAGGAAGGACCGACAGCTCTGGGAACGTGACTGGCTTTAAATTCAAAACTCGTACTCGTACTCGATCTCGTACTCGTCGTCCGATCTAAAGTTCCCTAATATGCAGTTGTTGAATGTGAATTGATTTCTCTCCATAATCCTTTTCAGTCTGGTCGCGTAGGGATGAGACCGATCAATGACAACGTTTAATCAAAAGACTGTATACTATTACTCAGTGTACTGTACTGTAAGGATGTTTTGCCAAGTCTGGAGTTTTCATCAACCAGTCAAAAGATTAATCTAAAATGAAAAAACAAAAACAGTTTTAAGGAATAATTACAAGGTTGTTGGTGACATGAACTGTTCAAGGGACAAGAGTTGACTGTTTTAAACATTACTATAGGGATAAGGCAAAATCCAGCTCACCCCAAATGGGACGTCGCCAAATCTCCTACCCCCCCCCCCCCCCCCCCCCCCCCCCCCAACCACCATGTTTAGATATTGTTGTATATATTTTATTATTTCCGTTTTGTTTCAGGTTCTTGTTGCTGTTCATCCTAAGACTCAAATGCAATATTTTGATGTTGAAGTCAAAACATGGAAACCATTAGCATCGTTGTTAAAACCAGCAGAGACAGCAATCTGCTACTGTGCAAAGACTGTTGGCAATCGACTGTTTGTTGCTGGTTACGGAAGTATGTGTTGTTATGACATAGAACAAAATGTGTGGGAAATACTTGCACATCCATACTCTGCAGGTGTAGAAATCGCTCAACTATGCACTGTAGGTGAGCACATGTACGCATTTAGTTCGGATTGTAATAAGATTCCTCAAAGGTATAACTTTGCTGAACGGCGGTGGCAGAGTTTTGCACAAGTAAACAGGGGCACTGCAGGGGTGCATTTATTTAATAGTGGAGCAACCGTACTTGATTCAAAGGTGTTTGCGCTTTATGGTAAAGCATCTTCAAATGCTGGTTGGCAAATGCAGAATGCATTATTACATTGCTTTGATTCGGCAAGGAATGTCTGGGTAGAAAAGACAGCAACCTGCAAGCCTCACTTTGGGTCCAGTCTTTTTGTTGTGAACAGAAGACTTTGCGTAGCAGGGGGTTGTGATTATATAACTGACACCAGAGGTTCGCCACGTGGATGCGCATCGGTAGAAGTTTACGATGAAGAAAACAACAAGTGGTCAATTGTTGAACAAAAACATATTCCCCAAAACAACCTTGGTGCAGTGGAAATAGAGGGGAGGGTTTATTTCATCATCAACAAATTTCCAATTGATAGTGGGATTAGAATCTCACCAGGGGAGGTGTATCCTGTTCCTTTGGCTGAATGGAAAAATTTAGAAAATACTTTCACAAACGCAGCCTTGTGTTACGTGCCAGTAAAGAGGGAGAGCTTAAAAGCGGAATGAGAAGCATGTTAAGTTTCCAATGCTGCCTGCTGCCTGCTGCCTGCTGCCATTGATCTTTGCCGCCTAAAAGAAATATTTGTGAAACAATTTCAATAACTTTCCATAAAGATCAAGTCAAAATAAGTCGTTCAGTTTTATTCTATTATAAAAAGAGATAACGGGACTCCTACTGTGCGGCTGCTGAAAACCATGAACACTTTTATTTGATATTTGCATGCATGTCAACCGTGTGGCTACCAATCACATATGGGATTGAAACCGTAAGAACAGTAGACAAATGGTTAATCACGAAACCACGCTTGGCATTTTTTTAGCAGAAAATATGTTATCTTCTTTCCCCTTTCTACTTAACACTTTTTTTATCTCCGTGAGCCTAGTGGAAGTTTGGGCTATTTTTCATTACAGAAATGTTCAAAACTGCAGACCAAACAGAGTTGCTTTCTTTAATCACAGCCCACTAGACTGCAAAACAGTCCGTATTTTTGCGCGAGTCCTCCGAAAAAAATGCGCGACCGAAAAGATCTGGAGCGAGTGTGGATTCGTGGAGTGAGACTGGGGAGGGACGCTAAAAGTTTTTTCCTCGCCTCACGCGCCTTGCGGGCGCGTGAGGCTCGCGCGCGGATCGGCACTTCGCGCCTCTTGATTCGAACCTCGCATGGCTTTAAGAGGAAAAAACCGACTGTTTTGCAGTCTACAGCCCACAGACGTGATCTTTTGGGCGCGTCCGCTAAAACCGTTAGTTTCGATTTCGCGTGTTCAGGCTAAAAGTTACTTGTCGTCTGCAGTCTTCAGCAGCTTGTTTTTTTTTCCAAAAATAATCACTATTTATAGACGTTAAAACCGTGGGAATATAAAATAACCAAAGGAACAGTTTAATTCGAATAGCATTACCCCGGTATCTTTAATCCGCTTTTATAGAATGGATGGTTAGCTGTAAAACACAGGAATAGAATCTTAGTCACTGTCTTTCTATTGTGACAAAACTCTTGGCTAGTTTTCAAATGCTTTAAAACCAGTTTCAGGAGAGAATCCAGGATTTTTGTATGGGGGGTGGCTACGGGTATATGCCTAAATCTATAATTGTTTTTTTCTTTTTAATTGTTGCAATTAAAAAGAAAACTGTTAAAACCGATGCAGGGATTTTATTAAGGTCCATTGAGATTTTGAACGGGAGGGCAATGAGTTTGAGCAGGTGGGCACATGATTGGAAGGGCTGAAGGCCCATCCCCTCTAGGGGGGTCCGGGGGCATGCACCCCCGTGGAAATTTTTAAATTTTAGTCTCCCGGATATGCATTTTCCTGCATTTTGAAGCACTTACTGTTGCTTGAAACATTGTATTTTGTTTGTTCAATCAACTGAATACAGATTATCTGTAGTCATGGACATGAAGTTATCAAGTTGAGTACAAAAATATTGTTTAATCGACCGTTCTGACCTTTTTCTGGTCGCCATAACACACATGGAACTTGTTTGCAACTCAGTGACATCATGCAGGAACATAATGCAGAGCACTAAGCTAGCAATGCATTGTGGGGCGATTTCAGTTGTTTGTCACGTTTCTTCTGTACAGGGAGCAACAGGCGGTAAATACTGCAATAACCTCGTTGTTTTTTAAGTTGAAATATGCTTTATTTTTTAGAACACACATTAAAAAGGCCAAGTTAGTAAATTATTTAACTTGTTAGTGACAAAAATAACGTTTAGATGTTCAAAGCAGCCGGGCAAAATTGTGTTCACAGCCGGTCAATTTGCCCGTTGCCCGACTGCCCGGCCCTTAATGAAACCCCTGCCGATGGTCTAAAGGGGGGTGGCTAGCCACCCAATCCACCCCCCTGGATCCGCCCCTGAGTTTAAACAATCTACCCAGTAGTATGTATTTGTTAATTAAAAAGTATTAATAACTTTTTCATTTCAGTGCTATAGGAACTGTAAATATTTATTAATAAGTATTATTACGCACTTTTTTCTCAATATGTGACAGTAACAAGGTCATTTAATTTACCTCTTATTTTACAACCTCTGTGAAATACAGGTTAATGATAACTGAATAAATATTCTCAATAAACCTCTGACATACATCAGAGTACATTATTTTGCTTAATTTCTGCTTAAAAGTGCCCCCGAGAAATAGTTTATCAATAAACACTGTCCGTTCTCCCTTTAAACCAATGTTTCCAATTCAACCTGACCGTGCAGTCAGTAATAACCAGTAAAAACATAAGATTACACAGTAAAGCAAATGCATTTCAGTATTTTCATTCTTTTACCCTTCTTGAGTACTTAAACATCGTGATAACCAGCTATGAACCCCATTTAGGATAACGTCAGAACTATTGTCCGTGGACAGGGCTGACTGTACCTAGAAAATGGCGGCAGGGAAATTTTTTCCCTTTAAGTCCGCGGGATATGTACAGCAAAACAATTGCATATGAACGTAGATACAGGTCATACTAGGTTAATACTGACAGTCAATGATATAACCAGCTCTAATCGTTTGCATTATGCAAAAGCACAACAACTTCATTTCCTTGTCGGAGTTTTTGCAATGCTTTAAATAGAAAATGAACAGTTAACATTTAACGGGCTTCGTTGCCTTATTGTTTTCTTCGCACACTGGAAATCTCTTAGTGATGACTCTCTCGGAGTCAATTAAGCATCTCTCTGTGCGCGTGCAAAAGAGCCACGGGATGATAGCCGCTCTGTCACCACAGTAGATCGCATCTATGTTTTCACTCCTAACTCACTTCTCATTGTGCTGAATGGTCTCTGGTGTTGCAGTGGACACTAGTTAGGAGAATGGTAGCTAATGGTGAGCACAAGGACCCAAATGAAAGTGAAATTAAATTAAATTGAATAGGTCTTCACTTGTGCACTCCACTCGTGTTGTTTCCTTAGACAAGAAACTTTGCTCCACGTTGTCTCTCGCCACCCGTGCAGGTGTATAAATGGGTACCGGCGACATAATGCTGGGGGTAACCCTGCGATGGACTAGCATCCCATCCAGGGGGCGGGGGGGGAGGAGTAATACTCTCAGTCGCTTTATGTTACAGAAACCGGGTTAAGCTCCGGCAGTTGTGAGTCAAAAAGGCCTGTGAAGACTTATCTTACCTTCATTTGTGCAACTTAGGGCCGGTTATTTAAACGAAGTCTAAGGGCCTGGTCGCACTACAGTCAAAAACAAAAATTAGCCCGTGAAATATGACATAAAAACAAAAACATTCCACAAAAAGCGTGTCCCACCGGAGCGGTTTCTTTGGTTTTCCTCGATTTTTGCACGGGCTAATTTTTGTTTTTGACTGTAGTGCGACCAGGCCCTAACTTAGATCGCGGTTTTAAAAAATTAATGAACTCCACATCTGTTTATAAGTTGGAAATTTCAAGGAGATAAATGTTTTTCTAGTCTGTGCTATATGCCTACTTGACATTGTTTACAGTAAATAGCGTTTAAATATTAGGGTTGGCCAGATTTAAATGGGATTAGACCGTGGTTTTGTTAAGTACCGTCTAAACTTCGTTGAAATAACCGGCCCTTAGTGTATCCTTAAGCACCAGGAGACGATTACCCCGAGTGTCAAGCACCCATCTTTCTTTTCACCGTAAGATCTTATTTAAACTTTGTTTAAATAACCGGCCCTTAGTGTATCCTCAAGCACCAGGAGACGATTACTCCGAATGTCAAGCACCCATCTTGCTTTTCACCGTAAGATCTCATTGTCGAAGACTATGGTTGCCGAAAAGCAGTCCGGGAGTATGCCAGTTTTGGCAGAAGCGGCGACGTCACGATTCCATTGTTCCGCTAAAAATACGCAAAAATCGGGAAAAATAATCGCGAGAAAAAAGGGAGCTGTCCCAGATCCCCTCGTTCAATATCCGGGACTTCCAAGCAAGCCATCTTGAAGAAGGATCATTCTTGTGTCTTCAAGGGAAGTTTCGTGCAATATTTCGGATGTTTTGTGATAAAATAGCGAGAGTTTCAAACGGCCTTCGAAGACGCCGCCGCCATCTTGACGGGCATCGAATGTAAGTACATGTCTTTATGCTTAGTTTTCAGTATCTTGCCGAATTTTTTCGAAATCAAGACTAATTTTCCTTAAAACTACAACATGTAAGTGATGTTCAGGCAAAGTTTCATAGATGGCAACAACCTAGTAAAAATGGCAACCACACATTGAAAATTGCCTACGGATGCGAAGGGCTACTGGAAAGATGGCAATGATTTATTCGGCCCTTGTAATTTTAGGTATAATGTTTCGCGTTTGTTTGTAGTGTTCTTCACAGGCAATGCATTCATTCATGACTCTCATCTAGAAATAACTTAAGCTTAACTGATTCAAATCATGTCTGTGAAATCAGTTTTAATCAGTGTGAGTAGGCTAAATGTGGACTAAATTTTCTGTACATGAATACAAATCAGGAATGTTCAGATACAAATGTTCAGCCAAAAAGGGGTAATTACATCAAATATATATATCAATTTATTATATACCACCCCTGTGCTGTGGCATAACATCAAACATGGATCAGGACAAATGCAGCCCCTGTGCATCAGCCAACATTTACGTAAATCATAAAATCTTGAGATTCCCTCGCAGTGAAATAATCTTTTTTATATTCATACATGAGAGACAACTCACAAGATAACTGTTTTTTTTTTTTGTTACAGGTACAAGAAGGCCTTAAAAAACAAGGTCATGGATATTTATCAAAATTATGACTACAAAATATAACAATAAATAATATTGTTTTTTTTCAATCTGGTGTGCATTTCTTTGGTCTTTCTTGTATATACTTGCAAATGTTGTTCAATATAAACATGGAGAGCTAAAAGAACTTTGAAAATCTTTCCTTGTGGTCATGGCAAGTGTAGTAATCAATATTTTTATTAGACTGCGAGCCGTCTCTTATTTTTCTTTTAGCTAGCAGATGTAGTCTATATTATTTTGGGTCAATATAAGTTTTGTGGGTGCCCACAGAGAAGAGTGCCCCCCAGAAGTTGCTGTTCATCGCAAACCTCTGAACTTTTACAATGTCTTTGGTTTGAAGGCAAATCCGGAGTTAAAAGCCATGATTTTATTTTCGGATCTAACACCTTGGTGAAAAGTAAATTCCCCATATGGCAGGATATGTTATAACATCCCTCAACCTTGTTGATTAAAGTTCATTTGAGACCTGCACATCTTTTGCTTCATTTCCTTGTGCTATAACCTGACCTCCGGTTAAAACTGGTTGATTATAGTATTCAAGTTAGAGTTCGAAAAATGTAACCTCGCTAATTCTTAGTTTTCCAGGATATACACCTTACTTTAATGAGTCTATTGAATTTTTTTATTACCGTATATTAGCTAGTAAAAAGAGTGTTGCAAGAAGTCAACTGAAATATCTTCACGGTTTGACAAAATACAGATTTGTATTGTTTACGAAAACTGACCCGCTTGGTTCGGACATGTAAATTTCCATGTCGGAGACTTGTAATTTTCCTTTCGCAAAGTGGATACCTCATTTCGCAAGATACAGATTTTTAATTTCACAAAGTACAGATTTCTCATTTCGCAAAGTACAGATTTCTCATTTCGCAAAGTACAGATTTCCCATTTCGCAAAGTACAGATTTCCCATTTCGCAAAGTACAGATTTCCCATTTCGTTTCGTTTCATTTCGTTTCGTTCCATTTCGTTTCGTTTCGTTTCGTTTCATTTCGTTTCGCAAAGTACAGTAAGCCAGTACCCAAAAGTATAAGAACATGTTTTACCAAAATCGATCAAGCAGGAACCTTCTTATATGTGGGTTACAGTTAAATTGTGATAAACATTTTAACCAAGGAGTTTGACTTTTGAGATTGCAAAATTATATTACAAGAAAATATTTTATTTTATTAATTTTTAAACTCTTGTTGTAGAGATAAGACTACATATACATTCTGTCATCAGTTTTGTTTGGCTTATTTATCATAATACAGTTGTCTCGAATAAATACTGTATATTTAAGCAACAAACCCAAGTGTATTTATTTTTCTGGTAATCTACAACTACTGTATATCTCCTTCATAGAAATTAAGAACCTGCTAAGCCTAAATTGCCAATAACTACCCCAAAATACAAGAACCTATTTTGCCAGACTTAAAAAATGTAGGTTCTACTGGGGTTTTTACTGTAATTGTGAAATCCCTTGTGAACTCGTACACCAGGACAGAACCGCATCAGAAAAAAACAAACAAACAGAAAGACAAATTCGAAAAACCAGAGATTTTACTCATAAATAAAAGCTTGTGCCGAAACGGAATCAACGAAAAAACAAAACAAAAATGCTTAACCTCGCCATATTATTACTACATGTGTAAACCGGCTACATGATAAAACCGCGTATTCGCGACAAATTACTCAAAAAATTACTCTCTGCAAACGTCAGGAAAAAAAATACAGAGCAGCTCACTTTCTAATTTGTTTCCAAAGCATTCGTTTTTCTAACAATATGAAATAAACGGGCGCAAATTTGATAGCGTGCTTATCTATATTTTTTGAAGTAGGAATACGTACATAGTGCCATTAGCACTAAGTACACGACAAACTAAGAGTTCTAGCGCAAAAATGGCTTTTCTCTACCCTCGATGTGTTTCCCAATTCACAGACATCGAGAAGACAAGGAAAAAGGCACGATTAAACGAGCATTTTTGTCCATACTCTTCGATTCCTCTCACTTGTCCGCCATTTTGAATGTTTTGAAAAAGACCATCGCCATGGGGATCATGTTATGGTTGGTGACGTAGGCCATTGTTTTCGCTTCTGCCAAAACTGGCATACTCCCGGACTGAAAAGTAGCAAAATTCGATAAAAAATATTTTCATTCGATAAATGGTATATTTTTATTCATTAAAAATATTTTCATTCGATAAATGGTATATTTTTATTCATTAAAAATATTTTCATTCAATAAATGTTTATTTTTATTTATTAAAAATATTTTCATAACATGATAGGGGAGTTGTGTTTTATCTTCACGGCAATAAATGTATTGGAGACGCATAAAGTCATGAACGGGATACGGATATTTAGGCCAATTATTACCGGGATACGGGATATTTAGGCCAAATATTAACGGGATAAGGGATATTTAGGCCAAATATTAACGGATACGGGAAATTTAGGCCACATATTAACGGAATACGGGATATTTGGGCCAAACATTAATGGGATACGGGATTCGCAGACCTCCCCCCCACCCCTAATGGGGTCTCCATCTTCAACAATGTCCATGTGTTTATCAAAATTATGATTTCATTTATATGTCGATAATATAAAAATCGGAAAACAACTTAGAAAACCATTACTTACTGGGCTTGTTGAACGGATCTTAGATTTTAAGATGACGCGTGACGGTGGTTGGAAACCCGATCTCAATTAGCAAAGATTTTGGTGATTTTATTCCTTCGTTTTCTCTGTATTTAAAGATAAGTTTGAGAAGCTATATCAAACACTTGAAAGAGTGTTTCATCAGGTATCCAAACACCTCGAAGTTGGTTAAAAAAAAACTCGGCTGCGCCTCATTTTTTCAATCCAATCAGTCTCAGAGTTTGGATATCCTGATGAAACACTCTTCCTCGTGCTTGATGTACTACGTTAAAACTACTGTTCTCGATCAGGGGCCACTGTTACCATGACACAAAAACGTTTTAAGATGGTGTCATGTCGTTGGTTGTATAGATCCCACTCTTTTAGGAGTGAAGACAGAGAACAAAAGGGTCAAACATTCGTAGCCATGCAAGCTTCATGCAAAGTCTCTTCTGAATTTTGAGGCCAATAAATTTTGTCCGGGGAGGAAGGGGTAGGGATTGTCACTGATCATGATTGGCCAATAAAAATAGCAACTTGAGAGAAGTATTTAGATTTGGTCCAGTTATTAAACACCATTTTAATAACTGGACCAAAGATTAACCTGAAGGCCTTTCACGATTGTTTAGCAACTTTTAAAAACGCTGCTCAAAAAAACGGTCAAACGTTGCTTAAAAGTTGCCATAATTTTCAAATATTTAACAAAAATTTCTATAAAATGTCTTAAACCTTTGAAAGAAGTTAAGCAAATGAAGTTCTCTGTTCTTTATTTTACTTCGTGAACCTTTCCTAATCGGTTAATCAAAAATTTTAAAAGTTTAACAAGGTTTAAAACAGCTTAACCGCACTTCAACAAAAGAAAAAGTCTTGCGATCAAATATTGCCACTTGTACAGCATACCACCCGTTAGTGCGTAACCGAATAAAAAATACTGATGGAAAACTGGAGATTTATTCGAAATCAACCTCCGATCATAACGTGTAAGAAAGGTAAATCTCTAAAATACACCCTCGTTAAAGAGCCATAATTTGAAGGTTACGGCGATGCGTCGCAAAAACAAAGCCACAACGAGGGGTCTGCGTACTAGTCCTGTCACAAGAAAACGAGGTATTATTTTTTAGTATAAATAGCTTTAATTGTTTATATCTATTGCCTTCGATAAGCTCATTTGTTGCTCAAAAGTTTATCGAGGCCATTCTTTCCTCAAAAAACTGCTCATAAACTCCAGAAGTCGGTTGCTAACTGACTTTTCTCAGCACAATTGACCGGGAAAGGCCCACTTGCACAGACGTGCTAAATAACACTTTTTTTCAGCAGTGTCGTACTTTCTATATCTATTTTTACTCAATTTAACTCCATTCGAGGTGAAAATTAAGTCAACCGTCGGTGCATGTAACGACTGTGAAATAAGTTTCGGGACAAACAAATTAAGGCCTCGTCTTAGCTCACGTGACATAATTATTAGGATATTAGGTCACGCGATCACGCAGATATCAGATTCGTTCACAGTAGAACTGTTCTGTTTGCAATCACTGATTCAAACATGGTTATTACCCATTCCGAGATTCTTTTGTCAAAGTGTGCTCAGTTTCGAGAAGAAGGTGAATTCATTGACGTGCGTTTAAAAGTTGGTGAAGACGTTTTCCCAGCTCATCGCATTGTACTCGCTGCGAATAGCGATTACTTCCACGCCATGTTTGCTCATGGAATGAAGGAGTCGAACCAGGAAGTGATCGAGCTCAAAGATGAAAGCATTTCAGCAGATGCTTTGAAAATCGTGATGGATTCCATCTACAGCGGAGAAGTCCATGTCAACGATGAAAACGTTTTTGATGTTCTTATTGCAGCTGATCATCTTCAAGTCACAAGTGTTGTCGAACAGTGTTGCAATTACCTGCAGACCGAGTTTGTTCAGCTTCGGTTTGATGTGCAAACGTATTGTCGCATCTGCACCATTGCTGATCGACACGGTTTGACAGAGCTGCAAGAAGCTACACAACACAAAATGGCCTTGATGTACAAGGAAGTCTGTGAAAGTGAAGAGTTCTTGACCCATATGGACGCAGATCAGTTGTCGAGCCTTCTCAGTCGAGATGACCTCAGTGCTCCTTCAGAGACATTCGTCTTCAAATCAGTGATGCAGTGGATCAAGTACAAGAAGGAAGAGAGGATGTCAGTCGCGGCCAAAGTTATCGGAGCGGTGCGTCTGGGGCTGGTGGACATCAAGGATGTGATCAAAGAACTTAACACAGAGGAGATGCAAAGAGTTCCAGAGATTCATACGCTTGTTTACAAATCACTGTTGTATACCTGCATGCCATCAAGCAGCTCTTTGTTTGCGGAAGAGAAATCTAAGATCCGTTCAACAAGCCCAGTAAGTAATGGTTTTCTAACTTGTTTTCCGATTTTTATATTATCGACATATAAATGAAATCATAATTTTGATAAACACATGGACATTGTTGAAGATGGAGACCCCATTAGGGGTGGGGGGGAGGTCTGCGAATCCCATATCCCATTAATGTTTGGCCCAAATATCCCGTATTCCGTTAATATGTGGCCTAAATTTCCCGTATCCGTTAATATTTGGCCTAAATATCCCTTATCCCGTTAATATTTGGCCTAAATATCCCGTATCCCGGTAATAATTGGCCTAAATATCCGTATCCCGTTAATATTTGGCTTAAATATCCCGTAGGCATTAATTCCATGATTTTATGCGTCTCCAATACATTTATTGCCGTGAAGATAAAACACGACTCCCCTATCATGTTAAATCAAACCCAAAAAAAGTTAGCATCACAAACACTACAAAAATGTTTTGCATGAAAAGAAATTTTCCCCTTTACTTTTTTTATATATAAATAAACTTAATAAAAAGCATCTTTCGACCCAGATTTCTACATTTGAGCATTGGCCACTTTTTGGTCCGCCTTTTCCGTGCAATCCTCGACATAATTCAAAATTTGGCGACACACATATATATATACTGTTTTTCCGTTGCGTACGGTCAGAGTCCAAGATAAAAGCAAATATACAATGAATTGAGAACACTTTGGAAATATCTGCAAGGGCCAACGGACAATGCAAAAGCGTCGGATCCTGGTGGATCTAGTCAGCAAATTTGATATAAATACAAAGGAACTAATAAAGCAAGGCTGACTGCACTCTTAAATTTCTTTTCTTTAGGTACGGTTTGTCAATAAAAGGTTCTGTCTTAAATTAAAAGGACACTGTCCCTATGAAATATCGTGTTTTCATGATTACTTGGCCAGGAGCTTACTTTATTATCTTGAAATTGGACTAAGACACCATCGCCAAAAGTGAAGCAAAGAAATATGAACTAAACAGACAAAATAACGGCTAGAAAAGTAAAAATTTCACAAGAATGGTAAGTCGTGATTTCTTGACCGGCCGTCAATAAATCAAATTTCATGAACTGTAATCCACTTCAATCCTTGCAACCCTGCACTTTATCTACAAACTACTGCTTTTGTTTTCCTTTATAGAATTTTTTTTATCCAACTACGTTGTTTATTTGGTGGCATTTAGCAATATAACGTGGAAATAAGCTATATTCTTTTTCGAAGTTATGCTTTAACACACTTTTCAAGTGGGGAAAATCTTTTTCTAAAATAATTTCAATAATTGTTATTGCAAAACAACTGCACTAAAAACTAAATCAAGTTAAATTAAAATCTATAAAGAAAATAAATAAATAAATAATCAAATAAATACAGTTAATACTCTATTAAGACCTATTAACCCCCCGGGGGCTTATTTGTTTTAAGCGCATTTGAGGATGAAGGGGGTTATTAGAGAGGAAGCTTAAAAAAGAAGGGGGAGGGGGTTATTATAATTTAAAGAAACGCGATGTCATCCGTAGATTAACCACCATAAACCATACTGTGATTGATCAGTGAGGTGTTATACATTCATGATTACCGTAATTACGATTATTTTTAGTCAGCCAGTACCGGTAATATTTCCCCTATTTTAAAGTAAGCTCCTGGCAATTTTAGTAATCATGATGAATACACAGGGTTTTCGGTAACATTTTAAAGTACCGGATTCATTGGAGGAACAAACGGACTTGGGCGCCCGTAGGTTCGAACATGAGTGCGAAAGCTCGAATTTCTAGGGGTTTCCGGGGGTATGTATCCCTGGGAAATTTTTGAAATTGGACTCTCTCAGACCGCCATT